>JAZGTH010000073.1:4560000-4975000 GCA_036877525.1 Chromobotia macracanthus | reverse complement strand
TCTGTGCAGCTGAGCCAAGCTCAGGAAAACTACACTCCTTTACTGCTCGTCCTGTGTGACACACTCTTGTGAATGTGTGTGTGTGTCCATCCAGCCTTAGTTCCCTTCCTCCCATATTCCTTTGCAGGGGACCTTTAGTGTGAAAGGCAATCCTATTACCCCCCAGCCTGGAGATAAGGAGGACTGGCTCACACACAAAGAAAGAACCCAGGAACAGCAAGCCTTCATTGGCTTTGGCTTAACCAAGAGTCAAACAGCCTGGTGATGTTTTCCACCTATTTCCAGAGGTTGTGTGTTTAAGTGATGGAATTAGGTGTGAAAATGTTTACCACATCCTCTCACTGCATCATCAGCTACACGACCTAGAAGATGAGTGGAAACAGCCAGCAGCACAGAAATGAGAGCAGCACAGCGAAGCTCTCACATCCAGGTTTGAAAATGATGCAGAGATTTCACTAACTCAGACTCAGAGAAAGTGCCTCAAGGAATGCAAAATGCAAAACAGGTCTCTAATGGATTTGTATCATAACATGTATGTATTGAAGACCCACCATCAGGTTCCTGCAGTAAACACTGAGATTATCCCTCTCAGGTTAGTTCTCAGAGTCTAGACTATTTATATGAATCCGTGCAAAAAAAATCTGTGGAGAATGTCTTGCATTGTCTTACCCAAACACCTCGCTGCCAACCTTTTACAACGTGAAATGCACTGCCGTTCCATGCGTACACGTTCTGACACACTTTAATATTAAAAAACAATCATTTTTTCTATACCCTCCCTGACATCTCAGAGGAAATGAATGTCATTCAGTTGAAATTGGTTTCCTTTGCCCCTCAGTTGTTGTAAGCTCTATTTTTTCACTTGGTATTTTTCTACCCATTCAGAAATATATTGTGGCTCATTTTTGTTCACATAAGCCCCTTAAGTTCTCTATTGTGTGGAAAGACCTACATTTGGAGGTAGATTTAGACCTGGTGAACAAGAATGTGAAATCATTACAGACAACCACTGTTTGTCTGAGAAGCAATTTTTGCAAGTGCTCTTGACATGCTGAGCTGTGGTGCTCATGTGGGGGAGTAAGGTTTGCGTTTAGTCTGCAACCTTTCCCAGTCCAATTCCCACTCTAACAATTTTAGGTAAAACGTTTCCCAAACATTTCCATTAAGTAACAAAAACATTTAAAAAAATGATTTTGAATGTTCTAAGGACGTTCAAAACATACAGACATTGTATTAACATTGCTGCTTGGTTATAAGGATGTTTTTCAAACATTTTTGAATTCTGTAACATTTTTCCACTAACAACTTAAAAATAACATTTTTGATATATATGATATATTCTACTAACCTTACTGCAAGAATGTCTTTGATAAGAACTTTTAGATAACGTTAACAAATGTTTGAGAATGTTTTCTGTTAACTGGGCCGCTACCTAATGGCTTTCTCACTGACTTTCTTACTACTGTAGAAAAAAATAAATAACAATTGGTTTATATTTTATGTCCAACCTATTTATTTCATAGCATAGACTGTTTAGATCAGTGGTTGGGCACTGGTGGGTCACAGCAGGTTCTGATAGGATCATAAACATCAGGAAAAGCTAAATGTAAGTAATAAAATGCAACTAACCACACAAAAGTGTATAGTAAGGATATCAAAATATATAGGCTTAGCAACCCATACAGATTGTGACTCAAATAAAATGATTTATGTTGTTGTTTATGTTTCTTATTCATCATATCTATGCCATGTACATTTTGCATGCCACAGTTTACTTTCGTTACTTTCATTTACTTTCATCTGTGTTGGATCACAATCTAATGTTTAATATTCAGTCTGGATCCAGACTGACGCAACTTCACAATGAAAGCAGCTCCACCAGGTCTCTCACACTGTTGCCTTCCGTTGACAATCCACCTCATGCTAAAGTGACTTAAATGGTGTTGTGCCGTACCAAAGAGAGCAAGTAAAGAATGGAGTCCTCCTGGGAAATGCCTGCACAGAGCTGAGGAACTGAGGAGCTAATTATGAGTCCGTCCCCCCTCTTCCTGACTTCAGAGCTTCATCTGCATGTTTCTGAAGCTCCCCAATTACTGCAAAACCCCTGGCCACTCCCAGAGGAAAGAGACGGAACAGAAAAGAAAGAAAATAGAGGAATAACATTAAAACACATGAATAATGTAATATATACTTTGCAATTTCCCCCAAAATGCTTTTGCATCCCAGCATGACATTACCTTGAGTACAGAACTGTACAAATTATCATATGTGCCTAAAGTGAACGTGTGACCTTCACTCTGCAGTTACAGAAATATTGCTCACAGAAATGCTTTGCTGAAAATGTTAAGAATAAGTCATCCATCATTTGTAATTAGTGAGCATGCATCTGTCTGCCGTCTTGTTCTTCTACCCAACGGTGACAAACGTTTGTTTGCCGTTTCAGGCCCTGTGTTTTTGTGTTTGGATTACACAAACTCAGTGTTGTGTAGAGGTGACGTGACAGCCGCTGGATGTACAGATGAGAGAGGTAAAAAGTACCGGTGGTCATTTTATCTACTTGCATAGGCTGGCTTTCGTCCAGACTGGGTGGAGCTAAAGTTGAAAGATGTTGTTCTGATGAACAATAACCTTCACGGGAGGAAGTGTACCAGCAACTCCCAAACAACTGCAGTTCAGTGTCTGCTCTGTGAGGAAAACTCATAAGGAGGCTAGTATGTAAAGCAATATTGATCAAACCTCTCTCTCTTTCTCTCCTCTCTCTTACACACACACATTTACTTATCTCTGTATCTATCTAAATGGACATTTAATAGGCTTCTGTTATATTATACACAGCTAATTATAAACAATATAACTTAACTGTAACCCACACTAACTCTAACCCTAACCGAAAACCTTTACAATAAAAAACTTTACTATTGACTATATTTTTATAGTATTTTTCATGTTTATTGGGGATGTTCCATAGACGTAATGGTTCTCATACTGTAAATACTGTATTACACTAAACACTGCCTTACACTAACCACCTAAATCTAACCATCACAGAAAACTTTCTGCTGTTTTAGATTTTCAAAAGAGATCACTTTATATGATTTATAAGCTTGTTTCCTTATGGGAACCTCAAAATTGTCCCCACAAGGTCAAAATTTACTGGTATTACTATACTTACTGGTATTACTATACTACTATTTGGGGATTTTTGAGTACCAGGACCAAACACACACACATATATGAAATATATACATATATATATTTTGCCTCCCCTGTGCCTCTTCAGATGCATTTTGAATAGAAGCAAATGACATTGAACTTATGTATTGATTCTGACTGCTCAGTTCACTAATGAAAAGGCTTCAAGCAGGTATTCCTGCAGTGATAAAAACCTGCCATGGCTGCTGGGAATGAAGGGGAAAAATACATATTTGACATGATTTGCATATGGTTTATGCACATTGTTAGACAAGTGGATTAAAATGACAGTAAATGATCACTCTTATTGTTACATTAATTTTTACAGTGTTATATTCATTCTGCCTAGTGGTGTTACCAAGATGGTTGTACAGTGAAAGGCACTTAAAAGTATTAAGTTAGCAAACCACATTGATACTAGTCAATATTTATTATTATTATTCTTTTTACAGTATCATTGGCATTTGTCTGATTCTGCTAAAATTGGACGTGGAAATAAAAAGTAAATCTTTTTTGGTAAATATGTCCTTTATAAAAGCCACAACAATGCAGATTCATAACATTGTTTGTCATATTGGTTATTAGCCATAATGTTATTGTCACAGATACTATCTATGTTTTCAGAGAGTGTAATGTTAAATTTACTGTGTAATTTTTATATCAGACATACTCTGTGCACCCGAGGACCTTTGAGCTGACAGCTTCCCTGTAATATCAGCTAATCTCTCCATCATTTTCAGGGGAGACATTTGGAAATCCATAAAAGGCGGTCTGTATTTTAGAGCCTCAGTAAAGTGTCATATTCAGTGTGGGAGAAGATGACTGTTCAGTGTCTCTCTGACCATGACTGTAGGCTGATCCATTAAGCTTTCAGAACCATCATCACTGTTTTCCATGTTCTCCAAACCTGGGCTATTCGAATGACCCTCTAGCCTCTGGAACATTTCATGTTGCTTTTACTCGAGCTACATGTTTCTTCCTCTTTTGCTGTGTGCCTCATACTCTCTGTTCTTTTCTCGTTCAGTTTCTAGTGGACTGCACAACACCCAGCTCTTATATTTCTGCTGCGGTATCTGTAGTTCTGTGGCGTGGGGTATGTAATGGGTGGTCATGGTTGAAGGCCCATTGGGTGACGTGGGTTATGTGCTGTGCTGCTTAGTGTTTCCATTGTGGTGCATTTTGTCCTCCATCATCTCCAGGTTTTTGATACACCTCCATAATGCCTGTCTCACGAACTCCCACACGGTAGTGGCATCAGTACATCGTGACATTAAATATCACAGCTCCCAGTGAATCAAAAGGGTCGAATTACTGGATGTTTATATCCATGAAAACAATCACCTGTTAACACTACCGTAAAGAAGACTTTACAAAAGACTTCTGGAGGATGATTGATCTTAAAACATGTATATTCCAGAGAATTCAATCACCACATAATAATACTGAGGCCTGTATTTAAATAGTGATTTCATTTTGGTGATTATTTAAGCTCTTGAGGTGAAAAAAATGAACTGTGTTGGCAAATATTTGTGTAGGACCGGAGATATTTCTGCCTCCGCGTTTGAAATATATTCATGTATTTGTTGATGTTGAAGTCTCATCATTTTCTGTTTTGTTGTTGTTAATGATAATGTTTTTAATGTTAAATGGCTATAAATACATATAAATAATAAATAAATATAAATAAGACGTATCCATTTTTAAACTGTACCAAATCTCATAATGAAATGTGAAAATATTTACAAATCCAGAATTCTTTTAAACAGATTTGTAGCTCAGTGTAATACGGGACCCTGTTAAATTACAGGTGAGCCCCATTCGAGGGTCAGATCTGAAGGACACATCTCCGTGGCATTGAGGGATGTCTTCTGCTCCGGTGGATGTATAATGGAGGCTGATGGGTGCGGCTAACTGCACACAGCCCTATGGAGTCCTGCTAATGCCCTGCAGATATTGACCCAGCATCCATCAGCGTTCCTGTCACACTGTCCCACTGGATGCCGAGCGCCAACCACCACTGGATCATTTTCAGCTGCTAAGTGAGAATTGTTCACAAATAGAAAAGACGACAGTATCCCGGCTAACAGGGAACGTTCTCAGAATATTGGCTAATGTTTACTGAAGGTCCTTTAAAGTTATCAAAAACAATCTTGCAGTTAGTAGAATATTTTTGTAACATCATATATCACAATATCAATAATTTTATTCTTTAGTAGTTAGTGGAACATTATAAAATGTTACAGAATTAAAAAAATATATTCTTATAAATGCAGTAACGTTAAAACGACGTCTAAACAAAAAACAGTTTTTGTTCCTAGAACTTTAAAAATAACATTTTTTATGTTTTTGTTGCTTAATGGAAATGTTGGGCAAACATTCTTACAGCCTAAAATTGTCATCTGGGATGTCCTTTGGAAGAAAAAGAATCACACACCCATGACCTACGAGCTGCTAATTGTTGGAAAATTAAATGCGTCTCGTAACCAGAGGCAGGAAGGGTTGGGGAATCGATGTATCGATCTCACGTCCAGCTACTGTTTCTAATCCTGCAAATCTCGTGAAGGTCCAGGAAGAGCTGTATTGAGTATCTGAGGAAGCAAATGTGCTGGTTAAGTGTAATTTATGTAATGCGGTGGACATGCATAGAGATTCATTCCTTTGAGTGCTCCCTGATTTCAAGGGCTATAAAATATATTTTTTTAGCCGCAACAGTGACACAACTAATGCAGTGAAATTCAAACTTCTTTTCTCATTTAACATAGCATTAGGAAAATTCCCATTATCAGTCTTTGAATACAGAACATAATATACTTTGTGGTCACATCCTTGATCTTTTGAAAACATAGACTACATTGTGTTATGTACATTCTCATTTTAGAAAACAATGTTAGGCTCTAAGAATGTTTCCCTAACGTTTCCATAAGTATTAAGAATGTTAAAAATAATTTTTGTAACGTTCTATGAACTTCAGAACATCCAGCTTTTTAGACGTTGTACTAGCAGTATTGCTTGGTTATAAGAACATTATTCAAAAGTTTTAAAATTCTGTAACATTTTTAAAACATTCCACTACCCACTTAAGAAAAATGTTTTTGATATACATCATATTTAATGTTTAAAAAAGTTCTGCTAATGTTACTGCAAAAATGTTTTGGATAACTTTGAGAGAACTTAAACGTTCGAGAGAACATTAGCCAATGTTCTGAAAAGCTCAACTTGGAGATTGGAGCTCAGCTTCAGAAATTGTTAGTTCAGAATCACATTCGTATTTAACCGCCCACATTAACACATCAGTGACCCCTGTTCTCTAGTCAGCAGCTTGGTTCACCTTTTTTTACTGTGAAGTAATAAGAAAGTTAATTGTATACTGTTATTCCTCTTGTTATATGGCAAGATTATATTATATTTTCTGTGGTGTTCTGAGCTCTTAGGCTTAACATCACAAGGTAACCGCTCAGTGACTCTGCAGAGTCTGCAGAATAAAGAAGTGTAAAAGCAGTCTCTTAACCGGCTATTTTATTATTTAAATCAGTGAATGGAAATATGTCTGTTTGTTGTTCTCGGTTCTCCTCAGAAGTAGGTCAGCTCAGCTGAAAAAATACATGAGCTCTTGATAAGAATATGAGATCTATACTACAGCACATAAAAAGCATTATATGAACTTGTTTTACCATGACAGACAGATGTTTTCTCCACAGGCATTTTCTTCTGTATTCACAAATAAAATTGGCAATGCTGCAGTCCAAGTTTGGATAAGGGTCCATTTTGGTTCCGATCAGAGCAACTTTCCTGCATGCAGTGTTGTGTCATAGTGGGGCTGGCTCTCTCAGCATGAAATATTGAGAACCAGAAAGAAGCATAAACAGCATATGCTAATGAGTGCTCATTTAATTATTCATATTTTGCAAGATGAGGATTGGTTTTAATTCCACAGCAGTCTCCTGCTAAGTGTGTTCCCCTTCATTTGCAAAGCCAGGTTTGTGGTCTGAGTGAAGGGGCTCTTTTAGGGACCTGCTCTGTCTCTTCCTGTTCCTGCCTTTGTGTCACACAGAGAATGAGAGCAGCGAAGTGAGAAACGAGTGAGTGAAGCCTTGAGGTAGCGTTAAATAATGAAGAGGGCTGCCACAGTTTCAGCCAATGTTTGAGAGCCGTCACGGAACACCCAGCTAACAATTTTAGGTTGTTATAACGATTCCCTAATGTTATTTTTTAAGTCCTAGGAGCGTTCAAAATGTCCAGTTTTTTAGATGTTGTATTAACGTTATTGCTTGCTTACAAGAACATTATTCAAACATTTTAATTCTGTAACTTTTTTAAAATCGGTCACAGCCACCTTAAAGGTAACGTGTATAAGTTCTTTCTCTGCATGGTTATGGAAAGTGTAGTTCTTCACCATATATTCCAATATTAATGTTGTGATCCAAAACTATTTTTGGTTAAAAATAAACAAAATCCAGTTAGTGACCAAGTACATAACAGATCAGTATTCAAAACTTACTCTTATATTGATTCACAACCGTAAGTTTATAATAACGATTTATGATTTGAACTATTGGGTCCCATTTAACTTAACTTACGTAAAAAAAAGTACGTCTAGTAACCTGCAATGTTATGTTTCAAACAGAGATGGTGATAGAGGGGCAAAACTTGGGGATTGCAGCTTTAAACACGATTTACATTTTATTTTAAAATACTCCCTATAGAGAAAAACAGGATTTCTGCTTCTGGAAATAAACTTAGGGTTTATTGAGTGTAATGAGTGCATTTGGTTCCTCTACTGTCAAGTCAAGTCAAATTCAGGTCAAAAGTCCTTTTGTCAAGTCAACCTCTCAGTATCTTTATTTTAAGTTTACTGATATGTTGCTCCTTTGTAAATAAACTGCACTTGGGTTCTTATCTCCATAATGTCTTGTGAGCTGCACAAACAATGCTTTTTTTAGAACCAGCGAAATGCATAAGGCTCCTTTCCCATCTCCCTGAGTAGACTGTATTCATTTGATTATTCTCATTTAACCCAACCGTTCTGTTTGTTCCATCCACTTAGGTAAGTGCGTGCAGGACGAAGAGCCAGTATAATGTAAGTGCTTTACTCTGGGTTTGGTCTTCATCGTTCATGGGCTCTTTTAGCTGCCTGTCATATGAGGTTATTGATGGATGGAGGGTGAGGTTGCTATTCCTGACAGTTATTGATGATACAGCCTCCATCTAAGCTGCTCTCGTTTTGAATGTGCCGTATTCAAAAGACCCATGAATGAACATTAGAGAGAGATCAAAGAAAATTCAGTTTTCCCCAATGGCACCATTAAATGAAGGCTTTTCAAATGCACCAGTCCAGAGTAATCTGCTGCTTCTTTTTTATAGATGGCAAGCTCCAAGCAGCCTCAATTGAGTTGAGCCCGGTGTCTGTTCAAAATTGTAAATCATTATTTTTAATTATATCCGTGTTGGCATCAAATAGATTCAACTCTGTTGAATGACCATAACAAAACAAAAGATCTGCTTGACAAAGCTTCAGGAATGATTATTTACAGAATAAAACATTGGGTTACAGCTGCCATAACTAAATCATTTTATTTATAGATTTTTGGAATTTCATGCATAAAATGCCCCTAAATCTAACAGATGTCACTGAAACGGGTGTCTTGAGAAATCATACGTCTCATGGCAGCTCAAACCTGTTAACAGGCTAAACAGAATTTGAAAGTGGCCTATGCTTTTGTAACCAATCAGAAATCTTTATGGGGGATGGTCTGAGTCTAGCGGAAGTTAGCAAAATGGATAAAATTGTTTACAGCACCTTTAAGAAATACCCAGCAATACCCAGCTAAGAAATTTAGGTTGTAAGAACGTTTTCCTAACATTTCCATGAAGTAACAAAAACGTTAAAATGGTATTTTGAACGTTTTAGGAATGTTCAAAACTTTGAGTTTTGAACAAAAACAAAAAGTTTTTTAGACATTGTGTTAATGTTATTGCTTGATTTTTTAAAATTCTGTAACATTTTAAAATGTTCCACTAAAAACGTAAGTATATTAGTTTAGATATATAGGTTAAAAAGTGTTCCACTAACGTTAGCTGGGAATATGTTTTCTTGAGGCATAATTCTTAACATATTCTTTCTCCATAACCTGCAAGGTCAGATCCGTCATAACTTTAGTAAAAGTCTAAATTTAATTAAATAAAACATAATGCAATACATAACTGTCCGAATGCAGTTATCTGAGCTAAATGCATTTTCAATGTTTCATTACAAATACAACAATCAATCAGTACATAAATGCAGATGAATATAGAATTAATTTCAAACACATTTTGTAGATTGATCAAAATCCTGTTGCCGCCGTGGCTCTGTGTTTCTAAATAAATGACTGCATAAGAAACAGGACATTAGTTAAGCATTTCATTTATTTGTTGTAATTTTCATCGCAAGCGAGTGATGAAGTGTGTCGGTGAGGAAATGTGCTGTATAATTTGTTTCACTTTTTCCTGGCAGCCAAATGTAATTGGCAGAACATGTTCCCTACAACCAGTTCAATTTACCACAAAACTGCATTGTGCACTCAACATGAGGAACACAAAACTGATGTCCCATTCAGACAAATGGAACATATTACTTACTGCTCATCACAGACCATTACAAACATAATGCGTATAATGCTGTTGTTGTGCTGTGATTAAAATACCGGGAACTTTTTTGTATGTTTCATTGCTTATGAATTTGTTTTGTTCCTTCTGTTCTTTCTGACGTTTACCAGCTGTAGCGTTAACAATGTTTTAATATTTTTGACAAATCATTGGCTGTGACTATTGGCCCTTTTATTGTTCTCACACTTATCTGCCCTCTGTGATTTGTTGTGTATCACTGCTGAAGTTTCAAATCACCTTCTGTAAAGAAAATAAATGCATTTCATTTGATTATTCAACATTATCTACAGTCAGCTGCTTACTGAAGAATCAGAGTGGCAAAATTCAGTACATTTGCATTAGCACTTGTTGGAAAAGAGTGTTCATATGTCAACAAAGAGCTTGTACAATAACTACATTTGGATTGCTGCAGCGAAGACATTAAGACATGTCAGAGAAGGGGAAACTGAAAAATCTCTCTGTACCCTCTGGGAGGAGATGACAAAACAAGCAGAAGACGAGAGACAGTGTTGCTCTGTAATATATCAACACGCTGAGGTGTGTGTATGGAGTCTAGAATCAGAACGCTGTTCTGTGACCATTTAGTTCCCCTGAAAACAACAATTCTGTCATCGTTTACTCACCCTGTGACTAATGAAGAATGTATTAGACATTTTTTTTCCATTTAAATGAAAGTCAGTGGCAACTTGGGCTGTCAGATTTTAAAATGACGCTATATTAGACACTATGCAGCTAACTCTTATATCTTATCTTATAATCTAATCTTATATTATTAGAATGTTAGCTAATGTTCTCCAAAAGTTCTCTCAAATGTATCAAACACATTCTTGCAACAATGTTAGTAGAATGTTTTAAGAACATTACAGAATTAAAAAAAGTGTAATGTTTTTAGAACCAAGACCATTCAAAATGACATTTAAAACATTTTTGTTAATGGAAACGTTCTTGCAGCCAAAAATCACTAGCTGGGTATATCTTATAGATATATCTTATATAGCCATAGTGCTTTGTGTGAGTGACAGACTTTGTATAGCTATTGTAAAGCAGATTATACTTTAGAAGACTTGTAATACAGCACGAGACCTATGGACTATTTATATGGGGCTTTTCATATTATTTTGGTATTTGACAGCCACACAGTCCACATTCACTTTTTATTATATAAAAAAGAGTGACCAGTACATTCCTAAAATCTGCTTTTGTTTTATAATAAAGTCATACAGTGACCAGATGGCATGAAGGTAAGTAAATATTTAAATATTCCATTATTCTATTAATATCTATTTCTCAAACTTGTCTTGCAGGCTGTAGATTCCTGAACGTCATCCTGGTCAGTTAAGGGTTAAAGACAGGGAATATAGATTTAGCTGCTTGGAATTCTCTGCACGTTGTGTGTAGGTGGAGGGGCCAAAAAACGCATTATGCCGGTGTTGTGAAATTGTGCTGACTCCTATTCAAAGTGAGCGTCATTTCTTCAAGCTCTCCTCCAGACACAAAGGAGCGGCTTTTTGGAGAGATGATGTTTTTTTACGAGACTAAGCAACCTCGTGCCAAACAATAAGATGAATATGTCTGATAAAGACACAATAAGTAAAAGCGTTTACCTATCTGCATCAGTTTTTTGTGCTAACCCATTCAAACTGCGCCGAATGTGAATGCAAAAAATGCAATCAGTTTGAACAATCTTGCTGCGTCGCTCGCCATTCATCTCCATCCGTACGGGGCAATAAAGACTATTTTCCATTAACTCTAATTACGTCTTGGTGTTTTTCAGAGTCAGTGCTGTTTTTAGCCTGAGTAAAACTGCTGTTGTATTAACTTCAGCCGCATTCTTTTGTGCATTTGGTCTCTGCAGACACTCTGATAATTGAGGTGAGTGATTAACACAGCATATCACAGCTGAGCATCAGAACACACTGTATTTATGCTTGTGCTTGATTGTTTTTACTGCCTAAGGATCAAAACTGTCACTGAACTACATAAAAGTTCCAAATCAGCATCTTTGTGCAACATATGCACAATAATGACTTACAACAGTGAGCAGCTTGGATTGTTTGTAGTGGCGTGTCAAGCTACAGTGTTTTTGAGCGGCTTGCAGATCTTATTTAGTTTGTCTTGACTTTGTGTCTTCATACTGCACCCCTGGGACGTGAGGCATCTGATTCGCTGTTTTCATGGCTCTGGGCTGCCTCAAAGAACTCGGCTCAGCCTTGTAAGGCATATTTAAAGAGCCGTGTCTTTTAAAAAGTGCTCCGCTCAGCCCTTCTGCCTTCACTGTGCGTATGTTGCCAGCATTCAGGGTTTTGATCACGCCTCTCCATTATAGAAGAATGTGACAGGTATGTGCAGGCAAGCTTTCCGAGAAATGGCAGCTTAGCATAGAGCATCACCCACTATTTCATCTCTCTGCCCTGCTAGCAAACAGTGATTGTCCATCCCAGCTAATAAAGAATATTCTCAGAATGTTAGAACGTTCTCAGAACATCCTATAAAGGTTCTCTCACAGTTATTATTAAATGTTCTTACACTAATCAAAATCTAATCACAAATTGTATTCTTAAGTAGTTAGTGGAACGTTTTAAAAAGGTTACAGAATTAAAAATGTTTGAATAACATTCAAATACAATTTTTAATGGAAACGCTAGAGAAACGTTACAACCTAAAATCGTTAGCTGGGTTGACGCATGAGATGATATCTTAAGATTATATAGGTTATGTAGTGGAAAAGGTAGGGAAACCTTCTTACAACCTAAAATTATTATATGGGTTGTCACCTGAGATGATATTTTAAGAATATGGAAGTTGTCATTCGGGTAAACATGATACTTATAGAAACTGTAAATATTGAGGCAGAAATGTAAAGGTGCTTTAGTCTGAACGAGAGAGATATGCTGTTTTGAGAGAAGCCCATGCATGACTGTTTAGAGATAATCTACTGTGACACTAACAGAGCAACGTTCCAGGAAACATCGAAAGTGATATTCTTAATTTTCCCTCACACTGGGATGTTTCCCTCTATTGAAATCCCTGTCATATTGATCGATTTGAAACTGTCATGCTTGGTAATAGCAAAGATAATCTTACATAAAGCCAGATTCCGTGTCCGCCCACTGCCTCCCAAGATGATTTTACGCCGCCCGCTCACAATGAATAAATAAAAAGGGAAGATGAAATTGCAGATTAAATTTTTTGTGAGTCCTAATAGTACAAGAGGTGACAAGCTTGACAAAACTAAAATAAAACATTTTCTCCGAATTTATTGGTCTTTGGGACTGTTCTGTTTCACAAAAGGTTCTTTGTAATGGAAAATTGTTCTTATTAAAAGGTAAGAAAGAAATTATTTTAAGACTAAATGGTTCTTTGGAAAGAAACATTCTTTGCGGAATTGTCCACTAACAACTTAAGAATAACCTTTTTAATATATGAATAAACAACATTAAAAAAGTTCTGCAAGTTACTGCAAGAATGTTTTGATAATATTGAGAGAACTTTTAGAGAATGTTCTGAGAACATTTCCCATTAGCTGGGTAGCCAATACACATGTTGCATGCAAGACTAAACCTGACATTTCTACACTATTCAGGAAAACTGTGCAGAAAAGTAACAGTGATAGAGAAGGCTTCAGTATCGACTCCATCAGCATCCACAAGAGCTTCGGTTTCTCGCTGGCTCTCAGTTCTCTCTCTTTCCCTCTGATCAATATTACCAAATTAACATTTCCAACCCCCATTTCAAAACCACAAACCCTCTAAATTAGTCATTAGAACCTTGTCTCCACGGTGAACACAAGCTGTGAGTAAAACCTGCACTCATTCAATATCAGTTAAAGCAATTTCACCCTTACATTCACCTCACACACACACACACACACACACACACACACACACACACACACACACACACACACACACACACGCACACACACACACACACACACACACACACACACACACACACACACACACAACCTTTAACATTTTATCTAACATTTTTCCCCAGCTAACAGGGAACACTCTCAGAACATTCTCTTAAAGTTCTCAAAGTTATGTGTGTGTTAGTTTCATATATATATATAGTATATACACTATAACTATAACTATGCTTACACTATAACTATACCTAACTATAACTAAACCATATACCAATGTTTCTAGAACATTCAAAATAGCGTTTTTAATGTTTTAATTAATGGAAACCTTAGGGAAACGTTCTTACAACCTAATTTTTTAGCTTGGTCAATCCATCAAGGTAATCTGTAAAGAAACATTCATATAAACACAGGGAAATGTTAAATAACAGTATATCTTGACTAGCCGATGCAATAGACTGTTAAACATTGATTTCCATCCTCAGAAGTCGGATTTAAGCAAACAGAAGATTCTAGATCAGAGATGTGCTGTGAAGGTAGCATGGGATTTCAGCTTCCAGCATTCAGCATTAGTGTAATTGCTTCTTGGATCTATTGATCTTTGAGAGCATTAGCTTGGCGATCATTTGAATTAGGCCACTGTTTCTCAGGCTTGGAACTCTGTCTTTTAAGACGCAGCCTCTCACATGATCTTCTCACAAATCTCTGATCCTTGTGTTAACATCTAAATGTAAGATCTTCAAACGTGATCGTTCCACCGATTGTTTTTGTTCCCCATGAGTTAGACTTTTTCAGGGTTGCTAATGTACTGAATGGGAAATCTGAGAAATAAGATGTGGGAAAATGTGGAAAAGACAGATAAGGTAAATTTGATTTCTGCAGGTGAGGAAACCAGTGCTTTGGTGTGAGTAAAGATGAAATGTTTACAGAAATGTTGTTGAGAGATAGAATTGACCTCGTCTGATTCCTGTGGCCGAATTCAATTTTAGATAAAGGTATATTTATGATGGAGATTATGTGCTTTTCTCCACCAAGACATGGGTTTGTGCTTGGATTTAATATTGTTTTTAATTGCCTTCAACAACAGGCTCTTTGTAAAGCCGACTTTGTGACAGATTCATAAAACAATCTGCAATAAAACGTGATAAATGTTTAAAGTCAGACATAATTTTTAGAGAACTTTAAATGTAAAGCCATTCTTTGCTGGGATCATTCAAAATGACATGCAGAGCAGCAGGTGTTGTTCTGTTAGTGTTTACCCAGCTTCCCTAACATTTCCATTAAGTAACAAAAATGTTAAAAAATGTATTTTGACATTCAAAACGTCCAGTTTTTAGATTAATGTTATTGCTGTAACATTTTTAAAACATTCCACTAACAACTTAAAAATAACATTTTTGATGAATATGATATAAAATGTTAAAAAGCGTTCTACTATAGTTACTGCAAGAACATTGACCAACATTGGCCAACATTGTGAGAACATTCTCTGTTAGCTGGGTAGTATCTATATGGACATATGTAGATGTGTTACCATCTGTGTGACATCAGAAAGTTAAACATTAGCCATTTTTGCAACCTTCAATAGTTAATTGCTTTTTAAGCTCCTATAAATATAAAGAGATTCCAAAACAAATGTTGTTCTTTTTCAGGGTTACAATAACATTATTTCTTAATCTACAAAAAACCCTGAAATATAAAGCTTAGACTTTTCAGCCATTTCAGATGGAGGGATTTTAAAGACAGCATGTGATCTGCTTTATATTCAAATAAGCTGCACCTCTGCCGTGGCGAGCAGCATGAATGAGCTGTTTCTGAATGAGAACTAAAAATGATGACAAAGTCAGTCTGCTTCCTGCAATCGCACCACGGCATAAATGAAAAATTACCTTGACTGACAGATTGCGATCCAACAACTTCCAAGAATCCAGATCTGCATGTTTCACGCATCTTTCATGACTGTTTTTGGCACGTGTCCAAAATTGGCTGTAACAGATAAATGTTTATTCCTCACTGCAAGTGAACAAACAAGTGTTTGTTGTTTTAATTAAGGATGTGAAACATTTATCTTGTCGGCACCTACAGTGTTGCAACAGTTTTGCCCTTTAGTTTGGATTTTTACCGGCACTAACAAGGAAGGAAAAGGAAAAAAAAATGCCGGATTCTAAATTTAGATGCAAAAAATATCTGTCTGCTCTTGCCTGCATTCCAGAATAGAAGGAACGTATTTACTTACATATTCTCCTCACTTACTGTGAGGAAAAGTGGCCATATCTAAACAAAGAGAAACATAATAAAGAACAACATCCACATAAATAACCATATTGAAGCAAGGTCACTATTTCTGTGATATCTGAGTTCTCAAGGTAAATTCTAGGTTCTGTTTTGGAGTGAGTGGACAAGCCAGCAGTAGCACATTCACATTGCTAACCATCTAACAGGGAACGATCTCAGAATGTTCGCTAATGTTCTCAAAAAATTCTCTCAAAGTTTTCTTGCAGTAACATTAGTAGAATTTTTAGTGTTACATATCAAAACGTTATTCTGAACATCAAACGTTATTACATTTATACATTTAATAAATGTTACAGAATTACATTTTTTTAAATCATGTTCTTATGCAATAACTTTAGCAATAAAAGCAATAACTTTAATACAATGTCTAAAAATCTGGACGTTTTGAACATTCCTAGAACATACAAAATAGCATTTTTAACGTTTTTGTTACCTAATAGAAATGTTAGGTTAACATTCTCACAACCTAAAATTGTTAGCTGGGTACCTACAGTTTTTACGAGTGCCTGAAATGTAAATCGGAAGCGATGTAAATCTGGTGATGTGTTAGAGAGGAGGATTCTATAAAGGGCATTTCCAACTTGTTGTCTGGGATTTGGGAATATCTGATTTGCCTGAAGCTGATACTCAAGTGGTTTTTACTGTGTCTGTATTATGTTATGAAAAGGTCAATCCACACAGTATTGGCTGGACTGCTAGAGACATTTAGAAACAAAGAACAAGTCAGCATAGACTAAACATTGATTCCTTCAGCCATACAGTGAATTTTGAGTAGCTCCTGTCACTAAAAGAAACTGCTCTGAGACATGATACATCTGTGGCATCAAATAAATACTAGTGTTATGTTTTGAGCTCTAATGCACTGTCATGTTCGAAAAAAACATCATCTATACAGTTAGCAGAAGCTGTGTAATAAATATTTGAAGATATTTTATGAAGTAAGAGGTTAAAGTGAGAGCAAATGATCATCTAAATGTATTCAATGCAGAGCAGGTACCGCAGTAACCCAGCTAACAAATGTAGGTTGTAGGAATGTTTCCCTAACATTTATATTAACTATCAAAAACAGAAATGTTCTGCAATTTTAGGAATGTTCAAAACGGCCAGTTTTTTAAGCATTGTATTAATGTTATTGCTTGGTTATATGAATGCTGTTCATTTTTTTGGTAATTTTTTTGTAAGCGTTCTATTATCTACTTAAGAATAATGATATATATATATATATAACATTAAAGAAATATTCTACTAGTGTTACTGCAAGAACACTTTTGACTTTTTTTTGACAAGAACACTTGATAACTTTCAGAGAACTTTTAAAGAATGTTAGCCAGCATTCTGCAAACAGTCCCTGTTTTTTTGGGGTTTTTTTGCCTT
Organism: Chromobotia macracanthus; assembly: GCA_036877525.1. NCBI lineage: Eukaryota > Metazoa > Chordata > Actinopteri > Cypriniformes > Botiidae > Chromobotia > Chromobotia macracanthus. The sequence continues at coordinate 4,957,626 of JAZGTH010000073.1, read as the reverse complement.
TAAAGAGGATAAACTTTCCTTTAAACTTGAATCTAATGTCTTTTCTATTCAGGTGTGGGACTGTTATATAAGCAGCCAAAACCTTAAACATTTGACAACTAGGAAACAGCCCATAATCCTATTTCCCCATAATCCTAACTGCAATGCTTTCCGGCATTCATATCACATGTGTATGACCACATTCCTCCGTGAGATGCCCAGACTCACTTCATATGCATCCGAGACGCCGATTGCAGATATTTAAAATACGTGACCCACATGCTATTAGCTGGGTTTGGCACCTAAATACTTTCACAAAATAAGCCTGTCAAAGTTAACAACCAGAATGAGATCTTGAGACCAATTCTAAATGAAAGTTTGCTGATTGACATGACAGGCTATTGATCTGCTTATACTGGGCCGTTAAGAACTCATCTGAGAATCTATTCAGAGGTGAGCAAAAAATGCCACGTAGCCCCTGAAATCAAACCACATCAAATTACTCGCTCTATTTTCTCAGCCCACTGAGGCTGTTACTGTCCTTTTGAGAGTTCTTTTAAAAAAATCAACAGAGTATTGATCACTGCTGGTGGGGCTAAATGGAGCCTTTGACAAGATGCTTCTAAACACATCTCTTCATGTTGACGTGCTGTCTGGGGAACGTCTTCCTATTAAGTGCTACCCCTCAACAGGAAACGTTTTTAGAATGTTGGCTAACATTCTCTAAAAGTTCTCTCAAGTTTATTAAAAATGTTCTTGCAGTAGTTAGTAGAACTTTTTTTAATGCTATATATATATTATATATCAGAAATATTATTTTAGTTGTTGGTGGAATAATAAGTTGTTAATGGAATGTGTTAAAAACATTACAGAATAAAAATTATTCAACGACATTCTTAACTGAGCAGTAACGACTCAGGCTGAGGACTTTTGAACATTAATAAAACACTGAACATTTTTGTTACTTAATGGAAACGTTAGAGAAACGTTCTTATAACTTAACATTGTAAGCTGGGAGGTCTTTATTAATTCAAATCTGAAGTGCTCTTTGCATTGAGTCCGGCAGTTCATTAGCAAAATATGCTTCATAAAAGCCTACATTGCAAAGATTGTGTTCACAAATAGGCTTATAGGTATTTTCATTACACTATATGTGTGTCTGTGCTGGCTTGAACATAGGTTTGATGGTGAGAAAATGTTCTTATGAAATATTAATAATAACGGCCTTGAATGGCCATTTAACAGGTTTACGTATTGAGTATAAGAGCACCATTCAGTTTGACACGGTGCATTGCTATGTATCATAATCAGTTAGCAAGACACAACATAGATATGCTCGTTTAGTTTATCTTGTCCTGAAGCAGCATATTCCACACTGATGAATTGTGGTCCGGGAGAGCAGTTTCAGTTTTATCATATGCAGTAAAGTGACCGTACGAACATCCCATTCGATCCACACAAATTGATAATGTCCTGTATAGCTATGAAGATAAACGTTGTATTGTAAGAGCCGCCTGATGTTTTGTTCCATCCATTCTTTCTGCCTCTCTTTCCTTTTTCCCTTCTGCTTTTTCTCCGCTGGCTGATGGATAAAGCTGTGATTTAGAACACAATATATCATCTGCATTAGCTGAGGGCAGCTCTGACAGTCTGTGAGCCCAGCACGCCTGGTTTTCCACAGACAGTCCCTTGCTGCCTATGTGGGCAATTAAAATTGTTGCTTGCACATATTAGCTGCGCTGTGATGAAGAATCGCTCTGAAATGTTTGGCCCCAAAACATATTGCATGGACTCTACCAAAGGTCCAATTTTCAGCGATCACGTGAAATTTTGTATATCACTGTATTCTTCAACTAGAAAATATTTCATCTGGACTCTAAATGCTTCGTAACAAATTCCAATTAAGCAGTTTAAATGAAATCTTAGATTTTACAACGAAAGATTTTTACAAACACTATAGTATTTAATAGTTTATTTTTACCATTTTGTAATTTTACACTACATAGCCGAAATATATGCGCTCGTTGAATATTTAATTTAAAAACGATGCTCTTTTTGTTGCTATACCAGTTTTCTTTTGAAGAAAATTCCACTACATGTTGGAACATTTGCTCCAGTCAGACACAAGAGCTTTGGTCAGGTGATCAGGCAGGTGTTGGCTGATGGGTCTTTTGCTTGCAGTCTGTGTTTTTACTAATTCTTCTCAAAAGTGCTCAATAGGGATTCAGGTTTGGATGTTGTACAGGCCAGGTAGGTTTTTCCCCACCAGGCAAATCTTTTCTTTATTGGCTCATCTGTGCACAAACGAAAATTGTCATGCTGGTCATTTTCAGTGCATAAATGCAACATTATGAATTGTGTTCAATAGAATAACCACCAAACCCATATGCTATATAGTGTGTGTATGTATTATTCTGGAAATTAAAGTATAATTTTAACATTTACGTAATTGACAGACACTTTTATCCAAAGCAACTTAGTGTATTCCCAGTATACAGTATTATTTTAGTATGTATTCCTTGGGAATCGAACCCACAACCATTGCCCTGTTATCGCAATTCTCTACCCATTGAGCTAAAGGATCACTTTTGATACTTTCTGTAGCAATCTGTAATGAAATTTGTACTTTGAACTTTTTTGATGCAGATCTAATAAATGTCATCTTCTACTCAGAATCAAGGCAAAGACAACAGCCCAACGTCAGCATTTTCCTGCAGGCCAAAACCAGGGCTCAATCAGCTTTTCAGTGCTTTTCCCTGTAAAAATGTTCTTATTTTACTATTGTTTACTTTTGTTACATTATAAAAGCCACTCATGATTGGTCACAATAGAACTGCTTGCTTAGTTTATTTGCATGTTCAGCTATTATACATATTCAGCTTCCCATTTGTTGCTCACACCTTCATAAAGAAAGCCAATAATGCTGGTAATTACAGCCCTGAACTGAGAAAAATAAAATGCATGATAACTCATCTTTACATGATATAATGCTAGCTGACAATATCCCATTTAGCAGCGTGAAGATGGGTTTTGTTGGGTGACAGCTAATTATGCTGCTAATTATCCGTGATCGCAATTCAGAGGTGCGAATCATGGCGCAATATTCCAAAACATCACATTCTGTGGTGCACATGAATATATAACCTGTTATTTCAGCTAAATAAAAGGTTGCTAATGCATGTTTAGTGCACTTCATAAAATTGACATAAAAGAGAATGCGGTTAAACAAACTGATGGTGAACCGTGTTAAACAAATATGCCACGTTTAATAGAACTCATTAGAGAACAGAAACATTTTTATTATAAGATAAATATTCAGAATGCTTGTTCTGACGAATAGAATACAACATGAGGCAGTTCACTGTACATTTGAGCAAAGACGCAACTAAAACGTGTTTTTTCAGTGCAAACACTACATATGTTGATGATCAAAACATTTTAACGTTTCGTAAGTGCGATTGATGCAAAGAAGCGGAATCAGTTTTTCTAAAGCTTAAAGGTTTATGATTGGTAATGATATTTGTTAATTAAAATGTTGTTCCCATGAAGCAGGGATGGCGAATGGGACTTTGGTGTTAGTATTTTGATTGCCTTGAAGTGTAATGTGGAGAAATACTGGAGTTAGACAGATACAGTATGTTGAGTTTGTTCACTATTGCTACAGTATACATGTGCAAGCGTTCACTAACATGGCATAGTCATTGTAAACGGCAGATATAGCCATGGAGTGGTAATATAGTATATCTATATAGCTGTATATAATTTAGTTCACACATTTAAATATATACTGTACATGTATAACATATATCCAGTGTTATATCCATAACATATTGTTTGTTTTTCTTACAATATCAATAAGATATAATGCAACAGCCAGACTCAGCTCCACAGGTGGGTGGGGTGGGAGTGGCCATCATGAGCTTGGCCCAGCCTCCCTTCCCACCCACAATGGCCCACCAAAGACTCCCGGGTCCCATCTTATATATTGAAGCTGAAGTTGGGCCTGGCAACTACCATTTAAAATGAGAACATTTTCTCTTTGTAAACAGGTGCAGCCTTATTCGGAGCTTAGAATAAAATATTTACTTCACAGCTTTCAAGACAACTTTTAAGAGCGCAAAACAAATGCCTTTGTTTGTTTCAGTTAGATTGAGTTCACACCACTGGAGAAAGATTTTGCAACAGAAAAAGGGAAATTGTATGCCATGTGAAGCTGTTCCATTTTCACACTAGTCTGAAATGTGACTGTTGTCTAACGGTGGGGAATTTAAGCATAAAAGATAAGTTCTGGAATCTGTCCCCCCTGCACACCTGTGCCGTTGGTACTGTCTGAAGAGCACTGAAACTGGAAGGTGACCTTCCCACACTGAACTTCTGTCATACCCTCCTGACCAAAGTAACTCAGTTCACTTCCGTCCAGAACCACACTGGCCGTGTAGAAAGTGTCAGCCTCAATCTGAACCGGATAATCAAACCAAACAGGGAAGGTGTTGCTTGAACCATCTGAAAAGTACTTGCTGAGGTTGGTCCCAAGCACGACCCCCTGCCGTTTCAGCTCAATCTTGGCTGTGTACTCAGCAGAACCACAGCTGGAACCATAGAGCCCGAAACCAGCGATAAACACCCGCTTATCCACGGCAAACTGAATACTGTCGCAGCGTCCGCGGTAACGCCACTGGTTGCTACGGTAAGCACAGGACTGGAAGCGATGGCACTTCTGCGGCGTCAGTCCCTTGCGAGGTTGGCTGACAAACTGCAACTCAGGCTTCTTGGCTGCCGTGTACCATAAGAAAATGTCATTGGTTTCGTTAAGCGTTAAAATCCCAGACTGGGCGGCACCGTTAGCAAAATCATCGAGACCCATGGTGGGGATACGGATCAGGTAGACCGCCTGACCTAGAACCTTGCGTTTGTTGTCAATACTTAAGTTAATCTCTCTTCTCTGACATTCGGCCTCGGCCCAGCTCAGCGCCGCTTCGAACACCACGATCTCCTTGGCGTTCAGAGTTTCCCTTCTAAGAATGCTTTCCAGGGTCTGAACATCAATGTCACAAAAGCCCTCGGATTTAAGAGCCAGCTCAGCCTGAGCGTCAATAACTTCCCAGCAGCGTTGTGTCAGGTCTGGCTCTTCAAACAGACAGCTCTGAGACAAAAGAATACACGCGTTCTTAGCACTCAGACTGGTTTCCAGGAAGTTGACGCAGGCACGAGCCAGGTGAGGTACTATGTACTTCTTGGCTGCGTATAATGTCGCCAGTACGGTGTCGGCACTCAAATCAATTTCATCACAGTAGATGTACCTGAAACACACAAACATTCAGGGTTAACAGTGCACTACGTAACGGGAGGCAGTAATTTCAAAAGTATGTTGTACTTTAAAATGCATTGCTCAACTGCTATTACCTGCACAGCTAGAAACTAATATTTTATGATGTGCTACCAGCATGAGCCATTGTGTGTTTTGCTGTGAGTGTGTGGATGAAGATAAGCTTTGCCAAGTCTCTAAACTTTAACAACTGAATGGAAATCCTGGATTCTGAAGTGAAAACACTATTCAGAAAATATCATTATAACTTTATGGAATATCCAGTGCCATCCATAAGTATTTGGGCCAGTAAAAGAGAAGATGCTCTGTTTGCAGTGGAGTCAACAAACCTTTATGATTAAAAGATGAATATGAGACAAATATACAGAATGTCACATTTTGATATAAAACAGAGTTTTATCCCTCTACCTAATGTAAGTATTGGGACAGTTGTGTTTGTAAGTGATCAGCTGTGTCCTGTTGCATTATTTGTTCACACATTAACAAAGGGAATGTTTAGTATCAGTTCTGTCTATTGCTTTAGCAGTCTGAGTCTTGCGTTCAGTGAGAACACACATACGCTATGATGAAGACGAGGGAACTGAATCTGACAGAAAAGCAAATGTCCAAAAATGTGACATTCTGTACATCTGCCTCATATTACCGTCCCAATACTTATGGAGGGCACTGGATATTATTTTGCAGCCATTGTAACTTGTGTCCTCGGGAACAGATGCTGGGCTAATCTGATCACACTATTTGCATATCTGACACTATTATTCCTGTAATACATTCTGGACTAGAACAGACCACATAAATAACAGACCACATAATACCCTATAAAACCAACATGAGAGACATACGGTTCTATAGGGCTGCCTGGCAAACAGAACAATGTATATAAAGCAAAAGATAACATTTGCATTTTTATTCTTTATGGCAATGCAGGAGAGGTGATAGAGAGAGAATGAGAAATCTCGAGAGAGACAGAGAGTAAGATATGAGCCAAAAGAGAACGAGAGAGAGAGAGCAGAACACAGAATGTCTCTCTGGAGAGACGGGTTTGAAAAGCATGAGCTAAGATCTATCAGATACTTCTGTCGTGGTCCTAAGCCTTTGGAGAGGAGGACAAGCTCTGCTTACTTCATTATTCATTTTCTCCTTGTTTAAGCTGGAGTTCTATTTAACATTTAAGCTTGTGGTGTGTCTCTTGCGGTCAGGAAGCACACTTAAAAATCCGATTAGAAAAAACACAGGGAACGTCCCAGAGTTTTCTGGAGATGCATCGATGCTTACGTCCAACAGTGCGTGAAGGTTTCCAAGACATACCAGAGAACTTAATTTATTTAACAGTGGAACCTGAGCTGAGTTCTCGAAAAGACTTTTAGGTCAAATGAAGCTATTTGCTATTTTCTGTTCGTTCAAATGAACCTAATCAGAAGACTCAGAAGATTTCCATCAGAGAGTTAGGACTCTGTTAAGAGCTTTAAATTCTTCCATAGGCCAGAAAGCTTTAATAGTCTTGAACTTTTGGCTGTAAGGAAATTACATGTCAGTGTAGTCGATTAACCCCTTCTGGAGGAAGTCCAGAGGGCGGGTACTTAGACTGGAGAGAACAATTTCCCCCACTCCTGCGCTTAATTGAAAACAATAATAAGTAAATGATCAGTACAGGAAGAAGATAATGGTTTTAAAACGTGGATGATAAAAGGGTCAGCCAGCACAGACCTGACACACTAAGCTATAATTACACAGCAGTCTTACTTTAGCATGGACAGAAAGGCTGGAGGTTCGACGTCAGGGATGCGGATTTCATCTTTGTCTTCTGCCAGCTCACCGTAGAACATGGCATGAAAAACAGAGCTTCCCACAGCAAGAACATACTAACAAAAGAAAAAATATATTAGTATAAATCAGTGTTTGCCAAATCCATTGTATAATCCATTGTGTATATATATGTGTGTGTGTGTACACACACATACACACACACACAAACATACAAACATATAAACATACAAACATATACATTAACAACAATTGTATAACTGTAATCAACTGTAAAACAACTTTAGTAAAGAAATGGTTAATTTCTTGCCACAGAAAATCATGTAATCTAATGTTATCTCATGAGCAACGGCTTTCAAACATCAGATCAGCTTTGTGTTACAGTGCTACAGAAAACTGGGACAGAAATTGGTTTCTAACTTTTCATTGATTGCTGTTTCTCAATCTGTCTCCACTTTACTTTCCCAAAGCGAGCCATTTTTATGACCTGAGCTGTCCAAAAAAAGCACCTGTGAAACGTCCCCTTACACTCATCAAGAGACCCCAACTAACAGGGAACGTTGGCTAACATTCTCTAAAAGTTCACTTAAAGTTATCAAAACCATTTTTTAACGTTTTTTAAAATGTTATCAAAATGATGACACCAAAACGTTATTTTTAAGTAGTAAGTGGAATGTTTTAAAAACGTTACAGAATTTTAAAAATGCTTAAATACAGTTTCTATAACCAAACAATAATGTTAATAGAACGTCTAAGATACTGGATGCTTTAAACGTTCCTACAACTTTATTTTTTTTGTTACTTAATGGTACAACATAAAAATGGGCTTTCCAGGTGACAAGTGAAAAAGTTAAGAATTTGCCAGGATGTTTTTTATAATCAGCACGGATAAACTACAATCCACAGACAACCACAATACCTATTATAAACCTGAATCACACAACACCTCAGTTTAAGATCTACAGCAATCCTTTATTCCTAACAGAGACTGTCCCTCAGGTTTTCTTCCTCAGAGTTGATTACATTGTATAGGTATCGCTCGGTTCTTTTAAATTTCAGCTCCTTGGAGTTATCTGAGCACGTTGCATGCACCAAATTTCACCCATGAAGAGCAACGCTTAATTACAGCTGTAATTTCCTCCTGGGTTTACAAGACTTGTGAGCGCTGTTCGTGTAAATGCCAATTGGTTTTCTTCCGAAGCGAAGAGTTTGTGACATCGGTCTGGAAGCGTCTGCTGGAGTTAAACGTTATCCAGCTGATGCTAATGGGTGAGGGTAGCTAATGATGAAATCTGAGGCCAATACAGCGATGCAGATGCGTTATATAACACGAGCGAAAGCTAGTCGTCACTTCATTTTTAGCATTACCCTCACCCAGGTGCATCTTTCCGGTCTGTGGATTTAATTCTCACTGGCCTTTTTCAGTGCTGCGTCAGTAAAGTTGTGTTCTTCACCCCTTCAGCGCCTCTCAAACGGAAAGCTCATAAAAAAGATGTTGTTACTAAGCAGAGCATCAAATGCATGGTGGGAGTAATTTTGCAAAGCACTCAGATGCAAGAAAGCCTTCGCTAGACGCAATCGCAACCTTCCCATATAAAATGATAATGCGAATTTGAACTCCAGCCAAATGGACATCATAAAAAAGGTGCTCAGTAATAACTCTTCACGGCCCATTGCAATATTGGCTGTGGCCATGCAGGGAAGAAATACAATGCCCTTGCCTAAATGGGCTTTATAGGCACTACATATCAGCCAATCACAGCTTTCCATTCTGACCTCCTAAACAGATGAAAGATGAATCATGCCAGTATTACTTTTAAGGATAAATTAGCGCTGGCTCTTTAAATAAAATGTAGGAGGAAAGAAACAGTTTGATGGGTTTTTGGTGGAGTCAAAATTGGACTGAGGCCAAACAATATAAATATATATATTTATATATGTGTGTGTAAAATTGTACTGTAAATATATAAAATTGTACTATATATATATATATATATATATATAATTATAAAAATAAAGCAACAGGACAAGCAGGTAAACACAATGAAAACAGAGTGGAAGGTCAGTGAGATCTAACCCAGGATTATATTGGAAGATGCTGGGAGCTACAGCACCACTCAAGTGGATTTAATCACACTTTTGCCTAGATTACCCTCAGCATAGAGCTGTTAACCTCAAAAGGTCCTTGGTTAAACAAAGAAAGAAGAAAAGGATGATGGGATACATCTGTTTCCATGAGAGGTGATGTAAACGAGAAATCTTTGGCTTATTTCCAGTACATTTACTTAAAATGAATTCTCGCCTTTTTAAACAATCAAGGTATGATTACTTAATATAATATAACTTACTTAATATAATATAAATATATACTTAGATAACATAATATATATAATTGGTAAAAGGTTTCATTCGCTAACATTAGTTAATGCACTAGCTAACACAAACCAACAACAAACAATATATTTTTACAGCAGTTATTAATCTTTGTTAATGTTAGTTAATGCAAAACAGTTTTCCAATGCCAGATCATTGGGCATGTTAACTTTTGAATTGAAAATGTTAATGTTAAAATGTTTAAAAGAATATTAAGATTTATACAATCTGTCATGTTTACTGTTAGTTCATGTTAACTAAGGTGGTTAACTTCTTAACTTATGTAAAGTGTTAGCTGTTTATGTATATGTGTTTGTTGCAGTACGTGATTAGGATAAATATTCCACACTGGTTCATCACACTTTTGTCACACTGAAATGATGTTATCTTAAATAAAACCACTATGAGAAACTAACACACAGAACTCTGGTTAAGGGTCTCAATGTTTTGAATGAAAACATCACACCCTCTTTCAAACTTATTTCCACTCTTGTTCACACCATGCATTAGAGAGTTAAGCAATTTATTCAGGGAGACAACATTCTCAGCGTGTCTAACTTTACTCAAGCGTTCATAACAAATACATTGACTTTGCATTGCTTTGAATAAAGCTGAGAAACTTGGTGACGCATTGCTTAATTACACGCAGCACAAAAGCAGCATGAAAATGAGTTTGAAGCGAAAGACAGACGCGCTCCCCCTAATTTACAGCAATAATTAAAGAGCGTCTTACAAAGCCTCATGGACGGCTGCAGTAGCCTGAATACAACAAGAAAGAATTCAAGAGCTGTCCTGCTCACAAGCAAAGTTCACAGACCGTTCTCTAAAGGTTCTCTTAAAGTTCTCAAAAACGTCTTCCAGTAATGTTAGTAGAACATTACATTTTTGAAGCGTTTTATATATATATATGGTCCTAAAACTTTCATAATAACATTTTAAATGTTTTTGTGTTTTTGTTACTTAATGAAAACGCTGGGGAAATGTTCTTACAACCTAAAATAGCTGGATATTAGCAGCAGCAGTGACGTGCATCTCAAACTTTAAATCTTGACACTGTTCTCTGGTCCTGCTGCAGTGTCTGTATGATGCAGGTCAGAAGAATCTTACCTTGTGTCCCGGAAGCCTCTGAGTTCCTCCTGACTGGCCCACAATAAAATGAACGTCAGCCATCAGTTCATTATTGAACATCACAGCATTTCTGTGTGGGAGAATACAGTAAATGACATTATTTTGGGCTGAAAATCACAGAGCAGTTTCACTCTTGATTTTATACAAGCGGCCCATTCCTATCTCTGAATGATCTGTTTGGATGGTATGAGCAACCCAACTAACAAAGGTTTATTCCTAATTAGTTAGTCGAAAAAACATTATTCCTAAGTAGTTAGTCGAATGTTTTAAAAAGTTACATAATTAAAAAAAATTGTAACAAAGCAATAATGTTCTAAAAACGTGGTTCTTTTGGACACTTCTGGAACAAAAACATTTTTAATGAAATATTCATTTTGTTGTTATATAAACAGAAACATTCCCACTTCTTTCCCGTGCTCACTAGGTAGGTAAACTTGAGTTATTCACAAACAAAATGCAGTTAAAATGCAACAAAAATAATCAGCTATTCACATATGAAATGGTTAAACAGCAGCTTTCAGAGGCAAAAAGACAATCTCTGGCCTCTGACAGAGTCCACAATGGCATCTTCCTTAGCAGTATTGGGTTCCAGACCACATAGGAGCAGTAGGTAAACAAAAAACGATGTTCCAGAGAGACTACAAAGCCAGGGCTGAGAGCGCACATTTGTTTTGGCCGGCATGGGGCTTTCCCCTGACGACAAAGTAAATACTGCCGTTTGACAAGGAACAAAATGGTGCATACAAAACAAAACTTGTTCTTTTCGATTTCCTCCTCTGGGACAATGTGCACAGAGCGGAACATAGTCCAACAACTACAAAATATCAGATTAGTGTTTAAAAATGTTCTCACATTATTAATGTAGAGATCAATATTGTAAGGTTCCAACAAGGAAATCTAAATCTACTGAGAAATCTGAGCAGAGATTTTTTAATAGATTCTGTGTATGCCCATCTTGCATATACAGTACAGTGTAATGCACATACAGTACAGTCAAAAGTCACTCCAAAGTCACGGATCTGATTCCCAGGGAGCACACAAACGGATAATGTATCCAGTACATACCATCTTGAATGTACTGTAAGTTGCTTTGGTTTAAATGTATAGATGTTGATGACAACTTCAGTGCTCTGTTTGCAGAGGCTCTGTTCTCTGTTTCTCTTTTCATTTGCTTCCGAGTGAGGTGTTGAGAAGATCAGAAGTTTACTCACCGTTCTCTGATGGTGGAGTAGAGACCCTGCCAGTTGCAGCACTGGATGGTGTTGTTGTTGTTGAGGTTCTGCTGCTGATACTGCTGAACGGTGGTGGTCGACGCCGGCTTTTTGGTGGGGAAGATCTCCGCTGCCATCTTCTTCTTCTTCTTGGTTTTCAAGGTGATGATCTCATAGCAGACCGGGGGCAGCTTTGAAGAGCTGCTGGGACTCCCCTTTTTGGAGCCTTTACTGGACTTGCTCTTAACTGATTCTGGAAGCATCAACAAGAACGTCAAACATTTCATGTTCCTTCCCTTGGCATCCACCATGAGTGTGTTCACCTGCGTAGCAGTGGAGAAGCATGCAGAGAAGGTGTTTGGAAGGAAAGGAAGGATCTAACAGACTTGAGACACAGTGCGAGGGTGAGGAACCCACAAGCACAGCACTGAATTGAAAGAAAGAAAGAAAACAGGAAAGAAACCAGAAAAAATCCACTCCAGATCTTCACCTTATGAGCGAGCGCACAGACCGACAAGGAATTGAATCTTCTCCCTCCACCAGAAAATTAGAGTGAATACGGAAACTGACTTTTTTGTCCTTTGCTTTGAGTTTGAACCGCTGGTGTACAGCAGCGATGAGTCCCCATAACTGTGGTGGTGGATAAGTGCAGGTCCTTCTTGAATCTCCTCTCTCTATATGTCTCTCTCTTTCTCTCTCTTCTTCAGTATGTGACAGCCCCAGATTTAGAGCTCCTGCAGTGCTTCAGAAACACACTGTCTCTCTCTCTGTCTCTCTCTCCTCCTGTCGCTCTGACACACATACACAGGGCTCTGCGAGGTCTGCTCGCTGTGGACCTGCGCTCTGACGTGTGTTTTGCTGACTGTGGGACGGACGGAGAGGAGAGAGTAACTCCCTACCGATGGTAGCCAGACATCCCCCACAGCCCAGCCAATAAGCACGTTCAACAGCTGTGATTGGCTGCAACCCCTAAGTGCAGGCTCTACTAGAATATGCTAAGAGCTCAGATTAAAGTGACATCCTCTTTCTCTCCTCATTTAGTCTGTGAGCAGACTCTTGTTTATTACCATTAAGATTAACATCATAAAAGCATAAAATAATGTCAGAACTGATTTACTTTTAACAACTAGCTTGCCAGGTTATTTAAATTAAATAAATGTATGTAATCAACACGATTAGTTGGACTTATTTTTAGCTGTTAATAGTTAAAAGATGAATTAATATATACAAATATTAATTAACTAATATATTTAATTGTGTAACTATTTTTAATATATAAAGAAATTAAGCGCTGTTACAATAAAGCAAGAGTAAATGCGTTCAGTAACGTGCAGCTCAACACTGAACACAGAACAGGTGTTCACCTGGTAAGAGTGTTTTCATGTAAAGTCACGGCGGTCATACACTTGTCATGTTTAATGCATGTGGCACAGAGAACAGCTCTAGACACTTTTCTGCTCTCACTGAATTACATCGGTAAGTCTTTTGTTCTCTTGCTGAGCTCACATTACAGAAAGGCAAAACAAACTTCATTTTCTGTTAAAGCACGCAGATGTGTGTGGTCTAAATTTTAAAACTGAATCTGAATTCATTCCTTCATTCTTTTTTCCTTCTTTCATCTATCCAAATCTATCTACAATTACTATAATAAAAACAACATCATATTTCTGATTAAATAAGCAGTAAGTATACTGTTGCACTGCTAATAAATCCATTGCCCATAAAGATTCAATGATAACCCATGTGACTGCCTGACATTCCAGATTCTGAAGAGGTTCTTCTGTCCCCAACTGTTCTGGACAATCATTCATCTCTGCATCCGCTGGCCACCAGGGATGTTGCCCTGGAAACAGTGTTCACAGGATGGGGACAGGCAGGAAGAAGGTGAGATTTAAGAGAAACAGCCAGAACATGTATTTTCATACAACATTTTCTGATTATGGAGCATTTAAGATCTGAACCTTCCCGTGTTGTTTTATGTACTGTATGCGATGTGTTGCAATGTATTGCGTACTGTAGTGATACTGTAATCTTAAGCTAAACGTTTCTTGTGCTGTTGATATTGCAGAAACATACAAATAAAAAACACTTGCCTGTCAGTAGTGTCAGTGTTTAATCATTTTCAATAGTAACTCAAAGGAATAAATCACCAAAAGTGAAAATTCTGTTCTTATTTTGTCTGTATGTCAATCTTTTGTAGGTGATTCTTTTTAGATTATTTTATAAAAGCAGTATGCATATGACTCGTGTATTATATTCCAATGCTTCTGAAATCAAATGGCAGCGATTATGCGAGGAACTGAGTGAAGATTTTCAGGGATTATTTTCCCCTCCAGTGAACTGTTAACCATTGTGAACAAATCATTGAGTCAAACTAATGAACAGAATCAGTCTGATTTATGAATGAAGCTTTGGGAGATTAGAAATGCAACACACGAGACATATGGATCACTTTTATGATTCATTTGTGGTGCTTTTTGACAGCCCTGCATGGAAAAATATGACCGTTTGGAATGACATTAAAAGCAGAGATCTATTCAGAAACATTTTGTTATGCTGGTTGAAAGCCTCTTCACATCCTGATAGCAATCACTAAGTGGTCTAAGTGTATTTTTATAAATATTTATCTTCTGTGGAAGGTGCAGGACCAATAAAATGTTCATCCAATCATTGCATTCGGTCCAACTTACATGCCAAACTGTGTATCTGCATACCGCTGCGCATCGTTCACGTGTTTTGGAGGATGCGTGGCTTTGGAGAGCGCTCTGAAGGGAGGGCGGGCAATAATCTTATCTAGTAATAATTTCGAGTAATACTGAGTTAAATACTATTCATGGCATGACTACAGTATTTTCCTCAACTGTTCTGAGGCTAAAGCACTAAGCTGTGATCATTAGCTTAACAGTTTAGAATTTCATTATCCTTCCTCAAGGCATCATCTAAGCTGAATTTAAACTGTTGCACTAATGTTTAAAGCTAATGCTTGTTGTGAGGGTGGTAATTATGTCATCTCATAATGATATACACACGCCTGTTATTCTCTATAGCTTTGTTGTTTTCGCAGTTCTTCAGTCTCTTGACAGTCTCATGCAGCGGAGCGGTTGCACATTTTGCCAAAAGCTTGCTAGCCTCATTTACACTTCGCATGCACAACAAATTGCATTTCCTATTTTTCACCACACATGGCGTGAAATAATAATAGCAAAACAATATTTTATGTAATCATGGTAATAAGATTCGCACTTTCCACAAAATCATTTCAGCGGAAACGCAGAGCTGTGAGATTTTATGAATGTTAATAAATCACACGTTCAGATCAAAACTCACAGTCTTTTGTGAACACCATCCTACCCAGCTAGCAATTTTAGGCTGTAAGAATGTTACTGTAACGTTTTCATTAAGAAACAAAAATGTTAAAAGCGTTATTTTGAAAGTTTTAGAAACGTTCAAAACGTCCAGTTTTTTAGATGTTGTATTAACGTTTTTCAACATTATTCAAACATTTTTTAAATTCTGTAACATTTTTAAACTCTTCTACTAACTACTTAAGAATAACATTTTTGATATATGATATATAATGTTAAAAATGTTCTACTAATGTTACTGCAAGAACAGTTTGTAATAACTTTGAGAGAACCTTTAGAGAATGTTCTGAGAATGTTCCCTGTTAGCGGGGTACTGCTGTAAAAGAGTTCAGTGTGTGTGTGAACGGGTACGCAAATGTGTGACCTCTCTGTCTGTCACAACAGCCAGAGGAGAGGAGATGAGCTGGACCTCCGTGGAGGCTCGGACAGATCTCCGTTCTGTCAGGACACCTGCTGGGAGTCTTGGCTTAGAGGAAGTGGAGCAGGGCAATGACAGAGCCGTGTGGGTTGGCACGGAGAGACAGGCAGACACTGGATCCGGCAGACTGGCTGACGGCCCCCTCCTCTCCATCTCCTTCCCCATTAAAACGGCCAAGAGCACCTGACAGGTGGGAAGAGGGGAGGAAGTCCTGGCTTTGGAGCAGGGACAGGCTCATGCTGCTGTCCAAACAGGAGACTTGCTGGGTAGAGTGATTTGAAAGGATTTGAGAGAGGGGGACAGAGGGAGCCGACAGTCTGCCTGTGTGTGTGTCTCATAGTGCTGGTCCAAATGAATCTTTCCGTGCTGTAGTTAGAAATCGGTACACATGCATGTGTTATGATTACTGCTATCTGTAGGGGCAGCAGTCTTGCTCTGGAAGTGGCACATCTCTCACTGTCTTTCTGTGCTACTGGCACCCACACTTTAAATTATAGACCTACAGTACAGTGGAACAATACGACCTACTGAAGATATCCTTCAGACAAAAGAAAACGCCAATCACTGAGTCATTTTCTTAAATAACAGGGTGCCTGTCCTGAAACACAGAGAGAGAGAGAGAGAAAGAGAGAGATTTACACGCTATATGGCACTGAAACAATGTGTGCTGGAGCAGTGAACTGTACATGCACTGTCAATCTAGACAAAACCTGTTCAGGCTTCTAAAAGAAAGGCCGACCTCATGGGATCAGATGCTGGTTTATCTATAGAAAAGATGTAGAATAACACATCCCTTAATATTTATTTTAATATTTATTCTATTAAGCACACTGTATGTTATACTATATTGACTACATTGACAGGCGAGGAAAACCTCTGAATAAACTGTGCTTTTTTGTTTAATTAAACATGCATATTTTAGTCTCATAATTAACAGAATAACCTCTAAGTCATCAGAACAACAGGGGTCTTATGGATTGTAAGTAACTGACTAGGGTTGAATAACACATATAACAATAACTAGATCGTCAATTAAAATATACCATTTGCTGAATATAATAGAGTGAACCACAAAACAGCTGCTGTAAACACAAACTTATAGTAAAAATTAACAATTAACAGACAATATACCACAAACAGACCGTGAAAGTATTTAGAAAAAGATTTGGTCATAAAACCAAAACTTGTTATAGATCTGAAATCAAGTCTTATTAAATAGTACAAAATGGGATAAAAAGTTGTCATTTCCAATCATACATCATTATTCCAAGGACACATAAAAGTGGTTGATATAGTCTCTCCAGGGCAAAAGACTGAATTCTCTGGAAACTGAATAAGAACCACATGTTTTATTGTCATCACCTCAATCAAACTTCTCCAAATTTGATTAAATATGAAGCCGCTCTTTCCAATCAAATCCCGGGAACGTCACATTCTCTAAATGCACTGGAGCGTCAATATATTGACAAAACTCGCTGAAAATCTCTAAAATTGACCTCAATTACTAGAGTTATTACGAAAAATCCAACAATACAGCTGGAAGATTAAATCCAAACCTAATATTTAAAGAAATAAATTGAAACTCCAAATCAAAGTCACATGTTATCTGACCTTAAAAAAAACCATTTTCGTAGCAAGTATATTAACAAACTGCTTAGACTCTGTGACCGAACATTTATTTGTTGTAGATAAAAATTCGTAAGTTGCAAAAAATATGCCATTTCTATATTTAAATAATCATGTTAATTAACTTCATTGATCTTTAAGGGAGGGCTAATGAGAGACTGTTAAAGACCTCTGATCTGTGTCTGGCCTGAAATGAAGCTGATAAATGCTGTGAACCAGTAGATTACACATTGATTCTGTTGCATGAGATGCAGTGTGGATTATACATTGATTCTGTTGCATGAGATGCGGTGTGGATTATACATTGATTCTGTTGCATGAGATGCGGTGTGGATTATACATTGATTCTGTTGCATGAGATGCGGTGTGGATTATACATTGATTCTGTTGCATGAGATGCGGTGTGGATTATACATTGATTCTGTTGCATGAGATGCGGTGTGGATTATACATTGATTCTGTTGCATGAGATGCGGTGTGGATTATACATTGATTCTGTTGCATGAGATGCGGTGTGGATTATACATTGATTCTGTTGCATGAGATGCGGTGTGGATTATACATTGATTCTGTTGCATGAGATGCGGTGTGGATTATACATTGATTCTGTTGCATGAGATGCGGTGTGGATTATACATTGATTCTGTTGCATGAGATGCGGTGTGGATTATACATTGATTCTGTTGCATGATTTTGTGGATTAATGTTGTGTTGGATTATACATTGATTCTGTTGCATGAGATGCCGTGTGGATTATACATTGATTCTGTTGCATGAGATGCGGTGTGTAGGTGTGTGTGAGCGAGTACCTCTGTAGAGGGGGTGTGTGGATCTCAATGTGGGTGGAGGGGTGATTCTGCCATCTGTTTCAGGTCAGTAGCAAAAATATCTAAATTCAATGATTTCTCCCCAATAAACCATACATATTTATTAAAAAACTACACATATTAAAAAAACAACTCACTCGTTTACATAAAGCATTTACCCATTTCAGTAGCAATTATTGTGGCTACAATTATTATTGTGCATTTGTAGATATTGTAGATTTTTGAAAGATGCATTACCTGCAACCATAGTGTAAAACAACACATACATTTACATTTATCCAAAGCAACTTATATCGTACTTAAGCTATACATTTGATCAGCATGTGTGTTTCCTGGGAATCAAACCCACAACCTTTTCGCTGCTAACACAATGCTCTACCAGTTAAGCTACAGCTACTACATCACCTACTCTGTGCACTAATAATTTGTGCACAATAAGACGTAAAATGTGTATTAAGATAAAAACAGTCTCACTTTGGCCTTGCTTTCTGTCTCTCCTCTCTCTCTCTCTCTCTCTCTCTCTCTCTCTCCTCTCTCTCTCTCTCTTTGTGTGACATTGTTGTATTTTCCCCCTCTTAATCTTGGACTGTCAGGTCAGAAGTGACAGGTGCAGGTGATGTCACAGGAAAGCAGGTTTATGATTCTGGCTTATTCGGACTCTGTGGAAAGAGCAACTTTGTTTTCCTGTAGTTGCAGACACTGGTCTCACTGCTTCTGAAAGACATTTACACAGTGCAAAAACTACTATCACAAACATATACAGTGTGATTTAATACTATAAATAATTTTGCATCTATTTTCAAAGTCACAGCAGATGTTTAAATTATGGGAAATACAATATACTTCATATCATAATCATTATTTTATATAGTGTTAAAGATGGCATTAATGCAGCTTAAAGACTATACAAACATGATAAGTGATAAATAAAGCAGACCACACAATGAAAAGTTTCTGTACATTACTACTATATACTCTGCTGGATAATGATAGCAGAGAAATTATGTTAGATGACCTACAAGATTTCTTCTTTCAGCTTTACAATCCCTAAATTAGAATTTGCCGATAGGTGCGTAGGAAGACTGGAAACACATCACACACACAAATAGAGACGGGATTGGCCAACAGTCCTGTTTGTGGGGGAGTTTGTTTGCACTGATTGGACCTAATAGAGAGCTGACCCTCTCACCCTGAACCCACCAGCACTGATAACAGCCACCCACTCGTTCATATCTCTCACAATCGCACCCACACACACTTCAACACCACAGCCTATATCTCCTCTTTAGTTCATCTACTGTAAAAGATCCGTCTCTCCCCATCTCCAGATATTTATAGAGTCGTATTTACATGGCACTCAGTCATCAGATGATATTTGTTCTAGGACATTCAGAGTATATTGCCTGCATTCTGAAAGTGTTTAATTTGTAATGCAATGTGCACCTGTAGCAGCACAAAGGTTGTGGGTTTAATTCCCAGAGAACACACATACCGATCAAATGTATAGCTTAATAAAAGCTATACATTTGCAAAAGTAAGACACTTCGGATAAACGCGCCTGCCAAATACATAAATGTAATAAATGCGAGCACCATATGGCTTTATCAGGGCTGCCCAGTGACCACACGCCTGAGCCATATGCAGTTTCACAGTAAGCGTCATCCTCACGAAACCACACAGAGATGGATGGAAATTAAACCAGAAGGGCTGGCAAATGTAACACAATCATTTAGTTAAAAAATGTAGGCAATTAATCATGAGAAATTATGTGAAATTATGTTAAAAAGTACGTAAAAAGAATTAGCCTACCAACTGGGCAAATCAAATGCAGTCCTGCTTGATTAAAAGGCAAAAGATCTGGTCCTCATTTTGGCTTCTTCTGATTAAGCACCGCCCCCTTAGTTGGAAAGAGACTGACATTTTAAACAACCAACCACAGTTGGTTTCGTTTTAATGTGCCGTTTAGGGGTGGGATTATTTTAAGATTAAGATTATACTATAATAATAGACCAGCAGGAAAAAGGAATTTAAATAATGGCTCAACAGAAAATGAGTAGAAAATATATGCAGTGACATGTATTCCGATTACATGTAAAACAGCCCATTTTAAGTTATTTAAATAATTTTATCTGCCACAATAATGTAGTGTCTTTAAAGTACTTATTTTTCTCAACCATTATAAATGTATGTTATTCCTTTATATATTTTGATTGTATTGATTAATTGGCATCAAACCAATTAATACATAATACATAATCAATTGACTGCCTTTTAAAGACACAAAAATGCCACCACCAAATCACCATCAAGACTCTGAAAATTTGAGGCTCTGGGATTTGAGGACCTGTGGGGCTTGTCTGCTCAGATGTAGGAGGCTGAGAATCAGAGCTCGATCTTCTGAGAACCCTCTCTGTATCACACTGGAGCAAGCAGAGAGTTCATAATGAACACACTTCTGTTAGGAGAAGGGAGGAGAGCTTTCCACAGGCTTCATAAAGGAGAGCAGGATGTCTTTAGGATGGCAATAATGATTCTGTACCTTTCTGCCAATGACACTTGTGCCATTTAAAGAAAAAGATGTAGAAGAGAGTAAAAGGAGACAGAATAAAGGAAAAACTCAAATGCAGCTTCTCTCTGAGTAAGTCCTCCATCACTTTATGGAGAGGATGATCATTATAAAAATGAAGCTGCCGTTTTTTCCACATGCAGAGCGATTAAAAAGCTTTCTCTGTCATATATTTATGACAATTCATTTATTTTTGTCCAGAGCTGAGAGCCAGGCACAGAGAACAGTGCAGATGAAAGGTATTGTTTGTGGAAAATTGAGTTTTTTGAAAGAAGATCTAGGACAGAAAGGGTTTATCTGACAAGCCACATACACAGCAATTACAGAAGAACATTTCCAAAACTTCCCAAAGAAGATTAGAAGATGAAGCAATGCAAAAATCCCTAAAGCTGAGTTCTGATCAAAGTTTGGAGCTTCTTCTCTATGGTTTATGGTGTAACCAAACATCTTCTGCTTTTAAGGGGGACGCATTAAGCAATGCATTTTACATTTATGCATTTGGCAGACGCTTTTATCCAAAGCAAGTTAAAGGGCTTATATATACTGTATTTACAATACAGTATATATATTTTATCAGCATGTATACAAGATATACATTTAAAAAAACATGTTACTTGTTAAATGTACAATAGTTGTGTATTATAGTTACTTTATGAAATAACACATATTGTTTTTCTTATTCCTGCACAAGAACGATGGCTGCAATCTGTAACTTTATTTTGGTTAAACATGAACAAAAAACAGTTATTGAGCAAGTACATAACAGATCACGGTTCAAAACCGTCTCTTTAACCCCGATTCACGACGGTAAGTTTATAAAAATTATTTGTAATTTGAGCTGTTGGTTGGATTTCCCATGAAATGTCAATTAAATGTAATTTGATTTCAGCATACGTAAAGACATGTAAAGTAACCTGCAATGTTATGTTCCAAACAGAGATGGCGATAGAGAGGCAAAAGTTACGCATTGCAGCTTTAAGGCACAGTTAGCGTAACATAATTAGTCGTTTTTTATCAGTAACAGTATATTATGATGTTGTCTGACTGAATAGAGGTTCCTGAATGCAAACGCTACACTTGTCTTCACTGACATAAGCAACCAGTTGTTTTGTCAGGCCAGGATTGGTTAACCTTCTCAGAGCTGATTCCTAATGATTTCCTCTAAGCTTAACAACAAGTGTCACCTCCGTCTGACCTTTTCACTTTCTATGAGGGCTAACATAATCACACTGATGCTAATCAGAATAATGAGGTGTTAACGTTAAAAGCAAAACACGAACGCTGCCCTTTTCTACCGCATACACAAGTAAACATGCAGACGCACGCAGCAGATACAAGAGAATATTGAAGAGTTTAACAGGTAAATAAAACGGACTCGGTACAAACAAGCCTGTTTCCTCGTATTAAAGCAGCTTTTTAAAGGTTTACAGCCTTTGATGCTCTGACTTTTTTGTGCAAGAAAACATTTGCAGATTTTTTTTAATTGGCGGTGGAACATTCATTAGAGCTGAATGTTTCTTCTCTTCTGACACACCTTGGTAATTAGGCTAAAAGGAACATTTTTCCATGCTTTCCATTCTGATTCCTGAGAACGTTTCGAAAATAAACACATCAGTTTTCCGAGACGTGCTCAAGCTACATTTAGCTCCATGCGAGGAGAGCGACCCAAAAGAGTCAATAAACAACGCTAGCAAAGGAACCACAATAGAAGCAGGTTACAAAATAGCACAAAGGTCTCCATGGAGATTTGGGTATTAACCCAGGGCGAAGGAATTGAGCGAGTGAGATGAAAGCCAGACACAGCTGCTGTATTTTTCTCCGGATATCTCCACAGGGAAGCATCTCTTGATTTGTGGCACGTAGGGTTGCATAAAAACAGATTATTTCATTGCTGTTTCCCAGCACCTCAGAATCTTAAGGTTTAAAGAACAGCTAGCAGAGCCAGTAATTACAATTAACGTGTGGTGTTTAATTAATCCTAATGATTTCACTCTTTTATAGATTAAAAACAACTGGTTGATCGTGTATTTTGGTGCCAGTTCAGATTGGCAGATCAGAGCGTTAGCAATCATTTGATCTCCAGACAAATCTAAAGTGTTAACAAAACCCTTAGAAGGGCCAAGCTAATATAATCCCACTAATCACAAAACTACAGCTATATAAACAACCTCTTGCCTTCCTGTAATTCATTTGGTATCAATTCTACACCTCAACTACATTCCTTTCCAATTAACTCCAGTAGGGAAAAATTAACACTTGTGTTTGATGCCTACACTTTTAAAAAGAAGATGCTACATGATGCCATGGAAGAACATTTTCTACGTATGGTTCCATAAAGAACCTTTAACAAACGGTGTTAAACGTTTTCCATAAAGAACCTTTAAAAAAGTGTAAATTCCTTTTACAAAGGAAATGACATTTCCTTTGTAATGGAAAACAGTTTTCTAGACTATAAAAAGGAAGGAAAGAAATGATTCTTTTAAGCAACTGAATGGTTCTTTGGGGAACCAAAAAATGGTTCTTCTGTGGCACCTTTTGTAGCACCCCCTCCACCTCACTGTATTCTAGATTACACAGAGCTGAAACATACACAAAAGTACTTTATCAAAAAGCAACTATATGTCTAAATCTTAAGGCCAGGAAAGTAACTGTATCTCACAGGTAATCTTAACCTAGAATACAGAACTGGCTGTGTCAAAACATGCTAGAGCAGCCACACTGAGAAGCTTTAGGGTCAGTTAGGGCTGTGAGTTTCACAGATTTAGACCCTAATGAGCTGTGCATTTTTTTACGCAGTGAGCATGGTTGCTGATGTCTGGTCGGGAAACCATTACTTAACTGTCACAGTGCACTGCTTGACCCCTTTAGTATGAACAAAACCATATTAGATTTTTCATTTGCTTCTGTCTAAATGACTATTTACAAACCGCTCTTGCTTGTTCACTAATTCCAGCTAAACTCAGGATTGAGTGCCCTGCTCAAGGGCTCGTTTCTAATAGATCTAAGCGAACCTTAATTTCATGGGTCACCCCCCCCATGGGATTAAACATTGGCCAAAGAAAACCCACCGTAACCAAGCTGATGTTCTGAGTAATTCTGCGTTCTGGCGGAACCATGAAAACCTCTATAAGCAGATTAGGAACATTACTGTTATGTTTTTGCAGATATAAGGGAACAGAAATGCAGAATTGCAAGAAACAAGTGTAAGACAGACACAGGCCAGTTAAAGTGAAAATTATATCTATGGAAATATATTCAAGGCTGAGATTGAAAGACATACTTCTGAAAATGTCATTTGCATTATCATTTGCATATTTTAGTATCCTAAAGATAAACGCAATGTCACAATATACGTCATAAATATTGTTTGTATATATTATATACATGTATATATTGTATATAGTGTGTGCATGTATATATTTCTTCTGTTTAAACGTAGGCACTATAAGTGATTCTTAGGTACATTTCAATGAAAGATGTAAATGCATGGCATGGATTTAGGGCGGGGCTATCTGTTTGTTCCACCAATGACGGTCAGTGATGCACCAGCGCTTGTGAAACCTGTTTAAAAACAGTCATTATTTTACAGTTGTGTTTGGTATTGCCATTGGCACAGAAATTTAATGTGCGCCACTCACAGCGGATCCACATCAAGTTACATATAAAAATCGATGACTTTTTGACATAAAGAAATGGAAATACATATTGGGACACACATTAAATGATACAGTGATAGTTGTGGCTTTGAAGTCTTTTCAAACATTCCTGAGAGAGAATCAATGATGAATGCTGGACCAGAAATGAACCGTCCTATCAGTAACCATGTAGATTTCATTACAATTTGGATATGGCAGGTTACAGTATGATAATCAAATAGTAGACAGTCCTTTGGATTCACAGCAAGTCAAGTGAATCAGACAGACCAGTTTAATTCAAATCCAGTTTCATTCTGTTACTAATTCTAAATGGCTGCATTTGTCTTATATATAATATACAGTACCTGATTTTCTGCATGGTTTTCTGATGTGGTCATAACTCAAACATTTACATGTTTTTTTTTTTAAATATACATCTATACATTCTGCACGCTTGTAGAGGTCTATATGTTCATGACTACAGCGGCTAATGGTTCATGAGAAGGTGAATTGTGATTATACCTTATAATAACATCATTTTATGTAAACTATAACATTTCACACAACTAAAGACATTCTGCAGAAAAAACAATTTGCAAACCCTGGTGCCTGTTTGAATAAAAGCTGCAATGCATAAAAAATGTATAAGTACTTAAAATGTGTGACCTATATTCTCAGTGCAAATAAATAAATAAGTGTCTGGGTGCAGGAGAATTCTCCCCAAACTGGGACGCAACAGAGGCAAACAGTATAATGAGAAGATTTAGATGTTGCTCCGTATAAGCATCATGGATTCTGATCCAGAATTAAAGTCTTCAGCCCCTTTCACAGACATTACTGTGCATCAATGTGTCCTTGTAAGGCAAGGAATTGCCTTTCACTTTAGAAAGTGTCCCAGAGCCTAATTCCAGGAAATTTCCATTCTTGACCATTAGCTGTAGCTGAATGAGTAATTTCTAAAGCTATTATTTCAACAATTCAAAAGTCCTTTGTTTCTCTAGCCATCTGTATCTCAGACCACTGAGATAGGTATAAGCCTTTGCATGCAATGGCAGATATTTCTGATGCATGTCCATTTATGTCCAGGTGTGTTGCAATTATCATCAGTTCAGTCAACCCTATATTCATTGACCAATCACAATCTCAGTATCCCTATTTAGTTTTACTAATATACATCTTACAATGAACAATAAAAATCTGTGATCATGCCACGTGTTCTGTGTTGTACATGTTTGATAAGTTTCCTGTTTTCACTTTCATTGTATGTAAAGCTGCTTTGAAACAATTCAACATTGTAAAAAGCGTCATATAAATAAAATTGAATTAAATTCTTTTTACTTTGTCATCCATGTTTTCTCTAACTGGCTCTTCTTCATAACTTCAATCTGATGTTATATACGTCTTTAACAGATATAAAATATCACCTATTTGTACATGCATTTCATGCATTTTAAAATACCACAATATTCACCATATGTAATGAAAATATAATGAATGTAAATACAAAAGGAATATACAACAATATACAACTCCTGTGAATAATCTGAATACCAAATGCATGAGGGGAAAATTTAAGTTAGATTTGTTCCACAAAAATGTTCCACATTCATCTTCATTGGCTTCAGCACAAGAGAGCAAAGCTATTACCAAACCCTGTTGACTTCTTTGAAGGAAAGCGAATGACCTTTTGGGCAGACAAACGAGAGACTTAACACAGCTTAGCATGCTGGCTATTGCAGTTGTAACCTTTTCACTTATCTGGTACCTCAAAGGCCGTCATCCTGGCAGGCTGACATCTGAAAGGAAAGAGGAGAAAGTTTAGGGCAAAAGCAGGTCAGCTGTGGTGGAACATTACAGTTCCTTCTCAATTCAATTTCAATTTCATAGTGTGAAATTGTCATTCATAATAGTCATAGTGTGACATGTGGCAGCTATAGGAGCTTTTGGTTCTAACTCAGAACATTGGCTAACATTCTCTAAACGTTCTCTCATAGTTTTCAAAAACGTTCATA
Organism: Chromobotia macracanthus; assembly: GCA_036877525.1. Taxonomy (NCBI): domain Eukaryota; kingdom Metazoa; phylum Chordata; class Actinopteri; order Cypriniformes; family Botiidae; genus Chromobotia; species Chromobotia macracanthus. The sequence goes on along the minus strand of JAZGTH010000073.1, from coordinate 4,931,396 downwards.
TGTTAACATTAGTAGAACATTTTTTAACATTGTTCCTATAACATTCAAAATACATTTTTTGGCGTTTTTGCTACTTAATGGAAATTGTTAATCTTTTTAAACTGTTAACTGCTTGCTATAGTTCGACTGCATTTTGATAAACCTACCCTTTCTGACAGTGTACACATTTGTAACTCACCTAAAACCCACATTTGAAAGGAATGATATCTTTATTATAAGAGATCTCTCACTCCTCGAGATGTGTCTCTCACCTTCTGGTTTCTGGCTGATTGTTGGTCTCAGCTGTCCTTCAGAGGGAAGCCCCTCATGGGTGAGAGTTTAAAGAAACCTGACAGGAGAAGCCAGTATTGAATCATGTGGCTGAATGAGCTAATCAATATTTCACATCTTCAGGCAGTGGGCAGACGGACAATGAGTCTAGACAGGCCAAGCTCCAAAAGCCAGTTCCTCAGGGATATCTGCTTGGTCCGATCACAATCAGGATATGACAAACTGGAAGATTTAACAACATATAACTGTTACATATTATGTGTTATATATTATATACTATGTTATATATTACAGTTTTAGGTTGTAAGAATGTTAGCCAACGTTCCCTGTTAGCTGAGGAGGGGAACATTAGTTTTCATGGAAAATGTGAATTCCATTACTGAAGGTCTGTCTTGTTGTTGGTTTGTTTTAGCTTCAGTTCTGTACAGAAAATCAACACTAGTGACTTGCACAGGTCAAACAGCAGTAGTTTGGAGGATAACATTTTATTTATTTATATCGATGCATGTCAAAAGTGCAGGGAGTTCATTGCTTCTTCAGTGAGCCCTCGGGAAGAACTGGGAAGAGTTAACTGACGGAACAATGTTATTTATGTACCACACAAGATTTTAAAATCTGGAAAGACATTAGAGCATTAAAAAATATATTATTTGGCTGGCTTTAAAGAGCAGCGTCTTATAACTGCAGATAATTAAGAGTTAGCTAAAACGCAGCTGGAAGCCAAAATGCTGCAACTTCCAAGATAATGTTAGCCTAATGGGTAACATGGAACATGGGCAAATTTGGAAAGCTACGTTTTCTAGGAGGGTTCAATGTCATAAAAAACACACAATCATCTGCAATACTACAAAATGCTTGAAATGGTGAACTGAAGATTTGCTCTGTAGAGGTCCTGTGGGATACAGGTGAAAATTTGCCATATGTCTTTTCCAAGAAAAGTTAGAGATAAACCCATCAAATCAACAGTCTATAAAACTGTGATTTAGTGCCCACTATCCTGTTACAGTCTCCACCAATGGGGAAATTTGCTCAAATCAGGTTCAGTCAAACTACATACTGAAACAGTGGTTTAGGTCGCTGTCTTTTATTGGCATCACCCAGGCGTGACAGACCTTCATTGAATGGAGCAAAAGTGCAAACTCTCTCTCTCATGATTTTCTATTATGGCACAATGTCAGGTTGAAAATTGGTCGACAGGAAACTGTCAAAACACAAATGCTCTCCAAAATGATACAGTCACTCAGCAAACAGAGAAACATGCCATTTCTCCATTCAGCCGCACATCAGTGGTGACAGTGAGTTCTTCTTTGATAAATGAGCGTGTGAATGAGAAGTTCAGGGATTCATTCAGCATCCATTATCTCACAATTCATATACTGTGAGTACCAGCTACTGCAAACCTGAAAGCAACAGAATAACACAAACCACAACACAGATTTTGGCACCAACACTAAACACAGTATCATCCAGTTTGAAGCACACAATGACAACCCGCTAATGTTTTCAGGGAATGTTCTCAGAACCCTGCCTAACGTTCTGTAGAAGATACTCTAGAACATTCTTTCAGTAACGTTAGTAGAATGTTTTTAATCTTATATATCATATTAAAATGTTATTCTTAAGTTGTTACTGGAACATTAAAAAAATTACAGAATAAAAACTTTTAAATTACATTTTCAAAACCAAGTAATAATGTTAATACTTTTAACAACATTAAACAACGTTTAAGAGTTGTTTTGAGCGGTCCTAGAACATTCAAAATAACGTTTTTGAATATTTTTGTTACTTAATGGAAATATTAGGGAAACGTTCTTATAACCTACAATAGTTAGCTGAGTACTCCAGTGGCTTGAAAATGCACCCAGTCAAATGATGAAGGACAAGCAGCTTAAACAGAATGTCACTTCTGCGGATGGTTCCAAGTTGGTTCCAAGCCACATGAGGCACCATCACACTGGCAGAGTAGGGTCGTCTTCTCTCTTTGCCAGCATTCATGCTGGAGCTCAGAACTACCCCAACAAATGTCGTCCTTGAGTGACTTTCATGTATGAATTTCTCCCCCTGTCCAGGGGGTACATGTTTCTCCATGTCAGTATGGAGAAGAGAAGCCATCTGAAGACAATGGGCAGAGCTCCACCAGCTCTGATGAAGCTCAGCAGTGCTGAGTACATCATAGCCTGATTTTACCAACCTCTAATTCCTCGCCTCCAGGGCTTCCTCAGGCAGTACAAAACAGCCAAGATGGTCTCCGTTTATTCTTTAAATTCGCTTTGACCACGCTGACAGAAACACAAAGAGATAACAAATGTGTGAGATGAAAAGAAATGACCAAAAACCCTTTCATGCTTAACCTTTAAATGATATTTCAGCGCTTCTTTCTGCCGTTCCTGTACAAGCTGACAGGAACATTGGCCGATAGCTGAGTTTGTGCCCTCTGAAGATCTGGCATTAAGTCAGACGGCATCAGGTCCAGGGGTGGTCTCCAGGGGCTTTAGATGTGCATGTCTATGGAGCTGGAGACGTTTTCATGGTCTCCGAGCGATTAACTTCTGTTTACTAGCCTGTCTCTCCGCATTAGATCCTGAGAGCTTGAATGCCACGGACAGTCACAATCTTTCTCCTGCAGTCTGGTTCCCAGAGCTCGAACTGAACGTTGATCTCATCAAGGTTCATGCCATTTTTACAAAAAGCTAAATTAATGTGTTAGACTCCAGGAATGACAATCATGGTCTTTGACTTGTCATTTAAGCCAAATGGGAAATCAAACTGAAAGTTAACTAAACAATAATAATATGTTGCTGGCTGGGATTTTATCATTTAAAAGTGGACATTGAATAAGATATTGTTATTATTTGATGTTCACAAAATAATAATTTATTCCTTTCTTATTTCCTAATAATAATAACAAAGAAACAGCGGGGAACTGTGGATGTTCCAGGTAAACGTGGCATCATTTCAAGGTTTCAAACAAAATATAAATTAAGTGCCAAGATCACAGGAAATAAAAACAAAACAATTTTAATGTATTTCAATGTATCAAATAAATGTCCAAATAAATCAATACTAATTTTGTAACTCTACATCTACAGCAGTTGTTTCTGATCGATCACAAATCCATTCAGGTTATGTATATGAAACGCAATTTAATTGCAAACAGTTTGAACAGCAAAACATAAAGGTGTATTAACTTTTAAAAAGGAGGAGAAAAGACATATCTTTTTCTGTTTTCAAGGACTTCCATCCAAACTCTGACTCTTATCATGCCTCATGTGTTTGGATATTGTGAAGTTTGCCACTGCCATCTGGTGGTAAACATGACAAATGGATTATGGGTAATGTTCTAGAATAAAACTGATGCTTTGGGCAGACATTGCTCAAACAACAAACTTTGAAAACAAAACATAAAATAGTTTGATATTAAATCAATGCATTTGTTTTCTTTCAATGTTATCATATCTATATGCCTTAGATAAATAACCTGAATAAAGAAATGATGGAAGTTTATTTAAAGCGGGTATCTACTTGTCGAATAGTTGCAGTCTTTCTGGTGAATCTGTGGTTTTGTTAATCATGCGTTAAATTAATCTGTAATATCTGGAATCTGTAAAAATCTGCATAAATTACAGCTAGTTACAGTTTTTCAATGTAAAGCTGGAAATCGGGTAACTGCATCAGGTATGACAGCTGTAGAGCAATCAGCATTAGATTATTGCAAAATCTGAATCAGTTGAGATGCATACAGAGTGGCTCTGCTGCTCAATGTGTAAAGCATCTAAGACATGTACATTTTTTGACATTTTTCTACACCGTGCATTTGTCGACCCCAGATGGTTAAACTTACCGTCCTCAGAAAATTAGAAAAACCCACTGTGATCAACACCATGATCTTTTTGTACAGCTGCACAGATGTCTTGAAGTGATGCTATAAACACATTACATGAGAAAACTGTGATTGCTCCCACATACCAGGACATACATTGCTTGTCTTCTTCAAATGCACACTGCAACTTCATAGCACTCGGTTCTCCCCAGCTAACAAATAACATCCTCAGAATGTTCTCTAAAAGTTCTCTCAAATAGCATATATGCAGTAACATTAGTAGAACATTTAAAGCAATAACCAAGCAATAATGTAAGACAACGTTTTGAACATTCCTAGAACTTTCTGAAAATACTATTTTAAACATTTTTGTTACATTTTTCCCTTTTCCATGAAAAAAAATCTTTTTTGCAACAGTTTTGCAATCTCAAAGAAAATATTTCCTCTAGAAAATTCCTGTACAGTATATCTGTAGGTAATGTTTACAACATTAAGTTCTGTTCACATTGATGCAGTAGCTTTTTTGACCTAGAGATGGCAGTAAGTGTTTAGTTCATCTCCCTCTACAATAACTTCTGAGGTTGATGTTTGGATGTCAGCTGTTGTGTCTGTAGTGTGAGATCTATCAGTCTGAAAGGAGGACGATTGGAAATGGAAATGGGAAATGAAACCGGAAGCCTTAAAGATTTCCTGTACTTATTTCACCCAGCCCCCCATCATGAAGCCTTTGGCCCTAATTTTGTCTGTCTTTTGTGTGTACTTGTACATATATCTTTGTGAGGATCAGTGTGACCACTTAGATCATACTTAGAGTAAAGTGAGGACATTTTGGACGGTCCTCAATTTCAGACACCCTTTAAAGGTTTAAGGTTAGAATTAGGTTAAGGTTAGGTTTACCCACTTAATTGTGATGGTTGGGGTAAGAGGCTAGAAATTGTATTGTGACAACCATTGTCCTCACAAAGATAGCTGTACAAACTAAGTGTGACCTTCCTTACTTTTCATCATGTGATCCATCCATCATAAACTGATCCATCACCGACTGACTTTCTGAAATCTACTATGCATCACCATATGTGAACCATTTCTTTGAAAGCAGATTAAGCTGGAAGATACTCATTAGAATTCATTCATTCAGTCAGGTGAGAAGATTTTAACATTTCACAGCTGGGTGACTCTGAAGTGTTTTACAGCTGACATAACTAACCCGATGAACCCTCAGGTTCTTCAAAAGCCAAACCTGTCAGAACTAGTTATATGCTAGTTATAGATTAATCATGGGGCAAAAATGACATTCTATCCCACATTCTCCACTGCCTACCTTCCACCCTGTTTTAATAGCTTCTGAACACAGCACATCCATCTCCTGATTTACTCATTATCCCAGCTAAAAGGGAGCATTCCCATAACGCTGGTTAACATTTTATATAGTTCTATTTTTTAAGTAAATTATATATCAAAAACGATATTCTAAACGTTCTAAAAACATTACAGAACTAAAAAAGTTCAAATGTTGCTCTTATAACCAAGCAATAACGTTAATACAGCAACTAAAAAAACGTTTTGAACGTTCTTAGAACATTGCGAATAACATTTTTAATGTTTTTGTTACTTAATGGAAATGTTAAGGAAACGTTCTTACAACCTAAAATCGTTAGCTGAACTACCACCCTGACCACACGCAGGACGGGGATTGCGCTTCACCTCAGCCCTCTGGCCTGTCTCCATGTGTTTGAGAAACATGTGCAGTCTTTACAGGAGGATCTACGCTCCTGCCAGCCAGACAGCCCCAGAGAGGCCAGATTTACGTGCTTAAAACTCCCTCACTAACAGAAAAGCTTTGGCTCTGACCCTTGACAGTCAGCATACTCCCTGTCTCATCGAGTATGCTCTTCTAATCAGTCAACACAGATGTCAAAGACAAACCAGTTACCTTCAGCTCTCCTCATCTAATCCAAGACACTTTATCATTTAGTGGACGCTTTAATCAGAAATAAGTTTCAAATGGGAAAAAAATTGAATTTATCAAACAAGCGTGTATTTAGTGTAAATACAGAGAAGCAGATTGTCTTGAGGCTTCATGAGATGACTAGCGGCTGTAAGCATATTCAGACAGGTATGTTTTCAAAAATGAAGGTGCTAAAAAGGGAGAACTACTTCTGATTCAACAAAGAACCATTCAGTCAAAGGTTCTTAAAAGAACCATTTCTTTCTTATCTTTTAATAGTCTAGAACATTTTTCCACCACAAAAACCAGAAAGGATCTTTGGATGTTAAAAGTTCTTAATGGAACTTCATGGCCTGACAAGGAACCTTGTGGAAACCTTTAATTTTTTAAGATTGTAGGGTCCTGATGTTCAGTATGAAATCAGCTGTTAGTATGTGAGTCGTGAAGTTTACCTGGTCATCAAGAACTGCTCTCAGGCTCCTGGTGGATCTGGCTGGCATTGTTGAGCACAGCTGTACAGTGATGATGTGGCCTTCCGATGAAATTCTGAGGTGTTTTATGAATGGACAACTCAGACTAGCAGCAAAACCCAGTAGGGAATGGTCACCTGGTGGTAGATATTGTAGATATTCCTTTATAATAGCCTGCAAATGCCAAGTTAGTTTGAGTCATTTTCTTTAGTAGGTTTTCAACTTCCAGATCTTTTATTGGGCCAGCATAGGGATTTGAAGCAGGAAACCAGAGCTAATACCTACACGACTTCAAACAAATGCCAGGAGCGCTTAAATGTCAGGTGGGCAGGAGTGAAGCGTGCATTATGGGGAGGCAGATGGGACTGAGATGAACCTGGAAGTGCTGAGGTCAGCGACAGAGATGGAGGTTTAGCTTATCTGGAAGGCTGGAGATAGTCATATCTACAGTACTAAAACAGAACAGATGCCCAAGAGTGTTATGTATGATTTTAGGGTCAGCCAACAAGTCCAAAACTGGAACATGTCCATTCCTTCAGTACTGATCTGATTGAAACAATGCACATGTTAAAAAAGCACATGTTGTTCATAACGGCCAGTATGTTTTTGCACATGTTGAATGAATGTGAGTTTATTGTGAGTCTGTCCTGCAAAATTTGGAATAAATGAGACAAGATCGTCCTTGCAGGTCATTATGGGAACTTGGCAGTAAACTACATGTGCTTTTGAATGACTCATTTGGATAGAAGTGAAAGGGCTAAATTCTGTGTACTTGGATCAACTGATGCAGCTGTTTAACCCATTATTGCCCATATTTCTTCCCAAAGATTTCTTCTTTCTAATTATACAACAGTTAGTTGTATAACAGTTAGTACAGCATTTCATCAGACGTTCCAAGAGTGCTGTCCATCTTAATAAAGTTTCTTCTAAAACATTTGTAGGTTAATCCACCACAAAATACTTGAAGTACAACACAATACAACACAAACTCATATTTACATTTAAAAAAGCAACTTTAGTTTAATTGGCTGCAAAAACTTAATGCACAGTTTCACGATGCCACAGAAGAACTATTTTTGGCTTTATGGTTTCTATGAAGAACCTTCAACATGCCGAGAAACATTCTCTGAAGAACCTGCCGCAGAATCATTCTGTTTTACAAAAGTTTCTTTGTAGTAGGAAAATGTTCTTTAGACTATAAAATGGTAAGAAAGAAATGGTTCTTTTAAGAACCATTGACTAAATGGTTCTTTGGGAAACCAACAATGGTTCTTCTGTGGCATCACAGTGAAGAACTCTTTAAGAACTGTTATTTTTAAGAGCGTGGGTGTTCAGTATACAGTTCAGTTCAGTTCTGAAATACATGGCTGTGTCACAGGTCTAAATGCACTGGGTTTAAAAGTATTGACTGACACAAATCACACACATACAGTACATTTACATTTGGTCATTTAGCAGACGCTTTTATCCAAAGCGACTTACAAAGGACGAGAGCATTGAACATTTTGTCTTGAGCCAACAGCATGTTACAAAGATACACACATCTACGTTAAATAATGTCAATGGCCCCACAGACTGCACTCATATAGGTTTTGAATGTGGTATACATGCTATCCACTCGACGTGCTGCGCTGGGTGTTAAGTTGAAGCACAGCCTGCCAGAAAAACCCTTAAAAACCAACAGCCACCCTCACTTTGTTTCAACAACCCCCTAAAAACAACAAGTCAGAAATGCTGAGCTGCTCCCTCTGTCAGTTAAAGAGAAATGTTTTCTTTTTTTCAAAGAGGCCAAACTATTTTTACTGGCTTCAGATCTTAACAGAACACATATATGGAAGTTTTTGGCCTGGGGCGAAGCGATCCCTCAGAAATGTGCTATACGTCTGTATGTGGCAATGGTTTCTGCTTCATAAACTTCAGCAGCAATGTGTGAGAGTCTGTGCACTGTGAAGACCCAGCTAACAATTTTAGGTTGTAAGAACGATTCCCTAACATTTCCATTAAGTATTAAAAATGTTATTTTGAAAAACAATGTCCCAAATGTAAAGTTGTTTAGCCGCTGTATTAACATTACTAATTATTCAAACTTTTTCATAATTCTGTAACTTTTTTAAAACATTCCAATAAAAACGTAACTTTTTGATATATGATATACAATTTAAACAAGCATTCTACTAACGTTACTGCAAGAAAGTTTTTGAGAGAACCTTCTCCAATGTTCTGAGAACGTTCCATGATAGTTGGGGTGAGAAAGTCTCAACTTCTTCCATATACACAGAGGACAGGTTTGGTTGCATTGCAGGAACTGCAGTTTAACATAATTACAGGATAATGTGTAACAGAGATCGCTGTAAGAAAAACATGTTATGTAAAATAATTTTAAGCACTTGTAAGTATTTATTCATAAAACAGTATAACATTCAAACAACGACATGTTTTACATTTAACTTAATTGCTGAAATAACATGCTAAATATAGTCTCAGAACACTCGCCACACACACACAAACACACACAAACTGCAACATGTTTATCTTGACAATCTCAACACGAGACTCATTACTAGCGATCGTTTATGGTGTGACTTACCCCCTTGGGTCTCTATTGTTTTTACAGTTATCAGTCTTGATTATTTTTGTCGGAGAAATCAAAGGCAACCCTAACCGCAAGAATCAAAAACATGTTTTGGCCTCGAGTGCTGCCTGCGCTGCATTCACCTGCATTTATTGCATCGGCTATAAACATTAAACAGGCCACAATCTCTCCCCATTTTCTGTTTACTTCGTTGCTTCTTGTGCATCTAGGTAGGATGTCTGCATTATTGCTGTTCTTTTTAACAGAAACTCTTTTAAAGAGACATGTCATGACTCGAGAGGGTGGGGAAGGGCGTAGGCTGCTGGAATCCCAATACAGTTTATTTCTTTCCTTGCCAGCAGCGCTGTTTATGAAAGTGTGTTTGCTTTGAGTGAACAGTTTGTGAAGCCAAATCATGTTTTCCTCTTTATCGTATTAAGTTTAGATGAACACTTCCTGTTTATTGTTTTACACTTCCTGTGGGCCAGGACACTGAAGGCATAGTTGGTTAATAACAGATGTGATGGTTTTGATTAATTTAGGGGTGGTACCTTAAATAAACGTTCATGCAACATTTATTTCAGCTGCCTAAAGACAAAAAGGAATGAACCTGGACGGGGAGTCACGTACATCGTACTCGGACACAATTTTACATCTATACAGTGCTGTTCATGTCCACGATGTTGTGAACAGCATGATTTTTTCCCCTCCACACATTCTTAAACTCCCTCAGTTAGACTCACATGACCACATCATTCCACCGCAAAGGTCAACACGTCAAAGGTCAGGTCACCTCCCTCCTTCTGAGGGTCCCACATGCCAGCTTGAATGCCCAGTCTCTTACTTAATAAGCCTACAATGAAACCCACAAGGTCCAGCCTTAAGACCGGATACACGGGCCAAACCCAGCACACACATCTGTTGCACTTTGTGTGTATGTGTGTGTGTGTGTGTGTGTGTGTGTGTGGTTTCCAGCTTCAATTTCTGCTTAAAATCAAATTACTCTAAATGTGTCCAAAAATCACTACAAATGTCAAGTTTCTTAACTCAGTTCCAGATCATACACACCATAAACAATTTTTGCAGGGAAAAAACAAACACAGGTGACCAATTATAAGGATAACCTATATAAATATAAATATAAAAAACTATAGTTGTTGTAAACCTTAATCGTATTTACGATATTGCCTGGTAGTAAGAGCGCTATACAACCTTTAAATTCTGTAAGGTTTTTTAAAAAATGTTACACCAACAACATAAGAATAACGTTTTTGATGTGTGATAAATAACATTGAAAATGTTCTACTAACGTTACTGCAGGAATATTGTTTGATAACGGAGAGAACTTTGAGAGAACTTTAGCCAACATACCCAATAGCAGGGAGCTCACAAACTGTAATAAACTTTAAGCAAGCCTCTACATGTAGCTGGAAATATAAAAAATATAACTGAAAAATGATACAGCACTAATAAAAGACTGACTGAATCTCATCCTCGCTGGGTCAGAGGAAGTATTAGCTTGTCTCACATCACTTTATGTTGATGCTTGACACGAGATCCAGTCCTGGAAGCAAATGTTTGGAAAAACTTTAATATCTATATTCTGGTTAATGTCAGTTTTACAGGAAGTGTGTTCATCTTTATTTCACCACAGCTGCTTTTTAAACACATGCACAAAGTGAATACGATGACAGCGGGGTTTTTTTACTTGACCTTCACAGTTGAACACGATTCAACATTCAAAATGTTTATTTTATCCCATGAATTTTTTTTTATGAGCAGTTTCTGACTGACCCACCCTCTAATTGAAACTATGGATATTACATTAGTATCAACCAAAAAGCATGAAGTCAAATCCACCCAAGGAACAGAAAAATGCCCTGAATGACCCAGAGATTGTGATGCAGGACGCAGGAAACATAAACGTACCAACAAAAAAATATATATATATATCAACATACAACATATAACATTAATATATAGCCCCCTGTAACATTAATGTATATTGCCCAGTAATCTGATTTAAGAAACTGCTGAAAAACAATATGTATGCCAAAATATATCTACATAGTACAGAGTTTTAACGTAACTATACCATATATAACCCATAACACACAAAGAGTACTGTAGGTATATTGTTCAAGAACGTTGTCTTGCTAACTTTGAGAGAACTTTAGCCAATGTTCTAAAAACGTTCCCTGTTAGCTGGGACAGTGTTTAGTTGATAACATTAAATGGTGTTTCTGCATCACTTGTAGGTCCGGGTGATCGCTCAGTGCTGAAGTCTGTCAGGGGTCAGGAGGGTCTGAGGCGTCTCCCGGGGAAGCTGCCGCAGAACAATGATGTGAGCGGTGTGCGTCTTCAGCAGGAGCTCCAGCTCCTCCTCACTGCTCCCCAACACACTCACTCCATTGACCTCCACAAGCCTGGAACAGAGATTCACGACCTCAAAACAAGAGCTCTGAGACCTGTAGTGTCAAAATCAATGAGCTAGTATGACTGCTGATCTGTTACACAAGTGAGCTAAAGTGTATCTTCTATGCAAAGGCAGTTTTGCTATAGTTTTGAGTCCAGCTAACGATTGCAGGTTGTAAGAATGTTTCCATTAAGTAATAAAAACTGGAATGTTTAAGACATTGTATTAACGCTACTGATTGGTCATAAGAACGCTATTCAAACATTTTTCATTCTGTAATGTTTTCTAAAACATCCCACTAACTACTTAGACTACTTTAACATACTTACTGCAAGAAAATGTTGATAACTTTGAGAAAACTTTTAGAGAATGTTCTGAAAACGTTCTCTGTTAGCTGGGATGTTGAAATGATCAATAGCTTCTTAGAGCCTGTTTGACAGTGCCAGGCAAAGAGGCAAAGCTACTGTTAATTGTGAATAACACACCATTCATAACATCAAAAAACTCCAGCCCTAATAAACTCTGAAACCTTAATGGATCAAATGAAAAACTGAAAACAGCTTTTATTTAAAGCCTAGTCATCTTGGAAATAAGAAAGTAACTTTAGCCTTTGTATTTATTCACAGACTGTGAAAAGAGTTTGGCAATTAGCTACCAAAACATGAAGCCACTCAGTTTCCAGTGGGTTCATACAGTATGCAAATTTTTTTATTTGTTTTTCTCTCTCTGGCCACAAAATACAGCTCATAACTTGTATTTCATATGTGTTTATGTATATATGTTTCAGTATATGGTTATCGTGGTTTTGAGTTCACAAATGAAATGCTTAAACTGCAAGTCCCTATATTCTTGTTTTTCTGTTTTTTTATCTGTTCCTCTTCTCGTGCTCAGCCATCCAAGTTTTACATTTCAGTGTTTTCCTGTTATTCCCTCTGCCTCCTACAAATTTCCATAGCAACAGGGGAAAAACACCAGGCGTGATGGAACCTCTATGATCCTCGTTGCTCTTAAAGGCTGGAAACTTCAGGACGTCTCTTGGCTTGTTTTACGAGAGGCCAATTAGAGTCTTAATTCATCAAAACATCAACTGCACTGAGCTGACCTCTCTTTTCTCACATTCTTTCACATTTGAATTGTTTTTTAAAACCGTGACCCAAAGTGTCAAGCTGGTTGGAACACTTAAAGGGACAGTTCACCCAAAAACACAAATTTTGTTAGCACTGACCTTGTGGTTTCAAAGTCATATGGAGAATGAACTAATCATTTTGATGTAATTACAATAAAGAAAAAACTTCAAAACTGATGCATAAGCACCAAAAGGTGTCATGAAAGTGGCTCAAACAACTGACGTCTTAAGTCATTGTGCAAAACATTCCCAAAGTTAACAATCAATAGAGTGGTTAGCTCAACTGGTAGAGCTCCTGTAGAACTGCTAGAGCATTGTGTTCACAGCGCAAAGGTTGTGGGTTTGATTCCCAGGGAACACACATATTGATCAAATGCATAACTTGAATGCATTGTTTTGACAAAAGCATCTGCCAAAATGCATAAATGTAATAAATATAAAAAAAAACAAAAAAATGAATTATGTTTTCATGTGAACTATTTCTTTAAATGTTTTAATAAAATGTTGATGCAGGGCAATTAAATAATAACATTCAGCTTGAAATGCTTCAGATATACATAATATATAAGTTTACTTCTACTTCTAATGTATAAGTTAACATTCTACTAAGATTTTTATACCAATGACATTAGACCGTGCTGATAGTTACCTGTCATTCAGACACAGGTTATTACACTCGGTATGCAGCACTGTTAGGCCCTGGCCCTTCACTCTGTGTGCAGAGAAACCATAATGACCATCTGCGTTAGCACTCATCTGTGTGGCCACGAGCATGACAGGAGACTGCAGCGACACCAGCTGAGTCAGAGAAGTGCTCTTCCTCTCAGTTCGCTCCTGCAGAAAGAAACAGCATCAAAAGCAGGGAATCACTGGCGGTGCTCCTCAGTAAGACAGCAGAACTTCTGCTTTAAACCCAAAAAAAAAACAAAGGGTTTTAAAAAAAATAAAGTGAATTTACAACCTCTTTTTTTTTAGACCGCGCAGAGAATGTTATCTGAGTCAGCATTCTTTAACCTGAAATACTTCATAATATGCACAGCATATTTTAAAACACACGCAGTCACCATTACTGAGAGTTTTTAAAAGTTCTCCATGCTTAAATATTACGTCTGTAAGATGCCATTTATACAGTCAGTACAGTTTTATCATCTTTCTGGCAATAAAACTTATTAGGTCTCACATACGACTGCAGATCAGAAATTAGGTGTTTTAAAGGGACAGGCCATCCAAAAATGAGAATTCTTCTGTCATTTACTCACCCTCACGTCATAACAAACCTGTATGACTTTTTCCTTCCGTGGAACACAAAAGAAGATATTATGAAGTATGTTGGTAACCAAACAACAGTGGCACTCATCGACATCTATAGTATGGACATAAAACCACTAAGACATTAATCAAAATATCTTCCTTTGTGTTCCACAAAATAAAAATGGAAGAAGTTTCATTTTTGGGTGAACTATCACTTTAACACTGTATGTACTTCAAAATGTGGTAGTCTTACAATTTACCAATAAATTCTCCAATCCCAACTGTACAATCAACTTTAGTACTTAAGCCAACATGGTTGTTGCAGAATAAATGACAATACCCATCAGACGTTTCCAAGAGGATCATCACAGGTAAACATATCACCTCACACAAGCCATCACCCCCAAACCAAATGCTGAGACAAAGACTGAATACAGGAAGTGACATGGATGCAGAGTGATCAGATTTCTCTGAACACACAGCAGAAAACAGAGGTGAGGTCTTGACGGTCTTTCCGTGTGAAAGCCCTGTGGCTATAACTAATGATCTTCTCCCCAGACAAGGGCACCAGACAGATCACTCACACAGGAAACCACCCTGAGAAAACTCAGGAGCCCTTATCACCCCACAGTTTGAATTCCCCTGGGCTGGGTGCATAACCCAGACCACAGACAGTCCACCTCTTTACCTAAAAGACCCAAGCAAGAGGACAGGTACTTTGGAATTGATGAATTCAGTCAACTATCACTGGTTCCAAATGTCATCCAGCCCTACATTAACCTGGTGATGGAACAAGTAAGAGACAAGTTACGAAGGCAATATTGGCCAGAGAGCTAACTTCGTTTAAACCGTGGAGGGCTGGGAGGTGGTGCGTGAAGAACAATTGGTTGAGAAATGGTTTTTCTTGGGCACACCTTTAGAAATCCCCTCACTCTTGTGAGACAGGAGCACAAACCATGCCAAGTTCTGGATTGTAGGATTGTGTTTGGCATGAGAAAAGTTTCCGGACTCACCCAGCTAACAAGTTTAGGTTGTAAGAACATTTCCTTAATGTTTCCATTAAGTAACATAAACGCTAAAAGTTTTGTTTTGAAAGTTGTAGGAATATTCAAAACATCCAGATTTTTAGACATTGCATTAACGTTATTGGTTGGTAATAGGAAGGTTATTCAAGCTTTTTTCTTTAAACTTTTCTCTGTAATGTTTTTAAAACATTCCACTAACAACTTATAAATAACGTTTTTGATATATATGATATATAAAAATAAAAAGATAATGCAAGAATGCGTTTATATTTGACAGAACTTTTGGATAACGTTAACCAGTGTTCTGAGAACATTCCCTGTTAGCTGGGGAGTCAAAAAAGTGTGGTTGCTATTAATGGCATACGTGAGACACCGTCAGTTACAATAATGGATTCTGAGGGCCCAGGAGTACAACGTGTACAACGCGCAATAAAATGGCAACCTCAAGATGGACTATAAATCCCTGAAAGAACCATAAGATGCCACAACTATTAGCCAGTGGGCCTTTAAGCCGCCAGTGCAGCTTAACGCAGTGATCAGGACTAATCAAAGTGAGCCCCACCACTGAGAGCTCTCGTGCTTGGCCACAATTGCAATATCCTGACCACCTTTCCCATGAGAATAGTGAAACCTAATCCGGGTTTACAACCACAATCTCTAGCCTGAAGGGGAATGAGATGTATTTAAATTGAAATGAGAAAGAGAACAAGACGTTGGAGTGCATTTGTGTGTGTGTTTGGGGGTGGTTGATTGATATTATTTTGAGGGGTTTTCCCCTCAAGTTCCCTAAATAGAGACTTCACTTTTAAACAATATTGACTCTATTTTCACTAACTCCTCCCTCCCACTTCCTGCCTTTTCTGAAGGAACAAGATTACAGCCAATGATGAAATATTTCCTTATTGTCAGATAATCTCAAGCAAATAAATGGCAGCCTGCTGCTTATTAGGGCCGAGTTTGCATTAGTTCCCAGACTGCTCTGAGTCCTGACCTGTGCCTTTCCCCTGATTAGGTCATATGATAAACATTAGCGCCACAGTCTCTTTCCCACCAGCACAGCACCTAAAGACCATGTCCTGAGGGCGGCAACGTGACACACTCTTTTCTTCCAGTCGGCATGTGTCTTTTCATGGCACCTCGTTAGATCTCAGCCGACGAGATGAAAGAGTCGTTTTAAAGCAGAACCGAGGTGGGAAAGAATCAACGCTATGGCCACAATGTGGATAGTTTTACACGCGGTGTGTCAAGCTAGTCCCAGACTATTTCATGTCATTCTGGATTTTAAAAAACAAGCAGCGCCGGTGCCAACCCTTCACAGTTGTGGTAACTTTCATCATGAAATGACACAATTCGTAATTTGTATCATAGTTCTGCACGCAAGAAGTATTTCGATGAAGAAAGGCTGGAGAACATCAGAAAATATTGGAAGAAAAACCTATAAAACTTCAGTGCTTCATGTCGATTAACTGCAATTCATTTTTCCCTCAATGTTTTTGTATATCCCACCGAGTGCTTGCATACTGAGAAAGCCAAGATTGTAATGCTCACATAACTACCATAAGTTCAGCTTCATTAAAATCTGGCCTAAAACAATAACCACTGGCCTGTATTCACATGTCCCCAACAGGGAATGTTCTCGGAATATTGACTAACCCTCTCTAAAATTTCTCTTCAAGTTATCAAAAAAGTTTCTTGCAGTAAAGATAAAGGAATTTTAAAGGACGCTTTATATCATATATTATATATGATATATTTAGATATATTAATAACATATTTTAGTTAGTTAATTATTACAACCTAAAATTGTTCAACACTGACCAGCAGGGTCAACACTATATCATTTTACTGCACCAGGTTACTGTGAGAACCTCAAGGAACATATGTCAGATCAGAAGGTTTCTGTCTCACCTTGGCCTGGACCTTCTCCAGAGCTTCACTCAGGTGAGACACCTGCCGGTTGAGGTGGACCAGCATGATCTCTTCTTTAAACACCTGGCAGTTGAGTCTCATCTTCTCCAGCAGCCGGATTTCTGCTCGCCTGAGGAGTAAGCAAATACAAGGTGCTCTTTTGAGCTCCGTCTTGGATCAGAAAGCTGATCTGAAGAGATATCCAATGTTCTGTCACTCTTATCAAAGATTAGGCCTGTTATCATTCAAGACTCAATCTTGGAAAGGTCTAAACGGCCTAAGCACATGTCTTCTCTCATGTTCTCAGACTCAGATATCTTAGATTAATGTCATCCAGAAACACAGACGCTTGAAAGATTTGTTTGCCTTTTTGCCGAGGAAAACAGCCAAGCATATGAAAGACATAATGAAACAGAAAACAATAAGCACTTCAAGTGAAGTGGCTTATCAGGTAATTCATGAGGACCTGGACATATTGATTCATGATGCTATTTTCACACACTTGTGTCCATTCCTGCTTTCAATCTATTGGCTTGAAAATGTCAGAATAAATCAAAGGCCGTAACGCTGAGAAAAAGCAGGAAACTACTGGGTGAGACCCACACTGGCTTTTTCCTCAGACACCCTCTCTTTATTTGTGCACCTCATAAATTAAACGGGTACTGTTTCCACACACTGTTCTCACATTATACCACTGTTCTGTTTTGTTCTGTATAAATACGCTTTACACATATGACGTTTACAAGATATCCCAGCTAACAGGAAACATTCTCAGAACGTTTCTCTAATGTTCTCTAAAAATCGTCTCAGTTATCAAAAACGTGCTTGTGGTAACATTAGTAGAGATAAATTTGTAGCGCTATTATATCAAAACTGTTATTCTTAAATTGTTAGTGAAATGTATAGAATCAAAAAAAAACTTGTTCAAATAAACCAAGTAATAATGTTAATACAACATCTAAAAACCTGGACGTTTTTAACATTCCTGAAACATTTACAATAACATTTTCAATGTTTGTGTTACTTAACAGAAATGTTGGGGAAACATTCTTCCAACCTAAAATTGATAGCTGGGATTGAGTTGAGCTGATTGTAATTTTGGGTTTATTGTATATTTGTCTTCCAGTGACACAAGCAGAGGTGTGAATGTGAACGATTTGATGTTATAGTAAGTGCAGGCTTGTGTTGTATTTCCAGTATTGCTATTGTGTGAGAATATTGGCAACATTGTCAGAACCACATTAACATTAAACGCTAACGTTGGCGTGATGTGTCCAGCCACATTACAGATACAGTAACAAAACGTGTTACTGGAAAGAGTCGGACCAGCCCGCAGCTTTCTCAGGACTCTGGGAAATTATGAAAGATCTGCAGACGTCCCACTGCTGTCATCCGAAGCAACCCAAAAACACTGACGCCACAGAAAATAAACTAAGCTAATTGTAAACAGAGCATCAAAAATCAGAGGATGCAGGCTCTCTCTAAAATGAGGAAACTGCACTCAGGGCATCCAAAACCAGCCCCTGGGTCATTGTCGGTTCTTCCAGCCTCTATTCTGGAAGTGTAACACATTATTATCCATAAGAACCAACGGATTAATGAAGACTTCCTGTTCCATTGCAATTCCCTGTGATAATCCCATATAATTGCTTTATCTTCTGGATCAGTATGTTCTGTTTGGTTTGTAGTCTCCAACGGGAATTGTCTTTTTTGAGCCATGGGTTTCCTTGGTAAACTCTACAATGGTATTTTAAAATAGTGTTTTGCGATTTATGAGTAAAACAAGGACTGTGGCTAAGCTTTGTTCCACAACATAAATTACACAGTCATACCTCAAACATGAATTGTAAGACCGTTGTGTGCTTTGAAAACAACAACAATTATTGCAACAAAAAGAGTACAACCACCACAAGACTGTTACTTTAAGTGTGTGACAACCATTGCAGTCCTTACATGGCAACTTGTTAACAACTTACATAAGCACAAAATGGTTTCAAAATCCACATTTACTACCTAAATCGAAAACTGCTATTCTAGAAACCCAAGAAACTCCCACGGGAAACTATGGTGTATTTGCTATCCAACCAAATATTATAATTGATATCATATTAAGTCATAACTAAATAGATCTATTCGATTCTACTCTACTGTATTTCACTGCTTTCAAAAACTCCACTGCTTTAATGTCTGAATACTGTACTGTTACTGTATTTTGTATGTCTATATTGCCATAACAGATACCGAAAACACTTACCACTTTATCAGTAGAATAAATAAACACTTTTATCAGCAGAATAAAAAATCTTCTGTCTGCAAACATGAATATTATTATCATAATATTTATCTTGAATATTTATATTATTATTACTATTATTATATAAGGCACACACAAACATGCTACTTATCTACGCATCATCACGTGTCATTTGCAGAGACCTCATAACTCATGGGCCTCTGGTGAGAAGACATACTTTCCCTTCTGCACTGGTGCAGTGCTCAGATTTTCTCTGAGGATCTGAAGGTTCTGTCGTTTGCTCTGCAGATTGTTCTGAGCCTGACTGAGACGTTTCTTCAGTTCCAAGTTGTCGAGCTGCTCTTCATTCATCTCTGCCTCCATCTTCTTCAACTCAGAACAGAAGGCCACCAGTCCATGGTAAAGCTCCTGAACCTGGTTATCATACAGACAGCTAACAGGGAATGTTCTCGGAACGTTCTCAAAATATCACGCATCAAATACTTTATTCTTAAAGTGTTTCTTATAACCAAGCAATAATGTTAATATACTGTCTGAAAAGGGACATTTTAAACATTAATAGAACATTTATAGTAGACATTTTTAATATTGTTGTTACTTAATGGAAATGTTAGGGAAACGTTCTTTCAACCTACAACTGTTAGCTGGGAGATCAGTAAACAAGACCAACATTGTTCTAATTTCAGTCAGATTATCTTTTATTGGTCCATAATCCAGACCATTTCCAGCCGGACAACAGGAATAATTTACCTGTATGATGACAGTTTGAAGGGAGGCCACCTGCTGGTTCAGTTCTTGTATTTTTCCAGCATTGTTAAGGTTCTTGCTCCGACTATCATCAGACGTACAACTAACGGCAGAACCTGGACCGCCGTTTGTTTCCTGCACGGCAATAGTTGAATTTTAAAACACATTTAGCTGTGATGTTGCTTTTGTTTTCTCCATTGACATACTTCTCAAGAACTTGCTCTACAACACGATTCTGTTTCCAGTACCTTCCTACACAAGTGAAGGTCCATTAGTCTCGTCTCTGAAGCAGGCAGATCTCCAATCTGCAGCTCAGGGGAGAACTCCTCTGAAACACATGGAAAAATACAGACAGACGTCAAAGCAAATTCACTGTGTAAATTCCACAGCACTTACAACCCACAAGCCATATACGATTCCTTCCAGACGCAAGACTGAATGGTTGTTCTTCTCCAAAAATGACACAAGTAAAAACCCTAAAAATAATACAATAAATTGGCCGTATGCTGGTTCGGTTTGATTAATTGATAAGATCTCTTTTAAACTTTATTAAATGCATTCTAAATGCACCAACAATGGACATGCTAGACAAATCTCCACTGAAAATATCAGTATATTATCCACAATATATTATAATGCATCTACCATTAAAGTATTACAGATAATTTGAGAGTCCAACATGTTAGACACTATCTATGATATTTTACAAATCAACAACACTTTTCAAAATATCTTCATTAAATGCCTAAAAGATTCATCATCTTCATACATACAATAGGGTTTAAAAGTCTGAGTCCACAATGAAAATCTGTGATTTAAAATCTAATTTAAACATCCAAGTAAACCGTTTTTGGGAAACACTTTATTTCGATAGTCCACTTTTAACATTCTACTAACTATAAGTAATTATAGTTACAAAACCAGTCATCAGAGTATTAGTAGACTGTCTTAATATCTTAATATCTGACTTAATATCTGCTAACACTTTATTTTGATGGTCTCTCAACAGACACCATACTGACTATAAGTAACTCTGCAAGTACATGTCCACTTGTTCTACTAATCCTAACCTAACAATCTACTAATATTCTAGTAAGAGTTAATTGACATGTAGTTGTAAAGTTACTTATGGTTAGTAGAATGTATAAGTGGACTATCAAAATAAAGTTTACCAGTTTCGGTAGGCAAGAATCTGAAAACCTTCATGGCTCTTCAGGTTGAAAAGATCTTTGTCCTCATTAACTCCCAGCATCTTCAGACAGGACTCTATCACTCTCGCCACACTCGTCTCTCTGGGCGTCCGCAGATGAACGATTCGATCTGATGCTGAACCAAAATTATTACAATACATAGTGTCAAAGCTTTAAATGCATCATACACATAATACATATACATTTACAGAACGTTACCGTTGATTGTGATTTCCATTAGATGCGAGTTCTTTTGAAGTCTGGCATTTTGCCCTTTCTGTCTATGAGAGACAATATGAAACATTCAGCATGGAAGATCAGCTTGTGAATACTACACACTGTTCAGTTCATGTAAATACTGTTCTGGCAGTGATGTGTGATTATGAAGGCTAAAGCTATAATCTACAACCAGGTTTCACACTTGAAATTGTTAACCCCACGTAAACAGAATCCTGGGCTATGTGTTTTACACTGCTCATATTTTATCAGGGGTTAAGAGTTTGTTTAACCAACCCCGCTTTGCTTCACACTGCACTTGGTTGGCACAGCAAAAGCGGTGCTAACCCTGCTTCTAAAACCGTTACCCAGGGTTACAAGCAGTGTTTAGAACGATGATAACCCGGGGTTAAGTGTGAAAAGCCCTTACCTAAGACTGAACGAGCATCTGTTTACGTACATGCTGTTCACATGAGGAGATGAATTTGACTTGGTTATAGACACCAAAGCTGCTGTGAATTTCTCAACGTTGTGTGGACCAAACCTTTCTGTTGAGGTAAAAAACCAAACACAAGAAACCAAAGCAAATCAGGCAAACCGATTCAGGTTACGGTTCTACGCATGTAAAACTTTGATTTCATGACTAATGTGTGGTACCCAGAAGGGCGTTAAGTCTCTCAGTGGTGGCGGTTGGTGGGTGTAACTCATTGTAGATGGCAGAAAGCAATCTCTCTCTCTCCTCCAGGTTGGACACTTGAAGGATCTCTAGGGTGTTGAGGTCAACAGAGGCGATGTGAGATCCATTGAGCTCTGCCTCTGTAAAGTTAGATCCACCCAAAGCCACAAGGTTATTATTATTATTATTATTATATATACCTAAACTGTTGCATCTGATAAATAACACTAATGGATCTCTATAATAGCTCTTTATTGGTTTGAATACCGCACAAATCGGCTCTAAAAATCACTAGGCAGAAATAGCGTACAACTCTATGGTGTCATATTAGCTAGTAAATGTTGTTTTTCTCTTTTAAAGTTGATGCATATGGAAATATTTCTTAAACTGGTGCAATAACTTATGAGTGCAAATGAGTAATACATAATCGGAACAGTTACTGGTTTGTGGTCTGTGCTTTTGTCTCTGTGAATGTTTTATAAATTAAAAAATAAATAAATGACAAAAATAAATGTGTTAACAGTAGTTTACCTCTAATGAAGGGGAGGCATTTCTGCAGACCCATATTACTAAACCACTGGCAAACCTCTTCTGTGTTCAGCTCTGCTAGAGTTTTGACTCTCTGCCCATTAGAATCCTGCTACACACAGATACACAAACAGAAACACACACAACAAATACAAATGACTTTAAAGGTCATGGCGTGCATGCATGAGATGTGTTCATCAACTTGAAATAACTTCATAAACACACCACCGCATGTTGAAGCTAAATTAACACAATGAAAGATGTGTTCACACAGCGAGACCAATTTAGAACGTTCCCCCATAAAAGACAGAAAATAAGACCAAGTTAACTTTAATAGATTTCTCTTTAACTGTAGGATTTTTCGGCTCTCATGACAGACACTGCATGAGTGAACCTGTGTATACTATAAAGCTGTAGATGAATTTTAAACACACAAAAGCTAAATCCCGGTTAACAATTTTGGGTTGTAGGAAACGTTTCCCTTTAAGTAACTTTAATGGAAACCCTTAATGTTTCCATTAAGTAACAAAAAGTTACAATTTTGAAAGTACTAGGAACGTTCAAAGTGTCTAGTTTTTTAGACATTGTATTAACATTACTGCTTGGTTATAAGAACATTATTCAAACTTTTTTTAAAATTCTTTTACTTTTAAGATGTTTTTAAGATCGTTTTTAAAACGTTCCACTAACAACTTAAGAATAACATTTTTGAGGTGATATACAGTATAACATAAAAAATGTTCTACTAATGTTACTGCAAGAACGCTTGTCAGATAACATTGAGAGACGTTTGAGAGAACCATTTGAGAACATTCCTGGTTACCTTGGAAGCAGCATTACCTTTGTTGCACATTGTCCCGTGTGGTCCTTTAAATGGGGAATGTAAGATGCTGAGAGATGGAAAAGTAACTCATTGGTCATTTTCATAAGAATCATCTACATAAATGTGAATTCAAATACATACATTACTGATACACTACAACCACCTGACTAAAGACAGAAGAAGACCAAATCAAAACAGTTATATTAGCATTGTCTAAGAGTAAATGATGTTGTTTTTTCAAGTTGTTAAACAACAGGCCACTGCACATCATTACCAACAGTTATCCTTCGTTGCCGTGGAGACTCCTCATCTTCAGGAACATCATCATCTTTCTGACACACAGAATGAAAGGTGCGATTTCTCGGTACTGTATCCCCCACACTACAGGATCTAACAGCAGCTTTCTGTGACAGGATGCCAAATTAAAGCATTTGTAAATGTTTAATCTTGTTTGAATGTAAAAATGATCATGAGGCCAGTCATTTGCTAAACGATTTTACCTTTTGGTGTGTTAACATGTTCTTACTGCTGAGAGGTAGCAGCCTCAGCTCTTCCTTTAGAAACTCGTGGCTGCTGGCGTATTTGTTGCTCAGGTCATCTAGATGAGTAACACAACACATCAACAAGCTGTCAGAACTATTGCCCCTTGAGCTGATGGGAAAGAAGTTTTGGATGCAGAAAACTTTGTCTGGGTCACTGAGTCCATTTCTGGGAAACAAAACAAGTAGAACCTAATGCTAACATGGGAAAATCTGGTGCCGAACTCCAGTCTGTATGCTCCAGAGCACCATATTTGGTGCATTGGCTGTATGGACCACATTTGAGAGCTTCAAATTAATAATGTCAGCCGGAAACAGCTACTTAATCTCTGTGTGCCATTGCTAACATCTGATCAAACGATGTTGAGGAAGAAATGAAAGAGTTTGTTTTTTTAACATGAGCTCTGTAGCATCAGTCATCATCGATTTATCACGAGTCTGGTCCACATACTCTGAGATTCATGCCAACTTAGCTGACAGGGAATGTTCTCAGATGTTCTCCAAACATTCTCTTAAAGTTACGTTAGTAGAACTTTTGAACGTTATATATCATATATATCAAAAATGTTATTCTTAAGTTGTTAGTGGAACATTTTAAAATGCTACAGAATTAAAAAAATGTTTGAAAACCTTACAACCAAGTAAAAATGTTGTCTAAATTTCTAAACATAGTCTAAAAAAACTGCATGCTTTGAAAGTTTCTAGAACATTAAAAATAATATTTAGGAAATGTTAGGGAAACATTCCTACAACCTAAAATTGTTGCTGGGAACACATAGTGCACCACGCTGCAAAACTGGGCTGGCAGTGATAGAAGGGACAAGAGAGAGAGAGAGAGAGAGAGAGAGAGAGAGAGAGAGAGAGAGAGAGAGAGAGAGAGAGAGGACCGTCTGGCCAGTGGCATATTTTAGTGACCAGTGACATGCTGTTTTCCCACAGACAGCAGACATTCTAACATTCCCATAACCGCACTGCATACTGCACCCCTCCTCTTCCTTCATAAAAACAAACAAGTGCTGGGAATTGTCACACTGAAACGCTGATCTTAAGACCTGTCAAAAGACGACTCTCAGTACAGGGAACAGGACGCGTTTAGCATCAGTGCCAGCTTTGTGAAGTTCCTGAGGGAAAACTGCCTTATATCAACTTAACAGTGTAAAAATAAACAGAACCAAATTTATCAATGGAAACATGTAAGCCAAGGATTGCCAAACGTACACAGACAACAACTACTGAACAAACAAAATGTCATTAAAACCACACAAGTTGAATTATCTATTATTTCTCAAAAGCATGTTCGTATAAATCACCATGCTTTGAATAACTACATGAAACATTTACTTGCAAGGGCTTATGGGTATTTCCGCTCTCTCAGAGCTCAGCAGTAAAACAATACCTTGTGCCTAGCAGCCGAAACCCTTTAACAACAGCAAACACAAAACTTTCATTTTCAGGTTAACAGACTTTCAACAGAATCAGAGTTTCCAATCCACTCAATGAACAAACATGCAAACAAGCATCAGTGATCACACGGAGCATCAGTGATCAGACTGAACAACAGTAACTGCATTGAGCATCAGTGATCAGACTGAGCATCAGTGATCAGACTGAACAACAGTAACTGCATTGTGCATCAGTGATCAGACTGAGCATCAGTGATCAGACTGAGCATCAGTGATCAGACTGAACAACAGTAACTGCATTGTGCATCAGTGATCAGACTGAGCATCAGTGATCAGACTGAACAACAGTCATTGCATTGAGCATCAGTGATCACACGGAGCATCAGTGATCAGACTGAACAACAGTCATTGCATTGAGCATCAGTGATCACACGGAGCATCAGTGATCAGACTGAACAACAGTAACTGCATTGAGCATCAGTGATCACACGGAGCATCAGTGATCAGACTGAACAACAGTCATTGCATTGAGCATCAGTGATCAGACTGAACAACAGTCATTGCATTGAGCATCAGTGATCAGACTGAGCATCAGTGATCAGACTGAACAACAGTAACTGCATTGTGCATCAGTGATCAGACTGAGCATCAGTGATCAGACTGAACAACAGTCATTGCATTGAGCATCAGTGATCAGACTGAGCATCAGTGATCAGACTGAACAACAGTAACTGCATTGTGCATCAGTGATCAGACTGGGCATCAGTGATCAGACTGAACAACAGTCATTGCATTGAGCATCAGTGATCAGACTGGGCATCAGTGATCAGACTGAACAACAGTCATTGCATTGAGCATCAGTGATCAGACTGAGCATCAGTGATCAGACTGAACAACAGTAACTGCATTGAGCATCAGTGATCAGACTGAGCATCAGTGATCAGACTGAGCATCAGTGATCAGACTGAACAACAGTCATTGCATTGTGCATCAGTGATCAGACTGAGCATCAGTGATCAGACTGAACAACAGTCATTGCATTGAGCATCAGTGATCAGACTGAGCATCAGTGATCAGACTGAACAACAGTCATTGCATTGAGCATCAGTGATCAGACTGAGCATCAGTGATCAGACTGAACAACAGTCATTGCATTGAGCATCAGTGATCAGACTGAGCATCAGTGATCAGACTGAACAACAGTCATTGCATTGTGCATCAGTGATCAGACTGGGCATCAGTAATCAGCTGTTCAGCAGCACTACCTTCACAACCAAACCTTATTGTACATTGTAAATTCTCTGTTAACATATTTTCTTTTGTAACCTCAGGTTTTTTTATAGTTTAAACAATTTTGAAAATAGGGTTAATCTATCTGTGTATTTTTTATAGTGCTGCAGACTCTGTACAACTTTGTTCCATTGTACATTAAATGTGTATACGGACAGAATGTCAGTAAACATGACTTGAAAAGCAAGAAGAGGAGAGAGTGACATTACATTCCAGTGAGACGGCCAAGTAATTGACATTTAAATGAGAAATGGGTCAACTTCTTGTGTGTGAAACTTACTGTCCTATTTTAACAACAAACAATTCATTCTCTGTAAACCTACACTTAACTCAACTTTATTAAGCATATTCACCTTGTAATTAACTTAACTTATTCCCCAGACAGTGCTAAAAAAAGGTCCGGCAAAGGAGAGAAAGCTTTTGGAAACTTTTCGGCCACTTCACACAGTCTGTGCAGTGCAGTCGTGGCTCTGACAGCCTCTGGATGGTCGAGACAGTGTACAGGAAGAGGAAACGTCCCTACACTGCAGGGAAAAATTCAGTAAAGCCGAGGACTTAAAAGAGGTCAAGACCTGAGAGATCCAACAACAAGACCCTTCTGCAGAAGAACAACACACATATGTACAGTAGTTTAACACATACTCCTTAATGCAAACAGCCAGTTAATTGCTACTGTATCTAACTACTGTAGATTACACAAAGTCATATGGCTGAAGGAGGTGGAGGTAGTGATATTCAAAGGATCAGAGTGAGAGAGGCTCTGGGAATCGTGGGAAGTATCTAAGTCTGTCCACCCTTCCAGCTGTTTCTCCAGCCTCCATAGGGCCCCCACTGTACTCTGAGGCAGTGTGAAACACAGCAGCAGAGAATTCAGTTTCCTCCGAACCAAACTCACCGAACTTTCAGAAGAATAAATTATCAACGCACTAAAGTGCAAAATAAAAGAAACATTGTAATGTGAATCAATTTAGAACCATAACTTCACAGTCTGCACATATTCTCAACTGGTAATGATGCAGTACAACAAGAAATTCACCTGTGTTAAGTAACAGCCATGAGTACAACATGCACATAACTTCATCATCAACATGGGGTGTGTGAAGGTTTCTGAGAGGATTTGACTGCCTTTGACTAAGACAGGATGGTACATCACTGCAATACAATGCTTGGGAAAAGGTCATGTGACATCACACTGGGGAATCCTGGGTACAAAAGCTGTCCCTTGCCACAGCACAGACATCGCTGTCTCCAACAGATCACCCCTCGGTCACAGAGCGGCGCCCCAGTTAGAACACTCAGACTGTGACTCAATGAGTGTTGATTCCCTTGACCAAAACAATAAACACTTTAGTTTTGAGTAAAACACAAAGATCATTTTACCAATGGGTCGGAAGCATTGAGTGTGCTGGAGAAGCGCTCCAACACACTTTTTGTTTTTACTTTCTATGCTTTGTGCACGATGAGACCTGCATTGTGGCATGTTAACCCACACCCTGTGTCCTTCCATGGAAAACCACACCTGAATGAGCACTGCATGAGGAATATCTCCAAAATCTCATTACAGAAGAGGATGACTCAGTTTCTATACTATGTCTAATACTACGCTTAAAATTTCTATACTATGTCTCACATCTTAAGTATACTCTTCATTCACACTGCTGTCTCCTTAGTAAACTTAGCAAAAAGCACACTAACTTTAATGATAATATAAATAGTTTGGTTATACAATAATATAAATCATCATTATGAAATTACATAAATATTAAAATGATATTTAGATTATCATAGTTTTAAAATACATGGATAATATAAATTATTTTGAGAGACAAAAATAAAACTCTATAAGAACTAAAACTCGAACTCAAGAAAAGACATATGAAAAGTAAAAACATAATAATGTGTGGTATAAAATATTAAATTATTCACTTCATATATGCAAATAAAGCAGCACCCAACTGTATCAACGAAATACTACAAGAGTCTACAAGAGGTGATGATCAAGAGTCTACAAGAGGTGATGATCAAGAGTCTACAAGAGGTGATGACAAGAAAGTCTACAAGAGGTGATGACCAAGAGTCTACAAGAGGTGATGATCAAGAGTATACAAGAGGTGATGATCAAAAGTCTACAAGAGGTGATAATCAAGAGTCTACAAGAGGTGATGACAAGAGTCTACAAGAGGTGATGATCAAAAGTCTACAAGAGGTGATGACAAGAGGTGATGATCAAGAGTCTACAAGAGGTGATGATCAAGAGTCTACAAGAGGTGATGATCAAAAGTCTACAAGAGGTGATGACAAGAGGTGATGATCAAGAGTCTACAAGAGGTGATGATCAAGAGTCTACAAGAGGTGATGATCAAGAGTCTACAAGAGGTGATGATCAAAAGTCTACAAGAGGTGATGATCAAAAGTCTACAAGAGGTGATGATCAAGAGTCTACAAGAGGTGATGATCAAAAGTCTACAAGAGGTGATGACAAGAGGTGATGATCAAGAGTCTACAAGAGGTAATGTTCAAAAGTCTACAAGTCAAGAGTCTACAAGAGGTGATGATCAAGAGTCTACAAGAGGTGATGACAAGAGGTGATGATCAAGAGTCTACAAGAGGTGATGACAAGAGGTGATGATCAAGAGTCTACAAGAGGTAATGATCCAAAGTCTACAAGAGGTGATGATCAAGAGTCTACAAGAGGTGATGATCAAGAGTCTACAAGAGGTGATGACAAGAGGTGATGATCAAGAGTCTACAAGAGGTGATGATCAAAAGTCTACAAGAGGTGATGACAAGAGGTGATGATCAAAAGTCTACAAGAGGTGATGATCAAAAGTCTACAAGAGGTGATGACAAGAGGTGATGATCAAAAGTCTACAAGAGGTGATTGGAAAACTGAGGCAACATCTTAGTAAGTGATTTGTCAGATTACTTGCAGAGTTTTCACACAGGGTGAATAATATACATGAGCTCCAGGCACTAATGATGAAATTATTTGTGAGGATTCATCACAAAGCAAAACAGACTCACCCAAATTCTGTTCTGTGAACTGTAGCAAACTGACTCCAGTATTGAGGCTTCCTGCCAATGCAAACAAAAGAACTGACTAGTTCACAAGAATAAATCATGATTAAAGCAAAACTGCTGATTAAAGCAAAAAGTAATGTGCCAGTGGATTCCTCACAATGCTTTTGAATCAAGCCTCTTACGTTTTCGTGGATATTCAGGAAGAGGCGGCACTTGAAAGTTGCTGCGCAGGAAGCATATCATAGACTTGTCCACTCTGTTCTTCTTGGCCATCTGTTCTTCTTTCTCCTGGAGCTCCACCTCTGGACGTTCAGGTGGACTTTCTTCATCTTTGTTATCACAGTTACCTTCAGATTCTTCATCATGGTCTGACCTCTCAGCATCTTCCTCACTCTCCTGCTCTCCAGCAGCAGGACTGCCAATACTGTCTACTCCTTCACTGCCTGATGTTTGAATCAGGCTCTCTTCCTCCGAATTCATGTCGAAGAACTGGTCATCATCTATAACATCAGAAGGTGTTGGTGGTATGAGGTTGATGACTGGTGTTGTTAGAAAATCACCATCATCAGCACTAGGGCTTCCATACAGAAGAGCATCTACAAAGTACTCTTCATCGGTCAAGCCCCCCAGATGAGCTCTGGACTGAAGCGGTAGAGAGGAAAGAGGGGCAAGCTTCTTCTTCTGTCCAGGTTTTTGGCACACGGACACAGAACTAGCAGAACGACCCACGGTGCTCTGTTGAGATGGCCTACAGCTCTCCACTTTACAGAGGCTAAAGCCAGAGTTGTCTATTCCCAGATCTTCAACAATGATATGGACACTCCCATCATCCAAAACAGCCTTGGAATTTTGTGCATGTTCCTCATCGTATTCCAAGCAGTCTTTCTCTCCCGTTCCAAAGCAGGAGCAGCACTTTAAGAACCTTAAGGTGTTTACTTGCCTGGAACGTTGGTTATCCACAACGTCTTTGCTTTGTTTTGCTCTGTCCATTACTACCTCCTCTTCGTTTCCTGATGTTCAAGAAAAGCCCCTGTTGCCAACTCAAAGCCGACACAAACTAAAGGACTCTGGAGATTACAGAGAAATAAATGTGGCTTTTTTCACCTCTATCACCTAAACCTCAGGCAAGGGAAAACAGACCCGCTAAAAACATCAATATGCAAGGCCCTCTTATCGAAACCCTTCCAAGCAATAAAAAATAAACCCTCTGTAGGTTGTTGCTTAGCAGTGGCCTGCAGGAGAACAGAATGAGGATGCTCTGGCTCAGATGAATACTTGAGATGAATGCTAGTTTCAATTAAGGGCCTTTCATATGGAAAGTGCTTAAATCACAGCTCTGCCCTCAAAGAGATGGGAGAATAACATTAACAGCATTATCTTAGCGGTGTGTCTACTGTACCTAAGAGCAGCTGACCTTGTTGACAGACAAGGAAATACAGTTCATATTGAGAAGCATTTTATGAACTTTACATCATAAAAAAGCAGTTCAGATTCTTCTGTGAATTTTTTCTGTTTGGTCTGTTTTTCCAATCCCAAAGCTGTTGTGGTGGCTAGTGATCTACACATTCTGGATCACAGAAGATCCCCTGAACCACTGGGTCTAAACAGCTCATAATTTAAAGCTGCAAGTCATAACATTTGACTCTCTAGGGCCATCTCTGTTTGAAACATTAAATTGCAGGTTACTTTACATACTTTATTTATGTATGTTAAAGTAAAATGAAGCCAAACTGACATTTCTGACAGATCAGATTATAAATCATTATTTTACCATTTTAATTAGTGATGGTATACTAGTTTTTGTTTATTTTTAACAAAATTGTACGGATTGCAGCTTTAATACATCATTGTTAACCAGTCAGGAGTTTATCTGCAGCTGCCTATAAATATATCTGTACAGGAAATGTACTGTATATCTTCAGGGAACACAATATAAAGTTAACACCGATAAAAGATAAGTGATTGTTATTGTATATCATTTATATTATACATTTCAGTGCCAATAAAGTGTCTGCAACCTCAAATCATGCTGTTTTAATTATCATCACTGCTTTTGGGCACAGTAAGAAAACAGAGCTGTCAATGCTGTGTCAAGGGCTTTAGCTGAAGAAAAGCTCACCATGCCCCAGTCGTTTCTTCAAGAGACAGTTGCTGGGCCCCTTGATCAAAGGCACTGCCGATTTTTATAAAGTGTAAACACAAGTATTCATGAAAATCAAAAGATATGTCAGAAGAAAAATGACACAGTAAGCTGCGGTAACTATGTAGGTCAGGAACAGTTTGTAGGTACAGTATTCCAATGCCTGTATCACATGATCAAGCATCTGTCAAAACCAAAGTGCCTAAGACAACATCTCAGTCTGACTAATGAAATGTACATCGACACTTGATGAAAACCACACAATAGAGGAAAGCCAGCTGTATACTCGAAATGTACTGGAGGGTATTTTTACAGTATTACTGTGAAACATACACGGCGAGTCCATCACTTACTGTAAGAACTTCGACTTTGTTATAGGCATATATATACTTATTCTTAAAGCTGCAATCCATAACTTTTGCCTCTCTAGCGCAATCTGTGTTTGAAATATAAAATTGCAGGTTACTTTACATACTTTTCTTTACTTATGATAAACATATGTTTCCCTGGGAAATCTGACCCAGCAGCTCAAATTATAAATCATTATTATAAACTTACAGCTGTGAGTCAGGGTAAGATAAGGAGACAGTTTAAAACACTGATCTTTTATATACTTGCTCAATAAGTGATTTTTGCTCCTTTTTAACCAATAAAGTTACAGATTGCAGCTTTAATTTGATTGGAAATTGCTTGTATTGTTTGCTCTGTACTATTTTCCTGTATTTTTAATTCATCATTGCACTATTAATATTGCATTTGTAAATGTTACTTGTACTTGATTTTACTTGCATCGTTTCACTGTAAATGCTGTAAATGCTGTATGGTTTTGGCAATACAAACATAAGTTTTCGGCATGTTTATAAAGAACACTAAATTGACATTGATTTAAACTGAAACCTTGTAATCGCCAAAAAGGATTTATAACTGAAACTAAATTAGCGTATATTAAATTCTTCAAAAACAATTGCTCAGCGGCTTATGTGCGTCATTTCTTGTTTTGGCAGGTAGCTGTTTGCTTTTCCAGGCTTGGAAAAGAGCGACTGGTACATGAAATTCTCTAATCAACGGATCGGGCAGAAGGAACAGGTTTGCCATTCAATCATTAAAATATAATTTTCCTAAAAACTAATTCATCATCATATATATATTTTCATTGCAATACCTAAGAACCATCTGATACTGTATAATCAAATTTTATTTCAGACATAATAAAAATGAACAACTGAAATGAAATAATAAACCTAATAACATTTTTCCTGCTGCATTTTAGATAATTTAGTTTATTTTTTGTCATTTGCCGGGTTTTCAAGCCACCTAACGTTATCATGGGTCGCTGTAATAATAAAATGAAATATTACAAATTCTTATTTGTAAAACGTGTTGTTCCTCTGCTACTGTAAAACAAAACGTGTATTCCAACAGAGACAACCCATCATATCGCTACATAAATGTAACTTTATATAATAAATAATGCCTGTTTTCAAGCAGGCCCTGTTTCAGCAGTCATGACAATGACGTGTCTATAAAGAAAACAAATCTACATTTATGCATTTGATAGACACTTTTATCCGAAGCAACTTCGGATAAAATCAAATCAACAGTGCATGTATGTTATGCATTTTATCAGTATTTGCTCCCTGGGATTTGAACCCACAACCTTTTACATTGCTAACACAATGCTCTGCCAGTTAAGCTACAGGAACCCCTGGTCATACAACAACACAGCATTTGTCAGACAGCAACTATCTGTCAGTAACACAGTCAAAACAGGCTAAAATGCTCCGTAAAGACTGTAGCTCCTAAACATTTAATAGGTTTGTGCACCTTTTAAAGCTTTGGGTAAAAAAGCTTGATGACTTTTTCCTTTTACCCCCCCATCTCTCCATCTTCAAGAATCCAGTGCAGACCATCACATTCCAGACCAGCAATCCAACTGAGGTTTCAGGTCAGGAAACAGGGGGGTGGGATACCTCTACTCGACCTGTTTCTAAAGGCACAGTATATATGGCACAGGAAAACACACACACACTCTTGGCCAGTCACTTTTACAGGAGAGCATCTCATTTCTGCAGTGTATGTGGTTTATGTTTAGTATATTTAGGCTGTATTTGTGTTCAGTAAACAGGAAGGAATTCCCTTTGGTTACCACAGTGTGTCAGTAGTGGGTAGATGTTGAAATCTGCCATTATAATTGTGTATATGTGTGTGTGTGTGTGTGTGTGTGTGTGTGTGTGTGTGTGTGTTGGGGGGGGGGGAATCCTGGCATTCCAATTTTTGGGTCTTGTTACAGCAGAACCCAACAAATGCTTTTCATTTATTGCATGATAAAACAGATATGGCATGATATCTTAATCGGATACTTGTAGGAATAGTCGGTTTCTCCTTAGTTTCATCTACATGATATTCCAGCACAAATTTCTGGAGAACAGCTGTGAACTAAATGCTGTCTTTGTGCCTGTTTAATTCTCTCTTCCTCTGTTAAACTTTATCATCCAAAAGCTTTAGCCAAGATTTTTCCTTTCAGATGAAAATGTTTGCAAAGATCTTTAGTCTTGCATTAATCTCTCATACAAATTTCATAGAATACATTCACATGAATGCATTTGGCAGACAACTTTTGTTTCATTACTGTGTGACTGACTGCGCATTCCTTATAAAATAAAACCCATGACCCTGGTGTTCTCAATGCCATGCTCTACCGGTTGAGCTAAACAGCTAAAGAAACATCAAGTATAAAAATGCAATTGATTAACAAAACGGGGAGGCCCGACACGTTACAATTAACATTCATCATTTTTAAGGGGTGGCTATACATCTTACATAATGAGATTCTCTTAGGCACCGGTCCTAAATACATGCAATAAATACATTCCTCATGGCAGACGAGAGGGGCTCTGTCCCCCTTTAACTATTTCCCAACTATTCTCTTTCGAAGCATGTTTTCTTTTGGTTTAACTGCACCCACCACCACAGAGAAAGACAGAGAGAGAAATCCAGGAGAAGGCCCGACTGCCAGCCAAGAACAACAGTGAGTTCCAGCACTGTCAGAAAGATCTGCTTGCTGAGGAGAGCTACAGTAGGTTTTTAACACTCTCTAACACACAGAACATTTCCGGTGCTGCTCGTGTTTCTTTGGGTCACTCTTCCGTTCATGATCTCAGAGCACGGGGGTCTATATGGCCACACCCACTTTTGGTTTGGCAAATCCAATTGGTTGTGATTAACTACATGCATCCCCCCTTACTGTATAACACATATTAACGGCGAGGTTTAACTGCCTTTTCACTAATCAAAATCATCTTTAATGTCACCAAACTTTATGGCAACAAACTGGCACCAGTTGACATCAGGTTTATCAAGCTGGCGTTACTGATGGTTGTACAATTCATCATTAGTTCAAATGAGACAGAGAACGAGAATAAGAAAATTATATCTCAAAGAACATGGGTGCATTTGGATAAAGTGTCCATACAATGAGACAGGTCGCCTATTCCAGAAGAGTTGCAGAGATTACTCTAATGTTACATTCTCTAACTAATCTTGTTTACTAGCGTCACTAGAAGATGGCTGCACCTATATTTCTGTTCACAAGTTCATAAAGACTTGTGCTTCTGGCTCAAGTTCCTCCTCCTGAACTTAATTATAAAAATAAAGGTGGTGTTGCTCTGGTATGGGGAAGCAGGGTGAGTTTTTCAGTGTGGTAAGCAGCTGGTTATCTTTGTGTGTTCTGATTAGAGGCATTAAATACAAATATGCTTCCTTTTCTCTGGAATGATGTTTCTGGAAATTAATCTGCATAAAAAATACTGTTTGGATAAAATGCTCAATGGAATTGTCACTGAACATGACATGGAAAAATACAACGTACGTTTAGAGGTCGTCACATGCCATCCACAGAACAGCTACTGTAACACCCCAGCTAACAGGGAACGCTTTTAAAACTTTGGCTAATGTTCTGCAAAAATTCTCTGAAAGTTATTAAACGTTTTTGCAGTAACATTAATAGAATGTTTTACGTTATATATAAATTAAAAATTTGTGAAACATTTGAAAAAAGTTACAGAATTAAACACTTTTTGACTTTCTAACATTCATAACTTTATTATCATAACATTAATATGTCTAAAAATGGCCATTCTGAACATTCTTGTAACTGTCATAATAATGTTTTGTAACTTATTGGAAATGTTAGGGAAATATTCTTACAACCCCAACTTGTTAGCTGAGACAGCTAAGTACAAATATTTACTAACCAATTACAAGGTCAAACACATTTTATGTTGCCTGGCAAGACTGTAATTTCTCCAGCAGTTCCTACCAAAATCTAAACAACATATATTTGTGTTCCTTCCAGACATCCTTCTGTTTTTAGGAGCTCCTGACTCCAAAACCGGAGCAAACGCAGCCAAATATTTGGAGTTTTCTCTGGTGGCTGAACCCTAATGATTACTGTGCTGTAGCCTCTGTCCAAATAATCGAGAAAGAAGGCGGAGAAGATGGAGGGAGGCGTTGACCTTGGAAACCTCTCTCACCTCTCCGCCTTTAAAGCCCTGCGGCTGTAATCCCGAATCAATTATCCACTGAGGGCTGGAGACCACCAGAGTTTAGCTGCGGTAAGAAAAGACAGGCTGCAGGACTGTGTGTGTGTGTATGTTTTCTTAACCATATATTGGGACAAATTTGTACCTAAAAGTCAGCAAAACCTGACAAATCTATCCAAACCCTCTCTTTGGGGACGTCCTCATTAGTAAAAACACAAAAAATAGTACATAAAGTTTTATTAAAGTGTAAAAATGCAGAACGTTTTCTGTTAGGGTTACAGTTAGGTTATGTTGTGTATAACTAGCTGTGTATAAAAACAATCGAAGGCTAGGGAATGTCCTCATTTAGCAAGATAAGTAAACGTGTGTGTGTGGGAGGGGTCGTATAGCATTTTTCTTTCCAAAAACTCAATCTGCAAGAAAAAAAAGAGGAAATTCAGCAGAACTATATGTGAAACAATATAAACTGTCCTCATGAATTACTTTTAAAATTGTACCACATTTGCAGTATTTATATTAATCTACTAGTTTTGATTACACAATCAAGTTTTTTAGAACCTCCTTTTGACATTTAGGTAATTATACATACTTTTAATTAAATAAATTACATAAATTATTACTGTAATTACGTGTATTACTTTTATAATTATAAAATAATTATACATTCCTCATCATTCCGTCTGTAATTATAATTACTTTATATTAAGATTAACTTTCAAGAAAAAACACAAAGCAGAAACGAGTGTAATATACAGACTACACAGTAAACATGCATGTATACACTGCGTCTGTCTGCCTTTGCTCTGAAATCGTTTATTTGCCTCTTTTTATAAGAAACCGTGCCGTTCCCACACCCAGTGTGACTGAGAGTAAACCAATCCATTTGTCTTTGAATGAACTGACTGGCTCTCTGTGACTACAGTGTAAAGATGATGACATAAGGTAATCTTTCTCTTCCCTCTCCCTTTTTTGTGTGCCCACTGTTTATCTTTTTATAGAAGGGGCCACTCGTCCTGTGGATGTCGGCATTGTGTGTTTCTTTTATAATTCCTCTTTCATGCAAACACGAAAGAATGAAAAGAAACTGAGAGGAAGTGAGGAAGAGACAGACTGGGGGGTCTATAAAGACCTGATGTACAGGATGTGGGTGGCTCACGTCACCTGATGTGTCCCAAACCTGCACGCATACACACACACACACAATTAATTGCATTATGAGGTGAAGTTGAAGCCTTTAACACTGAAGAAAAGAAGAACCACAGCTTTATACCCACTTTCCCATGGGAATGGTGTTTATGTCCAGCCGTTCCAGTTTAAAGACATCGTCCACTGTTATCAAGGATTTACTGGGAAAGATAAAAAGGCTTAACTTTTTTCCTCAGATCGGATGTTAAATATTTCAGTGTGTAATTTACAGTGGACACGAGGTTGAGAGGAGAAACAGGAAGGACTGCAGTAGCAGCACAAAAGAACCAAACGAGGTGAGAAGGTTCTCTCTGGTTTCTGGGGTAACGGGGGGAGATCTGCTGGTCTGATCTGGAGGTCTGCTTAAAAGTCCCATTGAGGAAAACAGGTCAAATGAAGTCATTTAATTCATATAGTGCTTCTCACAGTCCACTTGCAGCTTCCCAGAAAACACACTACCGGTTCAAAGAGGGGGGGGTGAATGTAAACTAAGCACTACGAATTTTACAGCAAGCCAATTTGTTTACCTTCACTGTCTGTACCATGTTTACAATGGTCCTTTGTTTCCAGAACATTACATTTTGTGCTTCAACCTGAAATTAAACAAATTAAATAATATATAAAACATAAATATGACAGATACAATGTTATTTTATTAACATCATGTGACTTATTAATTATTTAATTCATTTAACTATTTTTTTAACCGTACATAAACAGAGTACCCCCAGTTAAAAGAACTTTTTAGAACATTGGTGAACATTCTGTAGAGGTTCTTTCAATGTTATTAAAACACATTTTTGCAGTAACCTTAGTAGAACCTTTTTAATGTAATATACAAAATATATCAAAAACTTTATTTTTAGATTAGCGTTCTTATAACCAAGCAATAATGGTAATACAATGTCTACAAAACTGAACATTCCTACAACCTCAAAATAACAATTGATTTAAAAATTTGTTACTTAATGGAAATGTTATGGAAACGTTCTTACAAACTAAAATTGTACATAATTTTACAGTGTTCCATTGAACACTTCCACTCCCCGGTGTGTGGCTTTCAAAGGCACTAGCAGCGGGCACACAGGCCTCAGGGGCACAACAGCAAACTACTGACATGCAGCTCACGCTCTCATCCCTCTAACGGCCCTGAACTGCTATTGAAATCAGTCCAAATTAACTGTAACACTTTGAGAATGGGCAGATTAGAGAGAGAACAGGAAACAATGGGACATCAAACATGGGTAGCGGCTGGTCAGACAACGGGTCCGTCCCTTCCAGACTGTCCCTTTCAATTCAGCCTGACCTATTTTCCAAAACACAAGGATGGGTTTTCTGTCAAACTCTATTGTATGGCTGCCTAATAAAAGAGTCACTACAGTGTAATTTGGATGGCTTGCTTCTCAGTTCAGGCTTCTTTTGAAGTGTCTTGCATGAAAGGAGGTATAAAGGTTTAATTGAGTGTGGCAATTGATTGGATGGCCTATATTGATCAATGCAGGAAAAAGCGACACTTCCTCCATTACAACCACACATTCCTGATGAGCAGATGGTTGCAGGTCTATTCTTTAGTTCCCTCCCTTTTCAACAAAGAGTTTTTCATGATGGTCAAACTGACACGAGGTGGATCTAATCCACAAGTCCACTCGTTTAATGGTTCAAAGACTGAAAAGCTTTACTCTCTCCAGTACGGGGTTTTCTCACAGAACCTGACGGGCTTTCAGATGACGTTCTACATCTGACAGTACCTCTGCTTACTCTGAATCAAAGTGAAAACTTCCCAACAGAACCAGCTGCCACACTCAGTCTCAAAACTTTTCTGGGCTTTACACAACAAGCCCCTTTACCAGCAACAGTTCTGAAAGTTGCCAAATTAAAACAGCAGGAGGTGCAGCCCCAGTTAACAATTTTAGGTTGTAAAACCGCTCCCCTAATGTTTCCATTAAGTAACAAAAATGTTAAAATGTTATTTTAAAAATTCTAGATTTGTTTAAAGCATCCAGGTTTTTAGATATGATCCAGTTTTTAAATGCTATATGCTATTGCTTGGTTACAGGAACATTATTTAAACATTTTCAAATTCTGTAATTTTTTAAAACATTCTACTCCTCCAAACTACTTAAGAATAATATATGAAAGATTTATATATATATATATATGAAATATACCATTAAAAAAGTTACTACTAACTGCTAATGTTACTGCAAGAACATTTTTGATAACTTTTAGAAAACTTTTAGGGACTGTTACCCAACGTTCTGAGAATGTTCCCTGTTAGTTAGGGAGTCCCAAGATGTAAAACAGAACAACTGCCTCAAAATCAGAACACCGTGGACCTATCAGATGAAGGCAGAAGCATTTATTAACACTGAAAGGCTAACTGATGGAGACATTGATTGTTCCTAAAACTGGTCATTAGGCAGGCCCGGTACAGAACTCTCTCTCACATGATGCCATTATGACGATCTCACATTCCACACACAGATGACCTATGAAAGCTGAACCCAGCTGAACTGCTGTGTCTGCTTTGTGGGAATAACGTTTATTACTGATGATTGCTTTTGTCTTTGAGACAGATTTTTCCTCCTGAAATCATTCTTTAAAGTCGTAAGTCATCTTGTGGCACGCGGTTCAGCTAAGGAATGTGTTTACTCACACTGAGTGGGTTTGCCAAGGGCTTCATAAGACAAACCCAGGGCAAACAAAAACAAAACATGGCATTATGCTGGGGTCAATAAAAAAGAAACTGTGGGAATATTCTCACACAGGGTGTCATGTGCCCGTTTTAGTTTTTTTTTTTTTTTGAGCAGGCGGTCCTAGCACGATTCAATGCAAACACAATTTGCACGATACAATTGAAACAACAAAGAACTTCTTTTTAAAATTATGAGTTAATCTACCAGTTATTCAGTGTGTGTGCATGTGCGTCTATAGATAAATTCAATTCCACAGTACATTTAGAAAGAATTTTCTACAATAAAGTTACGGATAAAAAAGCAGAGCAGAAAAAATATATATAAACATACTGTATATATTATATATGTTAGAATATTCTAGCATAAAACAAAATAACTAAAACAGGTGCAACTTGATTTTGACTGCTCAAAACCATGTGAACATTCAGCTTGTGTGTCAGTGTGTGAGAGAGCAAAGAGAAAGTGACCATGTGACTGCTGCTCTCTCTCTCTCTTTCTCTCTCTCTCTCTCTCTCTCTATTGCTGTTGGACATGGTATAATGTCCCCAGATGGATTACATCCAGCTGTGTGAAGTCGGAAACCTGCAGCGATGGTTGTAATTATTTATCCACCTGTTTTACACTTTGTACTTTCTCAGTTTTACTATTTCCCCACTGAAGCAAGTATGCTTTTTATAAAACCTCTTTAAACGGTTCCCTGCAAAACCAGTGCTTTGTTTACAGACATACTGATGATCAATGTTAAAGATATACTGTATGTTATTATTGCATACAGACAAACCTATTTGAACTAGTGGCATGCCATTCTCAGTATCTGTGATCTGATCTTTGATTGTTCATCATCACACAAACTCATAAAAGAAAGCACAAAGCCGTTGTTTGAAGCAACACAAACACGCACGCACACACGCGCACACACAATATGTATGGTGAAAGATGCTAATGAACGTCCTGCGATCGCCTGCCAAAAGCCGTGAGAACCTCATCATGGGCTTGTGGTGTCCTGCCGTGCCCCCGAGGCACAAATGAGCATCGTGACAATATATTTCATCACAGGAATGCAAACTTAATCACAAAACTGGGAATAGAACACCTTCATCCGACAAAGAACACAGCACTTCTCCACCTCAGCAGAAATAAACACGGATCCTCAGCTTGCCAACGGCCCTGTAACCAAGGGAACTGACGTTTATTGTGCTAGAGAAACTGTTATAGGAAACTAGACACCTGCAATCTAGCCAATTAGCTTATAAGGGCAAAGCACTATTTCCTGACAGTGAATGGCCTTTTCAAATGACCACGAACAGCCTTGAGGGTTATTCATGCCTGATTTACAATCAATACTCAGACAGACTTCTTTATGTGCTCGCTTAGACAAGACTTCTGTCCCAGCAGGTCTGATTGTTTTGTTTGTTTGGTTGGTAAGCTTATAGAGTGAACTCTTCTCTATAAGACAGGAAGGTGATTGTTTTCTATTGATTATCAAACAAATAATATTCAAATTTTGGAAAAAAGCATGATCATTTTCATACATACAGACATGCAGTACACAGAGTCTCCAGTCTCCTGACTAAATCAAACAACACAGAGTCTGCAAACAAACAGCGGCATCAGCGGACGCAATTCCTACTGAACTCATCAGTACTATCTCAGCTATTCGATTTTTCTCCTTATCCAAGTAATAATTTTAGGCTGTAAGAATGTTTCCCTAACTTTTCCATTAAGTAACAAAAATGTTAAAATGTTATATTGCAAGTTGTAGGAATGTTCAAAAAGTCAATTGTTTAGACGTTAATTGTTTATAACGTTAAGAAGATAATGCTTAGTCTTAATGAACATTATTTAAACATTTTTAATTCTGTAACTTAAAACGTTCCACTAACTACTATATATATATATATATATATATATATATATATATATATATATATATATATACACACACACACTATATAATGAAAATATATGAAAACATATATG
Organism: Chromobotia macracanthus; assembly: GCA_036877525.1. Classification (NCBI taxonomy): domain Eukaryota; kingdom Metazoa; phylum Chordata; class Actinopteri; order Cypriniformes; family Botiidae; genus Chromobotia; species Chromobotia macracanthus. The sequence continues at coordinate 4,889,361 of JAZGTH010000073.1, read as the reverse complement.
GTTGGCCTGGTTTCTCACAATACACTATATATAATTTATTGTGGCGTTTTAAGATCAGTTCTAAAGTAACCATATCATTCAGCTGAAATGAAAGACAGTTTTATACCCGGCACCTGTCTGGTGTGGTATGGTACTAAACAAAACTCTTTAGCTATTAAAAAACAAGCACGCAGGGACATTTTTAAATCTCTGCTTCTTAAAGAGGGACCATTTGTGACCCTTTTCCTGTTCCGCCCAGTTGGCGTCTCATGGGTCTGATATGCTACGGTAGACAGCAGAAAGCTGCTGCATACTCAAGTTGCCAAAGGTCCCTCACTCGCCTTGACCCTGCGTGACACCCGATCCCACTGAAGGCATCTTTTATTCCTCCTTCAAGAAGCAACATTAGGATCATTCTTACACCCCTGCTGTTTGGTTGTGGTGACCTCTAAGCCTATTGGATTCCAAGGCCAACCGCCAAATAAACGGCCCCAGTCGGTTTCTAACAATTGGCGCTCTCTCTCGCTTTCTTTCTCTCACTTCCTGCACAATGTTTCAATGGAAAGATAAAGGGTTAACTAACCGCTGTTTGGTTCTTGTCTGAATGAGTTCGGGATCAGCGATGCTGCCGGTGGCGTGTTCTCATGCCTCCCAAGATTTTCTTCTTTCACTCAGCATTTTACTGAAGATAAAGCAGAATCAGTCATTCATAGCAGAGCATCAAATACGTGGTGTGTCAGGCATGGCTGGGAGCAATTCAGAACTTCAGAATTGGCTGGCTTTCAAATAATGAGCTTGAATCTGAATTCAGATGGCCACACCTCACAAGATGTGATGGAATTTGGATTGCAATGACAGGAACTGGAATTTGCGATTGAGAAAATAACAGAATAACAGGAATTACAGAACACAAGTTCTGCAACCAAAGATTTAAAAAACATATTATAACATGTTTTAAAATATTATAAAAATGTCTGCCCTGTTGATTGTAGATAACTTCATAAAATAATATCTGAATGTGAATCTATTAATTATATAATATGCTGAGGAAATTAGAGCGTTCAGTGAAATGAAGTAATCTTTGACTTTTTCAAATAAAATACAATAAACCTTCTTTAATGCAAATTTGTAAATACATAACATTATATTTATTTTCAATAGGTGGCATTTCAATTATTAATATCAGCTCGTTTTTTTCTAATACCCTGCTGTATGTTTTGGGGTAATTCCTATTGACAAATGAAATGTAATATTAAAAACTTCAGCTACAGAAAATCATTTTAATTCCATTCCTTCCACTTTCCCAGAACAACGACCTGTTGCATCAGTGCTTCAGTCAGCACCAGCTTGATATCTGACATATAATTTACAGATTATTGCAAAACGTTGTCTAGATTGGGCTAGTCCAAAAATTCCAAGAACTTTAATTTCTCTCCTCCTCCCTTTTTATCATCACTTCCATGCACTACACCGGAAGTGATAAAATCAGTCTGATTTGTCTTATCTTCAAGGTGTGATGCCAAAGAAAAGCCCTCTTTCCACAACAGGTTATAGTGAAAGGAAACAAGAGGATAAAGCTGCTGACTTCTGGTTAACATGGTTTAGTTCCACCATCTAAATGGTTACCCACCATAACCATGCAGTTCACCAGCAAATAAAGCTGGTCTACTAGCAACGCAGCCCTTCTTAACAGTTAAGCTAGCTCAGAAGTGACACTCCAGCATCTCATATGAAGGACCAGCATGAAAATGACAACACGACTTTATTGGTCACAGTGCCATGTTCAGCTCTGGTATTTTCAACAGGAATTTTATCCTCAGCTCAACAAACATTCCTGAAATGAAGCTTTTGGAACTTCAATGCACTAAGTGACATTTAAACAAACATGAAAATCTGCAAGTGAACTTAGAAACTGAGCTCGTGTAATAATTGCTCAGACCGATTGGAAGCATTGGGTTAAACAGGCTTTGATGACATTTCTCTCTTTTAATGGGTGCACATAGTTTGACAGTGGAGCCCCACCCGTGCCTGGAGCCAGACTCCGGAATGTGCTTAGGGAAGAAGAGCAGAACTCTTCACTGCGTCACAGAACACACAAAAACGACCCGCAGTGAGCAGATAACATTTTTAGGTTGTAAGAATGTTTCCATTAAGTAACAAACACATTTTAAAAACGTTATTTTGAATGTTCAAGGAACGCCCAGACGTTGCATTAACGTTATTGCTTGTTTATAAGAACGTTACTCAAACTTAATTCTGTAACCTCTATTAAACATTCTACTAACATCTTGGAATAACGTTTTGACATATGACATATAGAGTTAAAAAACGGAGCAGAATGCCAGTGAGCAGTGAAGGTCTGAAAATTCTGTTTTGATGAGGGCGTGTGATCTTGACCTCCGAAACAATTGCTACAAGAGAACGAAAACACTGAAGAGTGTTAAATGCCTGAGACGCCCAAAAGTAGCTTTCCCTGCACCGTAACAAAACTCCACCTTGAAAACCATTTAAAAACACATTAGCAACTTAACATGTCAAAAAAAAGGGTAGCTTTGTTTAAAAAGTCACCGCACCCCCAATAAAGAAAACAATGACTCAATTGTAACTAGTCCAAACATATTTTTTGGCTTCTCAAATAGTTGTTGATCTTCTATGACCTCACCCCTAAACCTCGATACAGTTTGTACTTAGCACTTATTTTGGCTGACAGAGCAGAAGAATCCTTTGACAAAGAGGAAGTTTGGATTGCAGAAGCCCATCGCATCCGGGCCCTTACAGCAAGCACAAGGGGCCGATATCATCACAGGCTAAAGCCGGTGCATTCATTGTCCCTGCTCACAGTACAACAAAAGCGATAAATAAACATCAGCACCCCAGATTCCCTTCTGCTGTCAGTTCAATTACCCACAAACCCATACCTCCATTTACCCATGACCTCACCGGCTCGTGTCTGAGGTGATTTTGTAGGGGTGGGGAGAGGACGAGTTTGTGGGTGTGCGTTTATGCTCGTATTTAAGCCACTCTCACAGTGTTCAGAGATTTGCCGAGTCAACAGTTATCCTTTCTATTCAATGGCTGAAGAATCAGAACGGGAGGATAAAAATCTGCCCTCTGTCCAACCCCGAATCACACAGACCCATGAGGGGTGGAAATGAAGGCTCAGTGATGCTTTCTGCACAACCAGCAAATGTGTACACTGCAAGAAGAAAAACATATACGTTCTTGAAGTCTTGTTTTTTTTAAACATCCTTAAAACAAGATGAATTCCTGTGACAAGACCTGTCACGTAGATTTCTTCTGGTACATGCCAATGTTTGCATTGATAAAGCACATAGAAAACATATCTGTTGCAGACATCTGACAGCAAAGTTACACTAAGCGTTTTTTGACACTGATGTATAACTGTCACATTTCATCTTTAAATTGCATTACTAAAATCTAAACAAAACCTTGAGAAAGACCTTCGCAAGGTAAATTCAACATAACCTTGTCAATCATATAAGGACACTTAATACCAAAAACTGGTTTTGTTGGGAGACAAAAATTAAAAAAAAGCAAGAACACATCACATTTACAGTGGAAAAATGCTGGCTCAGTTAGGGATAATTATAGTCCAAACTCATTAATTATGAAATATTCACAATGCATTCATGTCAGGAGAACCACCCCCCTCAAGCTGAGCCTGGTTTCTCACAAGGGTTTTTCTCCACTACTAACAAAAGTCCCTGACTGGGTTTGTTATATTGCACTGTAAACAAAACTTCAGTGCTGGGCTTAGTCTGAGAATAGCCACAAGTAATTAAAGCACAGAACATTATGCATGGCTCCCACGACTAGAAATTGTATGCCAGCCAGCTGCTAGGTCTATTATTCTGTCCTGTTATAAACTGCCACTGGGCACTGCCTTATTATTACTGCAACGTATGATAAATACTGCATGGACAACAATTGCAGCCCAACGGATTGTTAATGGCTACATGCTTGACGGAGTACATGATGTGAAACAACATGATTACTAATGTGAGAAAACTTCACAGCAGAAAGCAGAAAAGTGTGTGCACAGTGCATTGTCAGCAATGAAGTAATAATCACTTCCCTGAGATCTACAAAAGGTGTTTCGTTTACATCACTGCTGTCAACATTGTTGGGAGGTTAATCCTGTCATATGATCATTGCTCATTACTACTGGACGATTGCTTAATCTTCCTGAGAGCCTGAATGTGTGTGTGTGTGTGAGAGAGAGATTAAAAAATCTGATCTGATGATCCATAGCAGGTCTTAAAGTAATAGTTCATCCAAAAATGAAAATTATCCTTTAATTCACTCACCCTCAAGCATTTCTAGACATATATGATGATTGCGTATTATGTCCAAAATAATAATTGTTTTCTTTCAAAAACGTATTGTCTCACTTCAGAAGACAGTTGACAACCCACTGGAGTTGTATGGATTACTTTTGAGATGGATGAATGTGCTTTTTGGAGCTTCAAAATCTCGCGCACCATTCACTGCCATAATAAAGCTGGGAAAAGCCAGGATGTTATTTAATATAACTGCAATAAGTCATATACACCTAGGATAGCTGGAGGGTCAGAAATTCATGGGCTAATTCTCTTTTTTTTTGTAAACTATCCCTTTAAAAAATCTCCCTGGGTTGTACCTTCTTAGACTTTACAGGACCACACAGACGAAAAGCCTTCCATCAAATCACATCAAAGCATCATGGAGAATGATTGAATTAAAACGGAAGATAGCCAGATACATATGCAAGACAGATCCCAGTGCTCAAAACTTCACTGAACCTACCTGAACTTACACACTCACATTTCAGTATCACACAACTCTGACCAAAACAAAGAAAGAAAACATAAGGGGAAAGCAATGTGCATACCAACCCAACAATGGTCAAGTACAATATGCATGGCTGACTGTCGCCCGCTCAGGCATACTAACACAGCTCACCTGCAGTTCATCTAGCAGTCTGCCAGAGAAAGCCTCACTCTCTCACTCTCTGCCCTGGTAAGATGATGCTCTGTGGGTGGTGGTCTTCTAAAGCCTGTCAAGACAATAGATCAAATGCCAGCACGGTTCCTTTGAACTGTTGTTTCTGTGTCTCTCAAAGACATTATCTGACCCAGAACTACCTGGACTGTCAGCAACAGAACCAGCCATTGCTCACTGTAGCCAAAAAATCTATTCGTCTGGTATGTGACATGAGAAATACTTCATCGTACTTTCCTTCATGTGGATAAGATCGTAATTCAAAGAGTTCTTATCAAACCACAATGTTTGCGAGACAGCGAAAGTATTAAAGACACAACATTACAAAAAGCTTTTGGCAATTTATTTTGCTGTAATAGAGGTTGGAAAAGTAATTGTAGAAGAGGGACTGATTTCATTTAGGTGTTTAACACAGTATAAAAAACAAACACAGAAACAAACATGCACAGTTAGCATTGACACAAGATTCCTCTCTGTTATAACTGACAAAAAACTGATTAGTTTCACCACCACCATCTCAACTTACATGATCCATCTCCCACTGTCATTAGGGACATTATCAGCCAATGATATTCTGATTAACTTTGCCTGTTTATAGCTCTTTACAGCACAGAAGCCATATCTAAGCATCATATATATACTGTACACTCTCAAGATCTTTTACACACTATGCAAAAGCCACACAGACAGCCAATCTTCAGGATTCACTAAAACCGTCTCATATTTAGGGTCTGATTCAGAGGTGTAGTTCCAGGCAGCCAGTTGGCAGAGCAGGTGAACGAGAGATTCTGGCACAGGTGAGGAACTGTTAAGGGTTTGTAAATCTTCTTTTTTTACCAGTTTATAGTTGCTGGTGATTTACCGCTGTAATGTAAAGCCATTAGCACACACTTGGTCAGCGTCTGGCAGCCCTGAGAAAATCTCAAAGTTTCACCATATCACAACAATATCATAACAAAAAAACATTTATTTACCACACAACACATTAAAGTTACACCACAAATAAGAGACAGAATTTAAAAGACAACTTTGATATATTGAACAAAGTTATAATCACACTGGTTAATGAAATTTTTTACTGTCTACATGCATACTATGAAATTAAAATCAAAAGCAAAAACTGACATTAATGTAAAGGTAAAATATTTTTAAAAAAATCAGAACGACTAAAAATATTCCTTCAAAAGACTCAAGAATTCACCTGATGTGGAATTTCCTCTGGAATCAATGTTGTCAGATATTCATATAAGAACCTCAAGCTACACATGCAGTCTGTTTATATCTACTGTACATGACTGTATTGAGCGTGAATACTGTAAACATGCTTATGTGTGTGATGTGCATGTGACAGTACAGGATTACCGCATTAAAAGTGTACAGATGTGAAGCACCACAGACTGACACACTAACCCACTGACATGCACCAATCAGCTTCCAGTATGAAGGCACAGACAATGACATCGTTTATCATGAAATGTTGGGGCGGTTGAATTGTGATGTTTCCCATATATCCATACAAACGGACGTTAATGTTGGGGCCAGGAAAAGTGAGGATTTTGTGTTGATTCCAAACAGTGATGCCGTGGCAGTGATGTCTTGTAGAACAGTAATGTTAGTAGAACATTTTATAGATCATATCATCATGTTATATATCATATATCAAAAACGTTATTCCATATATATATATATATATATATATATATATATATATATATATATATATATATATATATATATATATATATATATATATATATATATATATATATATATATAGTTTATGGAATGTTTTGAAAATGTAACAGAATTAAAAGCTCAGAAAAACTCAGGTCTTACAACCTAAAACTTTCAAAATAACATTTAAAAATTTTTTCTTACTTAATGGAAACGTTACAAAAACATTCTTACAACCAAAAATTGTTAGCTGGGTATTCTCTATAAGCTGATTAAAATGTGGCAAATAATCTAGATGCCCCTCCTCCACACATCCATCTGCATTACAAACATGCCGTGCGCCTGGAAATATGTGTGTGCACATCTGCACTCATGTGGGGGATTTAATGTTAAAAGTAGGTCAAATCATATAAGCATCACCACAAAACAAGGTTTTTAAAAGTAGCTCGGACCATTACATGAATAGTTCCAAAAATGAAAATTCTCTGAACATTTACTCACATCAGACCTGTATGATCTTCATCTTTCTGTTAAACACAAGGGATAATGTTAGGTTGAATATTAACTCTGCTCTTTGTTGTTTGATTAAAATGAAAAACAATGCACTAAATTCCACCAGCGTATCTTAATGGGAAATGAAGCGACTGCTTGCACCTCTAATGGCACTACACTGACCTTTGACCTTCCCTCTGTGGTCTTGCCCCACTTAAGGAATTGCTCTGGGGCAAATCCATATGATTCCTAACCAGCCCACCTGGAAGCTGCCATAAATCTACTGAGGGATTGAACTGCTCAATTAACACTTACTGAGTTAAACAATCAGAAATGCATTAGGAACAGTCTCATCAATGAACGCCAATACTGGTCACATTCTACAAACATTATATAGATGTTGTTCAATTATTCAAATGTATTACACAGGAAGGTAATTCAAGACAATATCCACACATCCAATAGCGCCTATTTTGATGTTGACGTATGCACATGCACAAACCCAGCTAACAATTTTAGTCTGTAAGAACGTTTCCCAAAGATTCCCCTTAAGTAACAAAAATGTTCAAAACATTTTTGAAGTTCTAGGAACGTTCAAAACGTCCATTTTTTATTATTGCTTGGCTATAATAATGTTAAAAACATGTTCTACTAACATTTCTGCGAGATTTTTTGAACTTTGACTTTTAGCCAATGAGAGAATGTTCCCTGTTAGCTGGGAATGTCTTGGCCTTCTTTCTATAGTATGACATTCTGAATCAAATACATTTCTTTAATAATCTTTTTTTTAATCTAGCTTTGCACCTAAAAAAACTTGTCCATTTGGCACCCTTGGCGAGTGTCACAAACACTGAACCCTATATGAAGTTCACATTAAGTGGCCTTTATTTGCGCTTCCTTTCTTATTGTGCACAACGTTCCTCAGACTGTAGTGTCTTCATATTCTTGAGAAAGGTTTTGCGATTAGACACTGACTCAGCGACTGGGCCACTGACTGATTCCACAGCTGTGCAATGTTGAATCAGTGAATCAAGATGGTTCAGTGATGCCGGCAAAAATATCCAATGCATTTACTGCAGCATGCATGGGGCAATATAACATTTAACAGCATGGGCTTCTAAATTTCACTTGCATTTCTGCTTGAATAGATAATTTGGTTATTTCCAATTGTGCATAATGTCTCTGATAACATTACTCCCAAAGGGAGTAGCATGTGCCTCCAACTTTAAGGCACATGCTGGAATCGCCGTGATTAGCGCAGTATTTCCCAGGGAGTGTTTGCACTGCAGATAAAAATCTTTCAGGAAATGTCTGAGAAGAAATGATGACAGAAACACTATTATGTGAAGTCAACGTAATTAATCATGGGGAAGTTAGCTAATGTCGCAGGAGACCCTGTTCCATGCTTTAACTGTTTATTTAGGGTGTAAGGTGTCTTTTTTTAGATGCTGAGCAATAGTTACTTCATGTCGTGCCGTTTCATTGGTTGTGCTGGCCACATCGTAAAAAATGTGTAAAAACTGTGACTTTTTTGTTGTGTAAAGAGTAGTGACAAAACTGTTCACATGCTAGATTTACAATTGGAAGTGCAGAATATATATATATATATATTATATATATATAGGATGGGATTATATGGGGAAAGATACACATACTTTCATTGCACATATAAAAAGTCACAAATTGCCCCAATGTTGTTCATAATCCATCTGCCAGCCCAACTGTATGTTACATTACAAGCAATTATGGCTAGGGGTTCTATAAAACACACTGATGCAGACGTTTAACAAGCACAGACAATCTTTTCTCAAGCATTAAACAAAAACAGTCAGGATATTAAATGACATCATCGGCTACTATATTTGTATTTTTATCTGTACAGCTCTATGAAAGTGACTAATGACAGTATGAGACTAACTGGTCTGTTCTGCACAGCTTTGAGGTTGAACCGCTGGGGATCTGCCTCTTAGTATTTACTACACACTGCGAGAAAAACAGTTTTTTTGTTTTGTTTTCCAGTAGAAATCTATGAACATCCAAAATTGTTTTTTAAAATAAATTAGCACAATTCTCTGAAAGCAAGTCATAAGTAAATTGATCTTGTTTGCGGGACATTTACATACTTTTACTGGAAGACTTACTTCTTTACTGCATTAGATCTAATGTACGGATATTGAAGTCAAAAGCAAAAGTAGACAAAAACAATCCTGTACTTTCTCTACTGGCACCACTTTGAACAAATTTACAAAGTGAACAACAAAATGAACAAATTTAGTTTCATGCAGTTGCCCAGAATTTAAAAAAGAGAAACTTTTATGACAGAAGACCATGTGTAAAACTCCTTAAACTTACGAGAAAGCTATTTCTATTCTAGTATTTTACACTAAAGTACTGATGCAAACAATAAATGTTCTGAAAGGAAAAACATACACTAAAGCCTTTCAGATAAGCACTGTTTGTAAACGAAGGTTAGTTTAATGTTATGTAAGGTTTTAAATTATTTGACAGCTTTTTGTAATTGGGCTATTTATCAGAAAATCCATCGTCATTAATCTCACCAATCAAATCAAACAGTCTACCTCTGATAAAACACACAATATCTCCAGAGATCAAACATTCATTCTTGGCCCAGATAAGAATGAATTGACGGATCTTGGAATCATCACTTCTAAAAAGCAGACGTGTGTATTTTGAGACTTCCTACAATGCCAAATGTTTCCACCCCTAACAATTGTATGTAAGCCCAAAAGCCAAGTTTCCCTGAATTTTAGAGTTTACCACAAGAACCTTAACTTTGTCTCACTGAAAACAGCCAATTTACCAATTGTAAATAGTAAGCTGACGCTTTAGTTTGATAACAATAATTTTGTCTAGTGCAATAGACAATAATAGTGCTTAATGGCCAAATATATTACCATTTCACCATTTTGGAAGTTCCTGTACTACATTACAGTTGTTTTGACTTTACACCCTTCCATTACAAGACCAGTTTACTTTCTTTTACCCAAAAAGACAATTGCAGGAAACTAGTTTACTTAGCAAAGTGACTGAGTAAATGGAGTGTGGGGATGTGGTGATAGGACTGTTTCTGACTGAAAGTCATTTGTAGAGTTGTTGGGTCTAAATAATGAACAAATGAAACCTTTGCACAAACATTGTTAATGGTGTATTATAGGGGGTGGAGGAGATGACTCTGTGCTGTTTGTATGGCAGGATGCCTAATAAGAAAGAGATGAATGACTGCTTTGAGATCTAACATGCACGGCCTGCTAAAGGTTGATGACAAATTATGTGGTGGTTTTGGCTTGTCATTGGACATGTGTGAGTGAAGTCTTGACACAACTCTGTCCAGAGCTTCTGGGCAACCCAAATAAAGAGAGACAGGCTGGAATACCCATGGGACTGAAGATACAGTCTATTGTGCAGTATGCGTGTATCTTTGATGTGTTTGAAGAGCATGAGTCAACCAATGAAGACCTAAGGTTTTGGAGAACAGAGAGTAGGTTCAGCATTCCATCCTGATTGGTGGCCTACGGAGAAGATCAGAGAAAAGACAAAAAAAAATGGTGATGTTGAAGGCATCACATCATCTCCTGTTTGTTCTCTCACCCTATTCTTTCAAACTCTATCTAAAGAGAAGTTTTTCTGTCTTGCTCCTGGAAGAACCTTAGAGAGGAACTTATCAGATCTTTGGTAGAAGCTTCATGACCTGAAGAACAGATAAGATTAGTCAAAGCCCTAGAATGTGCAGTTCTTCAAAAGCAGGACTGAGAAACAATAGACTAAACTGATATTGTGAAAGACTTTTAGAGTTTGTTGTGGGTGTGCCGGTTATTATAATGAGCCTTCTGGGAGATTTGACCTTACTGCTGGATAGCCTATTTGCTTTTGTTCCAAGCCATTCAGATTTCTTGACAAAATGTACATTAAAGGTTGTATAATTATGTTCACTTGAACCAGTTTGGAAAGCTATTGGGCGGTTCAGTTTCAAAACTCCGAACCTCTGATATTTTATGTCATTTGGGTATGACTAACCATCCATAATTAAGAAATTGAGTTAAAACACTGACATCTAGAAAAATCAAATCTGACAACTACAAATTACAATTGAGTCTTTTGTGTTTCATCACTCTGAAAACATCAACCAGATGCACATATGAAGCAATGAGAATACAGAAACTTCTGACCTGTTGATACTGAAAATGTATGTAGTACAGTGCGTACAGTAAACTGAGTAAACAGTAAAATGAGAAATTATTGGACATCGTCTTTTTAGCTCAGAAACTGTTAGCTCGGCTGACCAGACATGCGATATAAGTGTATAGATGATTATGAGAATTATTATGACATGCTTGACAGTATGTCTGGTACAGACAGTGAAGGATAAGAATTAGGCTGTTCATGCCTGTTTTGCTTTGGAAAGAAAACAACCTGCTTTCCTCAGTACAGGCTATCACAAAAGAGTTTTACCCTCCCTACACACACACTTTCTCTGTCTCACTCTCTCCACTCTTTCTTCCTCTCTTCCTCTCCGCTTCCCTCTACCCCTCTCCAGGAACAGAGGCGTGCTTCAGACCCAGTCTGGGAGAAGAACAAACCGGCAAAGGCCTTTGAAAGAACAGTATTGTGAGGTCACATTCTTCCCAAATGCGAGCGAGAGCCAAGTCAGTAGCTGGCGAAATCATGCTATGAATCATGCCCATTGTGATGCCTACTCCAAGATGAGAACATGGAAAGGAATCGAGAATGGCTGGTCTTATCAGCCCCTTGACATGGACTCGTTGGTTGCTAAGTGTCTGGAGTGACAGGACAACGTTCTCATCTCCAGTTGGGCTGCAAACGTCGAACAGAAGAATTCCTCCGTTGCCATGTGTTGTTACTTAAAGGCGTTCTGCCGCCAAGCAGAGTGTGCTTTTCCATACACGCCCGTTTTCCTGTCTGTGCACTTCCTCCCCTCGCCGTTACCCAGAAATCTTTGTGGTGGGTCCTGGAGTTCAGGCAATATTAGGTTGCACCTCTTAAAACATGTCAGCTTTGCGGTGAAAATTAAAGAATGGAAAAAATGATGAAATGTAATGTTTTATTGATTCTTTTCTTCAAGTTTCAAGTATTAAACAGAGACAGAGCAGGGGAATGGAAAGACGGTTCTGACGGAGGCGTGCGAGCGAGTCCATCGCCACTTGCGCAGAGTGGTTTTCGGCAACATGGATTTATTAAGCACGGAGAATCAGCATGGAAATTGTGTTACCTCCAGCGTCTGACTCACTGTTTGGTCTCTTTGTCGGCACTTTGATTTACAGGTGCGAGTGTGCACTAATGCTGAGCTGGAGGTTTCTGTCCTTCAGAGTTTTACAGGCAGATCTTCGTTTTCCTTCCTCTGCTGTTTTTGTAAGTTCTTGACTTGATGAGGAAAAAATAATTTAATGAAGACCTCCAGAGTCAGAATATTAAAACATATGAAAAATATTAGACACACAGATACCTTGTTAACATGTTCCAAGTTTGAGCATGGCTCCAAATGAAGTTTGTGAACCATTTCCTGTTGCTTGAAGTTCTGATCCTGAAGCGATTTAGGATCTGCGCTTGAAATGCCACATCAGATCCATCTTAAACAAGCATCTTCCCAGCTAACAGGGAACATTCTCATAACGTACATTAGTAGAAGGCTTTTTTAACGTTATTTAGTCATATATCAAAATTATTAGATTTGATTGTTAGTGCAACATTCTACAAACATTACAGAATTTTTAAACGTTTGAACAATGTTCTTATAATCAAGCAATAACATTGAAAACTGGACCTTCTGAACATTCCCAGTACATTAAAAACAACATTTTTAACAATTGTGGAACCTAATGGAAACGTTAGGGAAACATTCTTGCAACCTAAAATTGGGTTCATTTCTGTCAGAACAATAATCACCACTTTATTCCTCAAATTGTTTGCATATTTTGAGGTAAATCTGTTTGTTTATAGTAGCTGCGTATGTAACTACAACTGCTACAACTAAACAGAAATCTTTTAGTTTTTTTTATAGGCAGATCTTAGTTTTTGTTTCTCTGCTGTGTTCTCGAGCTGATGAGGAAGACCTCCAGAGATCAAAACATTAAAACATATGTTGAATATTAGATACACAGATACCTTGTTAGAAGGCCCCTGTCTGCACAGCAAAGCTGCTTCCCCTTTGAGTCCCTGTATCTTCACGGCAGGCCCGGAGAGAGCGAGATCCAGGCAAGATATGACAAATGAACTGTGCTCTGCAAGTTAAAAGAGAAATGTGTTTGTCATTTCAGAACCAGAGGATGAAAGAGTCCGAAATCAACAATGAGGCTGTGTAATCTAAACCACTTTACAATGGAAAGAGGCACGGTCTCTCCCAGGATACAAAAGGGAAGAACGAGGTTACGGAATAATCAACCAGCCCATAGCGATTTATAGACATATGAGCTTTTCTTTTTTTTTTTGAAAAACCATTTTGAATGAAGTAATAGTTCTCTGTACAGGAAGACACACTGGCAGGAAATCTCATGTCAGCATTCTCTACTGACCCCAAAAACAAGAAGAGCAGTGTGGAAGGGAAAATATAAAAAGAGACGGACACATCAGATGAGCGAGTCCCGACTGAGACGTCTGCTCGTGGAAGTATGTATGCATGTCTGTACACACGTTCTGATCTGCTGTCTGTCAGCGGCCGGGGAAGGAGGTGGACTGTGTGCACGAGTCATTGGTGGATTCTGAGCTCCATACCTCATATGGCCATGGCACAAACTCTGACCACTCCCTGTTTTAACTGGAGGGAAAACATGCAAGAGTGCATTACAACATGTAGAATGTAGAGCGTAAGAGATACAAGAGATACAAAAGATCAGGAATGGCAACCTTTGGAAAGAATGATACATAGTTTTGGTGCATGATGAAAACCAAGATGAAATTACTGATTTAAAACATCTTAAAAACAGCAACGTTAACTAAACTAATTGAAATACTCTTGTAATCAACACAAATGGAATATGTGATGCACGTGTGTGTGTGTGTAGGATGACATCACACCTGCAGATAATATGATGTAGGATGCCAACAGAGTGCAGGCCCTGAAACTCACGCCATTGTTTGAGTCAGTTCTGTTGTGTCTGGATGAAAGCGCTGCTAAAACAAACAGGACAGTACTTTGATAGTTTTTACACTGTTTGGGAAAATCAGCAAGTCAAATTACACACTTTAAAAGTGAGTTTTAAAACGCAAATCTGTAATGACCTTGGTAATACAGAAAGAGAAAACAAATGAGAGATGCAAAAGGTGGCAGGCAAGCGTGCAACAAACAAGCCCCCCCAAGTTGATCTGCTCACCGGTAAGTTAAGCTCCCAGTCCATTAGGCCAAATAACAACCAGGTGCCGTTACTGTGGCTTTTCATGTAAGGAAGGCCTGCTCTGTTTCACGACGAAACGCAGGAGGTCGGGAAACGTTCCAGCCAGGGCAATAAAGAGAGCGTTCACTGCATGTCAGCTCCTACCCAGCTAACAATTTTACATTGTAAGAACGTTTCTCTAACATTTCCATTAAGTAACAAAAATGTAAAAAATGTGACTAGGAATTTCAAAATGTCCATTTTCTAGAGCGTGTATTTTTTAAAACATTTTTAAACGTTCCACTTACAATTTAAGAAAAACGTTTTTGATATCTATATGTTTAAAAATCATTTTACTAATGTTACTGCAAGAATATTTGATAACTTTGAGAGAACTGTGACAAAACGTTTAGCCAACATTCTGAAAACATTCCCTGTTAGCTGGATTTTTGTCCTGTCACCAGAGTGACCCTCTCAGTCCATAAGGTCACGAGTCCTGCCATTTAAAGTCCTGACATCATTAAGAAACAATGTGCCGGCTGTGTGTGTGTGAGTAATACAGTACCTCAGTCCTTTGATGGCCCCACTGTAAACGTGGGTGTCATCACACCCTGGGTGAGACCTCCCTCCGTTAACCGCCTGTGCTGCTTCCCACAACAGAGCGTGGGGCCCCCAAACAAGCTTTCTTCTCTCTGGTTTGCTCCCCCTGATCTTTTAATGAGAAACAAGAGAAAAAGTAGACCATGGAGGAGAGAAGAATGTTTGACAGAAGTACAGAGGAATTTGACTAAACGACCACAGACAATATACGAGACAGACAGTATGGAAGAGGAGAGAGGGGAGGAATGAAACAGATCCTCAACAGATCCTGAAACAGAGTTCAACTGGTAAACAGCGACTTGCCTGAGACAGTGGAACACCTGGACAACCTCAAGAAATGATTTAGTCAGACTAATGCAGAGAGCAATGAAAGACTGTGTATTAGAGCTGTCAGACGTCATAACATGATTCACTCTCCTTTAATAATTCTGCCTGATGAAACCAAAGCTGGTTTTCTAAACTTGTAAGGCTTATCTGTTGGCTGGTTTCAAGAAGGTTTGGGGCAAAATTTCCAAGTGGTCAGGTTAGAAGACCATATAGACCAACTGAAGGCCAGTTGCATAAAAAGGTAGATTGGTCTTATCTGAATCTGAAATGCAAGACTGACTGGCCATAACTAATTGCTAGTTGGTTAGACAATCTTAACTTTGCGACTATGCTTATGCAAAAGGCCCCAGATTAAACCAGCTAAGACCTGCAAACAAGCATTAAACTGTTATATAGCTGGTTTAAGCTGTTTTGTTTTTCCAGCAGGGCTGTCAAAGAATTTGTGACTTAAGCTCTGGAGAATTAGTGCTTAGACCAAAAACCACAGCCTCTTGTATTAGGCCAGCAGAAAACATATATTTTATAAGTTTTCCTTCATAAATCAAAGACAGAAATGACAGGGAAGTCAATCCTTAGCTTGGGTGTGTCGCATACAGTAGACATTGAGGGGTGAAGCCTCCACTGTGTACACGCTATTCATTCACATTCAGAAAATCCTTCTATCAATAGAGAATACATGTCACAACATGGAAAGAAGTCATTTATTTCTTCCTTCTGGATCTAGTTTGTCAGCTTACCCCACATCTCAATGGCTTAGCATTGAAAAGGCCAAGACAGTCTTGACGTCCAGCCCATTCCAAGACCTCTTTGTGCCTCTCCAGTTAACAAGGGTTGTACAAACATTTCCCTCATATTTTTAATAAGTAACAAAAACATTAAACGTATTATTTTGAATGTTTTAGGAACTTTCTAAATGTTGCTCAGTTATAAGAACATTATTCAAACGTTCTTTTCATTCTGTAATGTTTTGTAATGTTTCCCAACTGAAACCTTTTTGATATATGATACATAACATTAAAAAAAATTCTACGTTACTGCGAGAACGTTTTTGATAACTTTGAGACATTCTGAGAATGTTCCCTGTTAGCTGGTCTCGAACCATGTTTATTTGTCCTTGGAAAAAACACACATACAAGTGAAGACACTTGTGTGTGACATCCCTGTGTCAGCTTTAACCAAGTCATCTGTGATACATTCACTCGACACAAATTGTCAGTCAATAGTAGGTTACACTGGAGTCAACCCAACCAGAAAATCCACTCGTTTATCCTCGTTCCCTGATCTGAGAACAGCCATTATCTGATACTGAAGAGCACTCGCTTGTGACAACATGGCACTTATCTAATGATTACCAGATTTAGGGATGGGGTGGGGGCACTAGATGCTTTATGACTGTACTGGGATCAGTAAGGATACATTCTTTTAATCCAGTAATGATAACAGCTTTGTTCATAAATGAGAGTCAGAAATTCAAATATCTTGAGGCTAGAGTCAGGCAGGGGTGTGGCTAATTTTAATGCCTTTTCTCGCTCAATGGTTTAGACTGTATGTAAAGAGTTGTGTTTACCAATTTTCAGTGAACCACTAGAATTGCTGGAATGTTTTTGTGGAAGGGTTTATTATGTCACAGTCATGGCATATATCATTTCTCATGCAATCAATCATTATATACTGTAAAACATTATACACACGGCTGTTATTTTATCTTTAGAAAGGCAATAAGACTGAAAAAGTTGTATGTTGTATTAGAAGCATTAGACAAGGTCTGGAAAACACGCAAACCACAATTTATATAGTAAGTCTTGTATACACACCCTCATTTGATGTAAACATGCCCAAGAAACGTCTTAAGACCACATTCATGATTCCTTAAGTCAACTAAGCACCTCATAATAAGATCCCAAAACACTCAAGAAAAAACTTTCATACTTGAAGTTGACCTAACTTAACTGTGTTTGCTTTGTGTTATGTTTATTGGCCTCAGCAGGAGGCCCTAACCTGAAGCACAAAGATTAATGACTGTGGTCCAGAGTTTTGTTAGCGAGCGGCCACGCAGCAGACGCCAGACCAGTGGTGTGGGATTCCCCCCTCAAAGGACACCAGATGGTGCGGTCCAGGACATGGTTTCACTTAAAGAATCATTTTGGAACCTCTGACATTCTTGAAGATCAGCACTGCAGCATTATTTTCATTAGCTTGTCAGTTACGCCCAAGAATCATGTATAGGTACTCATCTTGTATGTAGCAAGTATTCTTTGCATACTATATTATAGCTACCAAAAAGAAAGAAGTAATTGCAAACAAGATCTCAACGCAACCGTTTCTCCAAGACTGCAATGAGATTACACAGAGAACAAACTGGAAAAATACCTCAGTAATCTCATGCATCTCCTAGAGAGTTTCTCAATAATGGTTTAAACTCAGATTTGCTCAGAATCAAAATGATTTACGTTTGAAAATCTTTGAAGCTGCAATCTGTAACGTTTACTTCTCTACCACCATCTCTGTTTAAAACATAAAACTGCAGGTCACTGGCCCGACAGCTGAAATTATAATTCATTATTATAAACGTAGTTTATTGTTGTGAATCGATGCATGGTAAGGAGACCGTTTTGAACAATGATCTGTCATAAATTGCTCAATAACTGATTTTTTTGTTCATTTTAACTCAAAAAAGTTATGAATTGCAGCTTTAAATTCGTTAAAGATCATATTATTTGGGCTATGCTATCCACAGTATTTCTAAAGATCTGTACTTTATTGTCCATCAAAAATCACAGTTTATTTATAGATCACATTTAACAACAGGAGTCTCCAGAGCTATGCAAAGGCAACATCTGAGCAATAACATTATCCTCGGGGTAAGATGTGCCAAAGCATAAGTCACTCGTAACATGGTTTGAATCAGCATTGTAATGCAGTCTTTAATAATTGTTACAAATAATAATTATTCAACTGTTCCCCAGGTAACGTTCTAAATGGCCGTGTATTTTCTACCTCTAAAGATTACAAGATTATCCTCTTACACAGGCACTCTTGGCTCATTTTCAATGAGGGATTTAGTGCTAAATAGAATTAGGCGGTATGAGTGGTATTAAGCGCACTGGTTTCTGGGAGATCTCACTCATCACACAGGGGCCACAAAGACATTGCATGCACTCAGGGGACAATGCCGTGGTAACGTTCTCCAAATGTTGACGTCAACGTTGGACAGAACTATGGTGGTTAGAGTCAGTCAGCAGGGTGTGACTAGGGTACGGCTGGGAATAGGTGCCCTGGAAAGCACTAGAAGGAAGAGAGATTCCAAGTTCCTGTCCAAACTCCGTAGGCTTGACATGAGCTGTGCCTGCAACACTTGAGATATATTTTCATATTTATTGAGTATATTAAGAAGGTTTCTTCAATGAAACACTGCATGAAACTATGGAAACACAATCCAAAGGAAAGTTTAAACTGTAATTTATGTTTGCTCGGTGCTGGCTGAGTTGCTGGACTCTGCATTGGCTCACTCAGTGGGTTTGAAAGAAGGACAAATGAAACGTAATTGCCTCCTTCCTCTGGTGACCCCATATTACAGCAGCCAGTTCAAACCCATTTATATACTGTGTGTGTTGTTACTGCACCCACATACACACTCCCAGATTCCAGGTCTTTACCAACCAGCACCTCCATTGGACCTAACTGCATTTACAAATGTAGTGTGTGGGTAGGTGAGATGAATTCAGTTGGTTTGGAGATATACAGTTTTGTCTAATGGAGATGCTGGTTGGTAAACCCAGCAAACAGGGAACGTTCTCCAAACATTGGCATGTTTTCTAAAAGTTACTCAGAAAGTTCTTGCAGTAACATTAGTACAATGTTTTTTGTTCATATGAAAAAACATTATTCTTAAATTAACATAAAATATGTTTTTTGTTAATACTAGCATACTCCTGCAGTTAATCGGCTGCATCTAAACATCATTTATTGCTACAATGCAGCAAAAGTAATGACCTTAGCTCTATTTACAATCATGTTCACTGGAATCAGCCTCACGCCAGTTTGATGAGAAAGGCTCAAATGACAGTCAGCCTCTAAATCCTCCTTCAGGACCAGCAGTGTGTGAGCCAGAACAACATGTGCAGGAAACTCATGTTCTACGGATTCACATCACAGCTGCAGACAGAAAGCATTTTTACAGCGTACATGACGGGATAAAGCCAGACTATTTAAGATCCCGATCTGAGCTGGGATACTCTTTGGCTCTTTTGATCTTTGGAGAGCACCTGCATGAGATGGCTCAAGGAAAATCCTTTAAAAGTGACTTCTGCAGTAATGTGGAAGCACTTGAGAAGAGGCAGAACGCTCTAATCTGTTGATGGGTTTTACTTGTAGTATAAACAGTGAAGAGTAAGAGGGACATGTGAAGGGAGAACTGAAGGTCCTCGGGGTACATATGTAACCCTCAAAACATATAACAATGATTAAAATCAGCTATGGTGATGGACAGTGAATCATCTACCCTGCCACATCTGGGACGAGAGTAATCATCTAAACCACCTGTATTTCATAACAATATGATTACATTTCCCTGAGTGTATTTTAAGCAACTGTGCTTGTCTATGAGCATAAATATTCCCCTAGGAATGATAAACCCCAGATGACATATCTTCTGTATCACAGCTGTTTTCTTAGCTGGGATACTTTTACTATATGTCAATAATTGTTTCCTTTGTGTCTATTCCTACTGTGAGCCACAAACTTGGTTTCAAAGAGCCAATATGCAGTTGCAGGAAATTTACCTGGATTTCTTTACTTTACACATTGGACAGATACAGTACTGCGGTACATTTGAGGCAGTTACACAACAGGACGACTTCATAAACTGATCATAAAGGCTTTTGCAACCTTTTCCAGCTTCATGCATGCCAACAAACCTCAGTCCTAGCTCTCCTCATAAGCAGACAGTGTTTGTCTATTGTTCTGATTTAATTCAGTAGAACAGAAATTTTATGACCTATTCATGCAGATATCCAGGTACTTTCAAAAGGTTCCCATACTTAATTCCAGCAATAGTATATAGGAGTCTATAAAGAACAGCAATATAAAGATCAAGCAGCAGGGCCAGCAGGGATCGACTTATGTTCCTTTGTTGTTTCACTTTAATCAGTTTAACCTGAAATCACGCCACGCACCGTTGGCAGATGATGAGCCTGGGCAGTAGGCAGATGGGTCTTCCTGTCTTGCATGGGCTGCAGGCAGGGTTGACTCATCGCTCGTGTGAGAAGATGTGGAGCAGTGAGCTCACCGGTGGCCTGCCTCGCCACAGGGCCAAATCACTGCCCTCTAATTACAAGCAAAGTGATGTTTCCCAGAGGCCCCTGGTGTTAAACCATTACAGACACTGTCTAACAGAACTAATAACATTTGCGGTCTGGGGGGTAACGCACACAGTGCTTTGAGGTCTTGATTTCTCTGTACTTAGTAAATGCTAATAACTAACAGGGACCGCCATGGTGAAAACATTTACATTTGGGTCAATTAGTATCTTAATTTCAGGACTCGCTAAATACTAAGCCAAAATTACTGAACATGGCAGGGTGTGTTGGGTCAGGTGTGCATCAGGCTAGTAAATATAAAAACGGATCATATACATACTATGTAATAATACAGATAATGTAAATGTAATATATAATGTAAAAATAATGTAAAATACAGTGTACAGTTTTCCTGTAGTTCAACTGGCAAAGCATTATATATAATTTATTTGTTCTGGATAAAAGTCTTTTTATATGCATACAGTAAATGAGCAGACTTTGTGATTCTTTCAAGCATCCTAAAGGCTATTATGTGAAATAATTCTGACAAAAATTTATTGGAAGCTTACAAGTCTGACCTTTTGGAATTCCAGAACGGCCTACAAAATCTGAATCCAACCACAGTCGACCACAGACAGGGCGAAGTCTCTCTGCATTACAGCAGTGCTTTGATTATATCATTGTAAACAAACCTTGTAAACATGCCTCGTTAAGACAAAACACAAAACAGATCAACAGATCCACAATTCCCAGCGTGGAAGGACAATAATGAGCCAATATCCGCCATAGATTACACAGGGCATACAGCAAAGCCTCCTCAAATCTGTGTCTCTCTGACAACTGTGTTGTAAAAGCACAGGGTCACAGACACATTGACTATGTCCCTAACCAGCTGAGCTCATGTTTAATAACGCTTTCCAGCAAAGTTGCCCTCAGTTGCTAAACTTGTGGTACATTTTTGCACTGAGTGTGTCCACCTCAAATCCACTGCTTTCCCCTCAACATTCTGGTCGGCCTTTCCTCACACGAGGGACCCCTGCCAACTCTGAGCAGGGTTTAAGGTCTGGGCCTCACGCATGATTGCCGTTTTGGGAGTGGCACAGAATGGCATCACTGGTAATGAGACGGGGTCATAGGCTGTATATGATGTAGTGTTTATGTAATATGGCTCCCATTATCTTCAACAATGGCCAACAGATGAGGAATATCTTCCCTAATGTCAGTCGATTCAGCCTCCCTGCCAACTGTACACTTTACAGTACTGATTCCTAAACCGTACTGGAAGCCAGAATGAGTTCAGCCCTTCAAACAATAAAGCGTTATGAAGCTAATTAACACAAATAAATGAGCACACAACAGCCGTGCTCTGATTGTTGCCTAAAACAATAAGAAACTGGGTGCTTGTGTATTTAATAGTGTAATCAAATCTTACCCAGCTAAAAGGGAACATTGGCTCAAAACACTGGCTAAGGTTCCCTAAACGTTCTCTCAAAGTTATCAAATAACATTCTTGCTATAATTTTTAGTAGTAAATTTTTAACAGTATATATCATATATATATATATATATCCAACATGAAACATGTGAAACATTTAATAAAGTTAAAAAATGCTTATCTAATGTTCCCATAACTAAGCAATAACATTAATACCATGTCTAAAATAACTGTAATAACATTTTAACATGTTACATAACGGAAACATTAGGAAAACATTCTTACAACCTACAACTGTTATCTGGGTACAAGTTCCTGTTTTCTGCAGTCTACCGTTTTCTGCTCCATTTTTCCTAAATTATCTTCTTAGCTTGCAAAGCAAATATCTGAAATGTCTTCATCTCTCTATGGAGTGTCAGGGCCACTGGAGGAAAAAAAAAACAGTTCCAATCTGCCACAGCCAGCCACAGAAGAACCCATGGGGCAAGGTCTACATACCAGCAGTGGTCCTCATCAAGGACCAGACAGAAGCCGTGGCCTTACTCACAGCTTGCATCCCACACACAAACTTGTCTCAATAGGCAGACACACCCTGACAAAATCAGTCATCACCGCATTTCATTTCTGTCGGGTGACGTCCTTTAAATCCGGTCTGACTGACTGTCTCTGATCAAGACATTATATTACTAAAAACACAGCTAATCCGGAAATTGTACAGTATGCCATATGCTCAATCAAAACATAAAAAATACAAAAGTTCTTAAAAAATGTTTGAGATTTTCAGCATTCTGACATAGTTAAAATTAACATTTCCCAACATTATGCATAATTTTACTTGATTCAACGGTACTGATTGGAAATGACCCCAACAATAATAATTCACAGTCCTCAATACCATATGTTTAGTGCAGGCAATAGTCCATAGGTTTATTTGTCAATTTGAGACTGCTTTACAAATTAAAGCAAGTCCACAATGCAATGTGTGCTTTCATCAAAAACAAGAACTCCTGGAAAAAGAATTAAGTCTCCTGGAAAACATCTATGCAACAGGATAGGTAATGATCTGAATAGCTCTGAGGAGAAGCAGAACAAACATGTATTTTCACTGGCAGGCTGCAATCGCATTGTGTGGGGCATGCAGCTCTGCAGAGCCCATGTGACTGAAGCTCCATCCAGACAATGAAGTCACTGAATGTGCCATTCTGAATGACTGTTAAACAAAGTCTTATATCCACATTGTAAAGATCTCAATGTATATGTCTCTCTCCCTCTACATATACATGTGTATATAGTATACATAATATATATTACTTATGTGCATTTATACGTTTTATCACTTTAATTTACAATCATGTTGCTTGAATTCTTGGCCGCTGAGCTATCTATTGATCTTTACAGTGGTTAGGTAATTAAAGTCATAAAGTAAGCTTTACCACACAACTGTACAATTAAGGACAAACGTAATTCTTAAACGAATTTGAGATGTAGAATAAACCTTTGGCGTAATGTGGCTACTGTAGCTGTGTTTTGGAACAAGCAAACTGATTTTGAACTATTCAGAGCTGATCAGTAGTTGCTCCAAGGTTGTGATTAGCTGGTGAAAGCTCACAGTCAACAGTTAACAGTCATACACGTTTTTTTCTTTGGAACATGGTACCATCTTGCACCAGATAATGATTCACTTGGACCAGCTAGAAACCAGCCACCAGATTTCAACACAACTATCAGCTTTTTCCGACAGCTTTCTACAAATTCTAAGATTTTATTGTTGTGAGGCAATCGCTATTATTGCCAGGCATTCCACGACTAGCATTTGGGATATAGACAATTTGAGGGGAGGGGATTTTTGAGATTTGACTAAAACATCATCTCAGGTTGTCCAGCAGCCTGTTTTCAATATTGTTGCAGAACAGTTGCCAAGGAGGAACACACCTGAGTAAATACACAGTGCCTTCTCCCTCGTACTCCCTCTGAAGAACTCCTGGTGCTGTGAAGCAGCCGTTTCGTCAGTCCTTCTCCTTGTCACTTTCAGTGCTGTTGGGCTTGGCGATTATCATAGATCAATCTCACCTCACTTAATCACTCCGGTCCTGAATCGTTCCTCAAGAATTTCAGACATTAAACATGTCAGGACACATATCTGGGTGACCTTATCGCATGATGAAGTGTACTAGAGCTTACAACTAGTCAAAAATTGAGTACAACACAAATCACTCTGAACACAACAGAACAATCAGAGAACATCGGCAGGTTGGTAAAGGAACTGGCTTCCTGTTCTACTCATGTTAACAACATTTGTAACTAAATGTAGAACCCACAGCCTTCTCAGCTCCTCACCAGCTAACAGGGAACGTTCTCAGAACATTAGCTAATGTTCTCTAAAGTTCTCTGTTATCTCAGTAAAAAAAACACTTGTGCTTTTATTGCATTTATTGGATCAATTTTAGTCAAAAAAATCAATTTTTTATTATTTAAAAAACTGTTACTTTATAAATTTTTTAAACCATTAGAGATATGAGGATATATGAATAACATTCTTAAAACCAAACAA
Organism: Chromobotia macracanthus; assembly: GCA_036877525.1. Taxonomy (NCBI): domain Eukaryota; kingdom Metazoa; phylum Chordata; class Actinopteri; order Cypriniformes; family Botiidae; genus Chromobotia; species Chromobotia macracanthus. Next base: position 4,864,659 of record JAZGTH010000073.1, on the reverse strand, counting down.
TAACGTTAACACAGCATCTAAAAACTGGACAATTGGAACATTTCTAGAACATATATCATTAGGGAAACGTTCTGACAACCTAAAATTGTTAGCTGGGCCTCTCAGTCTGAATGACATAACCTTGTTTGCCTAAAAAGCAAGGAAAAGAAAAGCAGAAGAGTTATAATGACTGTTTTGGTGGCCCTCGCTGCCTCAGAGCGGGGTTTGGCTGAAACTCGAGGCTGGATTGGAAGGCCAGCGAGCATTAGTGGTTCCTGTAAAGTGTTCAGGGAGTCAGTCCGTTTCATATCTGATTTCCCTCTTTCTCTCTCCTCTTTCTGGCTCTTTCTTTTTTCATAGCTGTATTGTATGCTGATGGATAACAAATTGAATTTTATTCCAGAGTTTAATAATGAAGATGATGCTTCCATGTCACACCTCATGACCTCCATAAAATTTGACACTATCCCACCATGTCTCCAAGGAAACCTGGTTACAGTGAGACATTGCTCACAAGAACATTATTTACTAACATAAATATTATGTGATGGAGGTAATCATATGCAAGTTACCTGCCAATGGGACTTACATGGCACTGATTACAGGTTCTGCTCCTACAAAGCACTGAACTGCCAGTTTCTCCTAAAGGGATAGTGCAAATATTGTATGAAAATTTGTATTTACAGAAAACCACTGTGACATTTCTCAAAATAATTTTTGTGTTCCACATAGGTTTGAAATGGCATGAGGGTGAGTAAATGATAGAAAAATGTTCATTTTTGGGTGAACTATCCCTTTAAGTAAATGTAAACAGGCTGGACAAATCAGATTTGTATCAAAACATCTGTACACGTCTTGCAGTGTAAACGCAGTCTCATAGAGCAGTCGCATAATGCTGTTAATTAACCAGCAATATTTCCAAGAACCACTTACTGCTCCAAATATGTTTTTGTTTATTATTACTGACTTTTTGTTTCCCTAAATAATTACTTCATTTAATTATGAAATACTTAACAGATACGTGCATTTACTGATGAAACACAATGAAAGCGCCATCCTCTTTCTTAATGTGCTCTGTCCTTCTCATCTCCTCTCTCTCTTCTCTTGTCCCATCTGGCTTTTATAAGGAGCAGACCCCTATGGAAGCATATTAAACCAACACAACACGAACTGCAGGAGAGGCAAATGGAAGGTACTGAATTCTTTTGAACCTCTGTTACATTATAACTCTCCTAAACACATCCAGCTGGCCAAAGTTCAGGGAAGACATAAAAGGGGCTTTTGCGTGTTACCTCGGAGAAAGATAATAGCCAAGTACTAATAAAACTACCAAGACACTTCACAATCAAAGGAAAGACTACCCACAATTATTACTGCCTGCTAATAGAACATCTATATCAAGGAAAGTCCGTCTCATAACACGGTCAACAGGCAATCGTAAAGAAGAGGAAATTTTCTGTGAAAGCGATTAAACCCAATTAAACCAGGGTCAATTAAATTTCCTAAGACCGGGATGTGTACTAATTCCACACGACAAGGCTGTTGATTCTGTCTGATGGCATTTAAAGAGGCTGCGAGTTAAAATTAGTTTTGATGTCAGATCATGTCATTGCTCGTGCAGTATTGGTACCTAAACTTTATACTCACAAAACCACAGATCTCTTTGAATTAGTGTGAAGAGCGCTGAAATCTCTTGACTTCCACCATATGGTCTGGCCTGGGGTGTCTGTTTGGAGAAGGACGAGAAGAAAGAACAAAACAAAAAGATGAAGAGAGGGAGTGTGTTTTTGTGTTGGTGTGTGTATTGATGGTGAGTATTTGCACAATGTGTGTGTGTGTGTGTACAGAGTTTATGTTTGGCCCATGTGTTTTCTGTGGTTTCCAGTGTGGAGCTTCTACCACACACAGTAAATATAAGCTTGTGGTGGGACAGAAGGGTTTCAGGAATGCTCTGATGTGGCAGGGCCACTAACCACCATTGACAAGAGAGTCGGGAGGTTTTTCTCATCACTGGTGGCCAGTGACATACGAGAGACAGAGAGAGTCTCGAGTGAATTTACTACAGATGACCTGAGGCTGCTGATTCAGCTGTTTATCTGCATGAGATGTCTGTGTTGATCTGGCACCTGATTCACTGTAGGAAATAAAGGGATAGTTCACCCAAAAATAAAAGTCCTTCCATCATTTACTCACCCTCATGTCATTCCAAGACTATGACTCTTGTACTTGTGAGAAACACAAAAGATGGGTGACTTCCAATCACCCATAAGCCAACCAGCTAACAATTTTAGTTTGTAAGAACTTTAACAATGTTATTTTGAATGTTTCAAGAATGTTCAAACCTTTTTAAAACATTGTATTAACTCAACTGTTTGGTTATAAGAACATTTAAAACATTAACAACTTAAGAATAACATTTTTGCCATATGTGATGTATAACATTTAAAAGTTCTACCAACGTTACTCCAAGAACATTTTTGACAACGCTGAGAGAAACCTTTAAAGAACGTTCTAAGAACATTCCCTCATAACTGGGCAGTTAGCTCTCTCAAAAAAGAAATCGTGAAAAGAAGCATGGAACACTGGCAAAATGAGTTATTGTTGTTAAACAAACTTCCCAACTATACAGAAATAGCACAGTGAACCCACAAGCACCGAGATGCTTCTAGTTATTATACACAACTAATGCAGAAAGCTTTTGGTCCAAGATATTGTTTTCCACAACCTCAGCACCCAGATATGAATGTGAGTGGGAAAAAAAGGTGGGAATGAGAAAAAAACATGAGGAAAAGTGAGGCTTCGTAAACGGCTGCCAAACACAACACTCGCAGTGATATGAGCTCTCGTATTCGCTGTATTCATCAATAAAATCTTAACTTCAGAAACAGAACTTTTTGCTTGCCACACGGAATGAGAAATTGTTCCGGCTACATCCCTAAAGACAAAATGTGGAGGTATTTTCAGCTTACCTCTGTATCAGTAAACCTCTGAGGAGCAACGAGTCAGCTATTTGAATACATTACCCAGATTACTTGGAGCGTAAAAAATGAAAATACTCGCCTGGTGTGGCTGACCTTGTGTGCCAGAGGTTCTGGGAAATGAATGCAGAAGGTGAGATAAATTCCAGCAGCTGTGTGTGTGATGGATGCCACACAGGACAGCTTGTGCAGAGGAAAAGCAGCTCCCCTCTCTGAAGGAACACTACACCAATGTGATAATATGTGTGATGTCTATCTGTGTTTGGTCTAGCCCCGAGCGACATAGAAAAGCCTGATTTCTCTCTGTAATGAAAGCATGTCAGTTTCCCTGCAGGTCTCATTTACAATGCTTTATCATGTACACTTATCACAGCTCTGTCACTCTCAGAATAAACTAAGAAGTATTTAGAGGGGCTTCAGAAACTATTTATAGACACATTTGCATGAAATCTGCAATCCGTAACTACTATTGGTTACAAATAAACAAAAATCAGTTATTGAGCAAGTGCGTAACAGATTAGTGTCCAAAACTGTCTAAAAGGACCTTACCCTGATTCCCAACGGTAAGCTTATAATAATGATTTATAATATGAGCTGTCAGGTCTGATTTGCCAGGAAATGTCAGTTTGGCTTCATTTAACTTCAAGAAAAAAAGAGAAGTACGTAAAGTAACCTGCAATTTAATTTTTTTAACAGAGATGGCGACAGAGAGGCGAAAGTTACGGACTGCAGCTTTAAATAACAATACATCAAGCTAAGTGGCATTTATTATAAATGTCATAACATTTTTAACATATATAACAGAACATACAACAGAAACTGTCTTTTCAACCAAAACATTTCATAAAAAGTTTTTTTAGCTATTAAATTATAAAACATAACTATGAAGGAAAGTATTAAAACATGTCAAACATAGTTCATATTTTGAATTTCACCTCTGGTGATTTATGTGCTAGTATACATGTGAACCTGAGGGAAAGTAACTTCATACTGTATATCCACTTAAATCGACCTTGTGACCATTTGGTCATAAATAACCTCAAAAACCGAGTGAAGTGAAGACACATTAGAGAATTCCAGTAAATGTCTCATTGTCTCAGGATGCTGTTTTTGGCTCTACTGCAATAGTATTCATTTATTTAAGTGTGCATAAAGCCTACAAACACTTGTTGGGCCCACTGTATCTAGCTGTATGTGTGCCATTACTTGTGTACTACGCCTAACCTTTTTATACAACTAAACTCAAACAGGCATGTAGTAATATAAGAAATAACATTTGCATTGTCATGATTCCTTTAAGGAATGTATTACTACAATCCATGGAATGTGCTGTACAATCATTTTTCTGTTTGCAGACCGGACAGATGGTTCTGTGCAATGGCCAGATGTCTGTCTTTCCACATTTATAACAAATCGTGTTTTTTCAAGCTCACACTTACATATTCCGATTAGTGTCACACACTCCTAACCTGTTGTGAAAGAGTTCTTCAAGAATCAAAACCAACATGTGTAAAAGAATCCAACAAAAGTTCATATTTCATGTTATTGCTTTGATTCAGTCCGTTTCTTAAAACTGTTTTACTTAAAACCAGTTTTTAGCGATACGGCTTTCAAACCAAAGTCACAGCCAATCAGAACATGTTTGATGTTCCATTTGAAGTCACGGCCAATCAGAACGTTTGATGGTATGCAGCTATGTGGTGTAGAAATTCTGGCCAATCAATTTCCCAATCGACCAAGAAAATGCTGTGCTGCTATTTCTGCGCCTAAACAGAGTTCAACTAAGTTGCATGTGCTGTCTTGCATGTTAAAATTCTTGGATAGTGCTCTGCATTATGGCTGATAATCTGTTTTACTTTTCTTTGAACTATTCAGAGGTATGATACAGTCTGCCTTTGATAAAAGTTATCGATCAGCTACAAAATCTGAATGGATTCCCACACTCTCATACCCTGTTGGCTTCCAGAGCACTGCCTCATTGGTCAGGGGTACTCATGACATTAATTACACGCTCTGTTAACATTTGCCCCTAATGTTCGGTCTTCGCGGGGTAACTCCTTCCTGACAGAAGAGAGAGATTATTCAGCTTTAGGGGTCTATTTTCCGCTAGTCGGCCATGACGGATGTTCTGTGCCCACACCGCGTCCCGTGTTTGTCTGAGTGCCGCGATTAAGTGCCGTGCCTGGAGCCCTGTATCAACACAGTGGACTGGCCTCACTCCTGGTGACGGGGACAGAGACCTCCACAAAAGACCGCCCTCCCCAGTTAACAATTTTAGATTGTAAGAACGCTTTCCTAACATTTCCTTTAAGTAACAAAAAATGTTTTATTTTTGTCCGTTTGTCCATTTTTTGGATGTTGTATTAACTCTGATGCTTGATTATTAAAACATTAACCTTTTAAAATACTGTAACTGTTTTAAAACATTTCATTAACTACTTAAAAATACCGCTTGATATATGATATATAATATATATATACCATTTAAAAAGTTCTACTAATGTTAGAACATTAACGTTAGGAACATTATTTATAAATCTAAGATAACTTTGAGAGAAAGTTAGCCAACATTCTGAGAATGTTTAATGGGTATTACCATTACCTGGGTCTGCTAGCTGTGATGCTGGGAAGAAAGAGCTTTCACGGGTCACTTCTTGGGGTTCTGTCATGGTTTTGACCCTTGAAGAGGCAGAAGGAGTGAAAGAGGAGAGATGGATGGGAGAAAGCATGCAAAGACAGGATACTCCCCTCCTTTGGTAAGCTGAAGAGTAAACACAAAGGAAGTGGGCAACAGGAAGCTTCCCAATACTGTGTACAACAGATGTCTGAAGAGCTGTATTGTACAGAAGCAAACGTATCTTTAAGACCTTACACCAGGTATTTGTTTAGGCTAACTGAAGCACTCTTCAGAGGGAGACTGTAACACATTGTACCAGCAAGCAGTTACATTAACATAAGTGTGCAAATTTAGTTGGAAAAGGTAGAGATGTGCAAAACTACATATTGGCAACTGTCGAGTAGTTGCTATTAAGGGGAGGCCTGGTAATTACGCTAGTTATGGGTTCTGCAAAGCCCAATATGATATATTGCTTAAGAGCTATTTATATGAAATGATTTAAAACAACAGTAATGTAATAAAACAGAATGCAGCTGTCTGGAAGATGCTAAAATCTGAAACAGATGATAGACAGACAGACAGACAAATAGATAGAGACAGACAGACAGACAGACAGAAAGACAGACAGAGAGCGATGGAGAGAAAGAGACAGAGATAGACTGACAGACAAACAGATCTGACCAACCATCAAGACCGATCCATAGTTAAAACATGAACTTCCATTGTTACAATAAAATAGCTGAGCGTACAGTACAGTAACAGTACAACAATCCCAAAACCTACAACATTCATCTGCAGAGGAGAGAACATGACATATGACATTCAGACACACACCTGGTTGATTCTGGGTGGTGCTCGGGAGAGAAGACAGCGTGGGTGGAGGCACAGACGCAAACACACAGCACATCTGCAGATGCTGCTGTCTTTGTATTGAGACGCGACACGGCAGGAAGTGTTCGCCCAAATCTGTTGCGACACGCTCACCATGGTGTAAATCCCACACACCCTAGGGAGGGTAGGCAACAACATACTTGCACCTTCATGAGGGCGCACTGTGTCCGCAGGCCACACTTTAGATTCCCCACTGAAGCACAAATGGAAGCTTAAAAGACATGATTCATATGCTGCTTCTTGGATGAAAATGTCATAAAACAGCCGCTAAAACCTAATGTGTTTGGCACTGTACTTGAGCTGCGAGCTTGTAGCTTTAATGAAAGCAAATGTTTCCATTCACCGCTGGACCTAATGAACTCATATCTTGTTGCACATGATAACAACTTTTATATACGGCTGTTAAATTGTGAATTTACATCAAAAAACAGGAAAATAATTTGACAGCTGTATTACTTTACCTGGCAAACACCACAACACGTTTGTTGGTTTTTGGAAAAAGTTTGGAGTTGTTTATGCATTTTCCATTTGTGGGTTGATGACTTTATGTTATATTTATTACTGGTTTCTCAAAATGTTAGTGATGAGAACACACTTTTAGCCTTAAGTGTTAAAGAATAAAGCGGTGTAACCCACACCATTTGTGCTACTAAAGAATATTACGGAAAATAATAATAATAACCAATTATTTTTAATAAACTATAATAAATAACTATAAACTATAATAATAAACTAATAAACTAAAAAAAGCATGTACACTTACACTGAGGAACCGAAATCCTGTAGAAACCAGGATATTTTCGAGAATAGATGCGAGGGTGGGCTTTTGTAACTTGGGCTAGTAAGCCTAACTCAACCATCTAGCAATGCCTTATTGACCACCAAAAATACCTTAGCAACCGAACACAACATGCTTAAACTCAGCCTTAACAACCGCACAGCAACAAACTGCCAATTACCCACAATACCTAGCATTTTTTCCACAGACAAGAACCCTCACATTCTCAAAACAAATGTGAAAATGTTGTTGTTTATGTGACTTCTTCATCAGTTGTTATCTGAGGGCTGCGAAGTGTACGGGAATAAGTGTTAGCTGTGTTATCGTGAACTATTTTTAACTTTTCAGAAACATTGTTTAGACATCACATCTGTTAAGGGTTAGGGGCAACAGATCAACTCGTTGAACTTAGTGAGTATGTATGTGTGTGACTCCAGTAAGAGTGGAAATCGTCCATTAGGATCAGAGACCAATAGAAACATGCATACCCGCCTGGGGAACAGTGTAACTTAATCCAGAGCAAACAATGACAGCTAGAGGAGGCAGCTGAATGTTTCTGGCCCTCATGTGACTGGGGCCTGTGTGGGGCTCTGCACCGATGCACGCTATGATAGTCAGCGCTCCTAAACTGCTGCATCAATGTGAGGACAGTGAATCCACCTCCCCTGACGTTCACTGTGGAAGAAAACGCAATGGCATCAATTTCAGGAAAAGAAGTATATGCCAGGATCCCAGCTAACAATTTTAGTTTGTGTCCCTTACGCTACTCAAACATTTTTTAATTCTGTAACTTTTTATAACGTTCCACTAACAAATTAAGAATAACGTTTTAATATGATAACAAAAAATGCTCTACGAACGTTACTGCAAAAACTTTAATAACTGAGAAAACTCAGAGAACTTTTAGAGAATGTTAGCCAATGTTCTAAAACATTCCCTGTTAGCTGGGATAAGACTAATATTCTCCATTAAATCTATCCCCAAGAGACTGATGGACCCCCAAAGTGGTTCTCCCCCTTTTGGCCCCTTATAAGCAGCCCTGCTACACACGTAACTAGACATTTCACTGCTTTCAGACGGGAAAATCAAACCCTGAGCACTTGAGCACATCAGCTTTAGCACTCGAGACTCCATGCAAACCGCTTTAATTTTAAGACACCACAACGTCTACAAATAACCCTTTAATTCCTCAGAAAGATATTGTCATCACTTTCTATCCAGTGACCTCATTCTTTTATCCCCACTTTTGGGCTTTATTGAAAGTGTGAGGGTGTTTCCAGAGACTAATTATAAAAATAAGAGACAAAAAAGGAAAGTTTTGTGTGTTTTTCCTGTTTCCAACGGACACATAAGCTCCGTCTACAGCTGCTTTACAATGCTTTGTCCTGATAACTGCCTGAAGCCTAAACACACACTGTAGCTTTTATAGGACAACACTGGTGAATCACAACAGTGGTTTCTAGTTCAGAGGACAGCCCTACAGCACAGAAGAGAGAGAGGAAGAGTATCGCCTGTAGACAGTGCCGTGAAAACATTTCTCTGACGTTTCCATTAAATAACAAAACCGTTGAAAAAGTTATTTTGAAAGTCCTTAGAAAAGTCCAGTTTTTGACGTATTCATGTTATTGCTTGGTTGCAAGAATGATATTCAAACATTTTTGAATTCTATGTTTTTAAAACATTCCACTAACGTTTTTGATATGTGTATGTACATATGTACATATTCACTTATAGAGAACGTTAGCCAACGTTCTGTCAGGGCCAGACAGTCAGTCAGTCACCTCGTTACACAGCTCTGATGCATGTGGTCTGCATTAGAGCGTCACACTAATTGAAACAAATCACTGCGGGAGAAACTCTGCGATCACTTTACAGGCATGCTGAAGTCGTGTGTGTGTACTGTACATTGCTAAGGTAACATGAGGACTTGCTTTAGTTGTTGGAAACAGTCATTTTTGCATGCCTTGAATGATTTCTTGGTTATATGCTAATAACGGAGTAGGAATACAAATCGCTGATGGAGAGGTTTGAACTTCATTTATAGAAAACAGCTCTGTCACCTCACTGCTGTCATACGGGTGGGCCCTCTTATTAATGTGTGGGGGGTCTCACCAACTTGCTGGAGGACCCTACATGTGAACCACAAGCGCTTGTTTGGAGATAAAGAAAAAATGCCACCAAAGTGGAACCGAAATCTTGATCTCAATGCAGGAAATTGCAACAACCACCATATTTACATTATTTTTCAGTATGTGTGTTCCCTAACATGACGCTGTACCCATTGAGCTACAGAACATGTAAAAACAAAACGACACATCTCAGGTCTCACAGAACACAACATTGCACCATGTCTACAAAATGCTCCATAATATCATTATCATAACTGTATTAATAATGTAACCTGATCTTCTATGATACTCTAAATAAATACATTTCTGCAAAACCTGAAACAATCAGTTCCAGTTGCAAAAGTGAAACTTTGCAGCCTGATTCAGAATTACAAACTGTGTCATCACTAGACAGAAATGCATTGTGAACAGGTGTCAATGTGAACTGACTTGAAATTGTATTGTCTTAATGCAAGCAAGTCTCATTTCACCTCATTTCACCTAAGGTAAGGTAGGCAATTTCAGAGACGCTACCAATAGCAAGTTAGCTTTGAAAGTATAAGATCCCACCCTACAGAGTTTTCTCCAAAGCCACGCTTCCTCCAAAACACGTGAACACATAAACAGTTTGACAGGCAAGTAGGACATCCTATCGGACCGAATGCAATGATTGGACGACCATTTTATGGTCTTTCACAAGTGTTTGTACTCTTTAGGAGGTCAACACACGAATGTCTTACAGTGGTCTTGACAAACCCTTACAAAACTTAATCATGGTCTTATTATAGTAAAAGTGTAGTAACCATGTTTTTGGTGCATTGATCACCATTTGCATAACCACAGTTTTGCTACAATTACCATGGTTAAACTATAGTTGCTGTAGCAAAACCAGGGTAATCTTGTGGTTACCATGGTTTAGAGGGATATTATTGTCAAAATCAATCAACTATTCATTTGAAACACAGTTCTGTATGCATGTACAACCCAGCTAACAGGGAACATTCTCACAACACAGAATAACATTCTGTAAAAGTTCACTCAACGTTATCAAAAATGTTCTTGCAGTAACATTAGAAGTTTTTAAAAAAATCAAAAATGTTATTTTAAGTTATATATATATATTAAGTTGGCAGTGGAACATTTTTAAAACATTACAGAATTAAAAATGTTTGAATATTGTTCTTACAACCAAGCCATAACCTAAAGAAACTGGACGTTTTAAACATTCTTAGAACATCCAAAATAACATTTTTTAACATTTTTGTAACTTAATGGAAACATTAGGGAAATGTTCTTACAACCCACAATTGTTAGCTGGGAAGACCATGTCTACATAATTTGTAGGTTACCGTGGTTTAACTATAGCAACTATGGTTTTTTGGTTTAAACTGTTGTAAAACCATAGTTAATTTTCATAAGGGGATTAAACCTATGATAGGATAAACCTGTTTAACATTAAAATATATATATATATATATATATATATATATATATATATATACAACTTTATCTTGAACTAACCTGTTTTAAATACACGGCTAAACTAATGATGGATCTTTTACTCCGTTACAGGAAATCTGTCCATAAAATCCAGTCCATACAGATTCTTAGCTTAAAGGACCCTTGATCTTTAATATCTACATTCTTTAGGCAAACATCAATCAAAACTGTCTGGTGAAAGTCTCACACTCACACAGGACAGCAATTAACATTCTTGAAAACTGCATATTTAATAAGCGTAAACTGATACAGCCCCGGGGAGCCCAGGGTCAAATCGATGCATGTGGAGAACAGAGCAGCTTGCATGTTTCTCCGAGAGATCATTCGCTCTTCCTTCCTGAACATTTGCACGCTGCAGAATGTGTGCTGAGGTCATCAGACGAGGGTGTCTCTGGAAATCTGTAGCTGTGTTTGAAGCCGCACCCCTGGCATTCCGTCTATACAAGTTTAACACACCACCCCAAAATAAAGAATTGTTATGGAGGGGATTTTCTAATGCGCTCTCTTCTCTTCACCCTCGATAAGAAAACAGCACGCCGTGCGGATTCCAGTGGCCCACGCACACTGTCAGGACACTTGATTCCAATTAGACATTTTCTTTACCGTCTTGTTGTAGCCTGCCCTCGTTTTTCTACACTGACATACACAGACTCCTTTCCTTGCTCTCTCTCTCTCTCTCTCTCTCTCTCTCTCTCTCTTGCCCACCCCCTTCCCCTCTCTCTCTTTCTCTCTCGTTGAGGATATCATTGTCCAGATCAATCAACTATTCATTTAAAACACAAGAACACAGGTCTGTATGTGTGTACAACCCAGCTAACAGGGAACATTCTTAGAACGCTGGTTAAAGTTCCGAAGAGGTTCTCTCAACGTTATCAAAAATGTTCATACAGTTACATTAGTTGAACTTTTTAACTATATATATATATATATATCATATCAGAAACATTATTTTTAAGTTGTATGTGGAAAGTTTCAAAAATGTTCCAGAATAAATGTTTTAGTAATGTTCTTAAAACCAAACCGCAATATTAATACAACGTCTACAAAAATGGACACATTCTTAGAACATTCAAAATTATGATTTTTGCCTTTTTTGTAACAATGGAAACGTTAGGGAAACATTCTTACAACCTACAATTGTTAGCTGGGAAGACAGTGAATGTGGGTTTGAGCCCTTAGCTTTACAGGAAACAAACAGATCTTCCATAGATCACTCAACTGACTGCATTATAACACTGAGACAAAGAGAGCAAACAGAGAGAATCTCCCCACTGGCTCTGTGAATTATATGTGCTTCCTCTCTCACATCAACACAGACCGAGCTATAAAAGAACAGCAGTAAACATCTTTACAAAACAACTTGGAATTGTCTCTTTGATAATAATATAAGAGAGCAGCTTGTGGTGAGGTTATTTATTCGTGTAGGGTGAAGAGGACCTTTGTCTGGAGCAACAGGATTTTGGCTAGCTTTTCCCGCACAGTGACAGCATGGGCACGGAAGACATACAACACTCTTATAAAGAATGTGAAAAGCATGTAATTATACATCCAAACACTAATTACAGTAATGAAACATTTAATCAGCTTTTGGATTTCATTTCTTATTGCTTTGTTTGTTCTTTTCTTTCCAGGGAAACTCTAAAGAGTAATGATTCTCTAAATGAGAATGAAAACTGTGGTGCTAACGAAGCAAAATTACAGTACTAATCAATTCATTAGAGTATAGTTTGAGTACAGTGGCCCCAAAACAACACACTTAAAAAGTATGAACGCTATTGCGTTGGACAACCAAACATTAAACCAAGTTGCATTCAAGAAACAATTTTAAGCTTAAATTTCAAGAGTTTAAAACAATACAGGCATTGTTTAAAATTAAGTATTAGTAACTTCATTTTGTTGTCAAACTCTGTGGGACATGCCCATGGCATTTCATCTCACTCTGCAGAAAGACCCACGTGAACTCGTGTGAGAGAAACTGACTTACACAAAAATTGCTCTGGGACCAGCAGGTTCAAAGTACCAGTAATTTTAAAAAATGGTTCAGAAAAGTGATATTTTCCCATGACATTTGTTTTGCAGGCACTTGGTACGTTGAGACCTAATTTCCAAAAACTTTTAGGGAACTTTTAAAATCACAGTGGTGCTTTTAAACAGGTCAGTGGGATCAAGTTTATAATTTCTCCACAACTATTTGTACAGACATGCATGCAATTGCAAACACACGCTCAGAAAGAAGAATTCTGTCACACACGGTTTCTCTGATCATCTGGATCGGCACATGAACACGATCTGCGTTCCAAAAACATTGTCCTCTCACGAACTGAGATGCCTGGAATGTGTGTCCATTTATTTGGAACACCAGAATGCAATTATAAATCAAGAGGAGGAGCAGGAGAGAATGGAACAGAGGACGAATGAAGGGCACGTATTTGTTATTGCCGTCTCTTGAAACCTCAGAGATGATAAAGCATGCTTGATTGTTCTTCCAGAGGCTCTCTGCTTGATTTAAAAGATACTTAAGCATTGAGTTTTTCTAGCACAAACCTAATAAATAAGAAGCACATAAACAGTTTGTTGTTGTAGCCAAACACGGTGCCAAATACTAAAGCTGAAGTGTGTCATTTCTGTGTCATAACAGCAAATATAAATAACGATCAAGCAAAAATAATGATCGTAAACAGGTTTTCTGAACATGTTTTAGGAAAGACAAACTATCAAAAACATACTGTATAACTGTCTCTGAGAATTAATCTGGAACAAGAAAACATTTTAACATTTGAACACTTCTGATACAGAGATTATAATAAAAGATATAAAAAAGTATTTTCCAGCCTCACAACTGGTGCTCAACTCATTAGAATTACCATTATGATCAAAATCATATTGAAGCTTCATATTTTCAATCAGGTTTCCTGTTTGTTCCCATGCAAAGGATTCAGTTGTGATCCTGGTTAAGGTGAGGATGTGGGTGGCAATTTGGATTAGACATTAAATCACGCAAAGGTTTAAGTTTGTTTGTAAATATTTGTTATAGGTTTAAAGGATAAGCAGAGGAAGCCTTTTGAATGTTCCCACGCATGCAAACACACACTTGCACGTGTACAATCTTGTTTTTCCAGCCTTGAATAGATTTGTTAGGTTGCTGTATTAAACAGCTTCCTGTGGAAACCGATGCCCAATTTTCTGGCCAATCAGAATGGAGGAATTAACAGCATTTGTATTGATGTCTTTTGGGGGGTGGTTGGGGTCTTATCACCAGTAGAGCGTGTATGAGATTAGGTAACCGTGGACAGCTGGGCTGGTATTGACCGTCTAAATGTCATCCATCTCAGGGGGTTTTAAGAACCAACTTTAACGAGGCAGATGGCTCCTGCCCTGACAAACCTATAAATCAAGGGCTGAGGGGCAAATTCAGGAAACAACTGTGTGAGCTTTGCGTGTGGTATTTCAACGTAAAAACTGTGTCTAATTCACTAACTACCCACGATCTTGTTAAACCAGATAATAAATGCACTGATGCACCAAGGGTGTTGGAATTAAAGTGATCCAAATATGAACATCTGCTGTTAATTTAGTTACCCTCAGGCCATGCAAGGTGTAGGTAACATTTTTTCTTCAGTAAAACCAGAAGTTTTAGCTGAAATTGTGGTACTTTCACATTCATAAAACCCTAGTCAATAGGTGTCTTCAAGAATCGAAAAGGCAGACACAAAGAACACTTAAAAACGAGAATTAATTCTCATAGCTCCTCACGTCTTACGAAGTGAAACAATTGGTTGCAAGAAACCGAACATTACAATATTATATCCTGTAATTTAGTCTCAGGTTAACAGTTTTAAGTGTGTCTTAAAACTGAGCTTCCTGTCACAGCTTCACAAATTTTTATATTCATTCGGCTGATTTATCCATTTAAGCAACTGCATTCTTTCACCACAACAACGCCTCCTGTTAATGCAAATTTGACTGATTAAATATTAATATTATTCACAAAACTAATAGAACCATAATAGCTCTGGACAACAGATTTTTTTTTTTTACAAAAAAGCCATGGTGTTACTGCTATATCTCTATACCAAAATGCCACCACGCTACTTTTTCCACTTTTAGTTTGAGACATTGAAGACATACTGCAAAACTGCACGATTATAATGACCGTCTGGTTTCTGAAATTGCTTTGATTCTGGCATGAAGGCATAGATTTATAATAAAACATTTTCCAGCTCAGAGAAACGCAGAGATCCTTCAAAGTTTTGTCTGCATGCTCTTTCGGTAAAATTACCCCGCCCGGTAGTGATGGTTGTTCCATCCCCCTCTATGAGGAAAGTTACTGCTCACCTGAGAGGCAGTCGTTCATCAGAGCAGAGCTACAGGACAGACATATGTGCACAAACAAGCCCCTTCAGCCGTGAAGAGGAAACATTCAATAAGGTAAAAAAGTCATCTTGCAGTCAGCAACCCCGACAAATCCATCTGACCCATGGAGCCAGAGGCATCTCTATGGCCTTAATGGATGGAGCAGATGGCTGAAGCTCCTGGAGCAACACACGTTTATAGCAATGAAGGTAGCAGAGACAACATATTTAAGACATCACTTCAGGTCTGACATAAATCTCTGTCAAGGAGATAATTAGTTTTAGTTGTTTCTCCTAGACTTCAATAAGATTAAATCAAAAGCCAGTGGAGACTTTTGGTTAAGCATCCTGCACATTTACATTTATGTATTTGGCAGACGCTTTAATTCAAAATGACTAAAACTATACATCTGATCAGTACGTGTGTTCCCTGGAAATTGAACCTACAATACTACTAATGCAATTCTCTGCCCATTGAGCTTTAGGAACAGGTCTTCAAATCTTAATATTTTAAATCCTGACTGGTATAACTTAAAAAAGAGGTTAATCAATTTTCCAACTACCAGTCAAAATTACAAATAGTAAGTTGAAATGACTTGTGCAACCAAATTAATTAAACTTAAAAATAAGGCAGCAACGTTTTTTACAGTGTAAGAACTAAATTACATAACTTCTCAGAGCTGTCAAAGAGTAACAACCTCAGAGCAATGAAATTTTCCTGAGTCACGCTCACTCATTGGTTAACATCAACAACACGAGTGAGTTATGAGAGAGAACCTCGCGTTCTCACCTTGGAGTTTGCAGAATGCATCTTCCTCTCCTTCAGAGCAGCAGATGTGTCAGACAGAACCATCTTTATGATGAGGGGGGTCAAGGGAGGGGCCAGGGACATTTCGACCTTCTAACAAGTCAATTATTTAGAAGGGAAACTAAGATAACCATATCAAAGACAAACATACATTACCAGTCATTTACTAATCTGCTAAAACTGATGTGGCATACCGCAGATCCTTGACCGAAAACGCTGGGGCAGGAATCAAATACAAGATATTAACCGCAATGTACTGATAAGCCAGAGACAGAGAGAAAGAGAGAGAGAGAGAGAGAGTCTTGTGATTTAAGACATCATATGCATCCCTATTCTTTAAGCATTCATTTTTTTAAAGCATAAAACAATCACAAAATGCAGAGTGTGAAGATCAGTAAAAAAAAATACAGAAATACTACAAATATTTCATTTTATTCCAAAAAGTATTCATTATAAACAGGTCAGCTTAATAAAAAGACCATTTTTCCCAGCAATGGTTTCTGCTATGTATTTTTATGCTTATCAACATGCTAATTCTAAACCTCTACTGGAATCAGTTGTGTCAAGCCCCCATGTGAGTTGTTTTAAACATACTTTAATAAGTTTAAATCATGGTTCGGCTGCTGCCTTAGAAGGCATTTGCCTTGTAGACAGTGAGACAACTCTCTTGGTTTTGGAAGAGAGCCAAAGTTTTCAATTGATTACAAGGAATAAGCCTTTAAACACAACAACGAAAGCTATTTTTCTTTTGAGAAGGCCCTGAGAAAGACAGATTGTCTCTCAACAGTCAACTCTCTTTGTCAGCATGTTATGACCCACTAATGCAACTGTATAAATTAAAATTATGAAAGAATTATTCTGCTCTGTCTAGCAATTAAAGACACTTATGTGTGGCTTTCCGGGGCAGGCAGCCAGACTCTCTTCAGCACCATGAGCGAGTGCCTCTCTTTGTCCTCCCTCAAACATTTTTATCAGAAGAGAATGTGTGAACGAGCTGCAGACATCTGTCTCCACGGCAGGCAGTTCTGGAGCTTTTTTTATCCGCACAAGATCTCAGTTAACAGGGAACATTCTCAGAATGTTGGCCAAGTTCTCCCAAAGTTCTCAATTTCTTGCAGGAACGTTAGTAGAACTTTAACAATATATCACAACTGTTATTCTTAAGTTGTTAGTGGAATGTTTCAAAAATGTTACAAATAAATAAATAACATTAAATAACATTCCTATAACCAAGCAATAACGTTAATACAATGTATAAAAAACTGGACTTAAAACAACATTTTTAACATTTTTGTTACTTAATGGAACTGTTAGGGTTGCAGCGCATTCAAGCTATACATTGTATATCCATTCCCTGGGAACTGAACCCATGACCTTGACACTGCCAGCACTGCACTCTACCAGTTGAGCTACAGGAAAGTCCAAAAACAAACACTGATGCATCAATCCCCAATGCGTACACTCCTACTTCTAATTCTAAATAAAGCATAAAAATAGACCAACAGCATCTATAATTAATACAACAAACCCTTCTGTTACAGTACAGACATGGGTTCTAGTTACGCATGCATGGAGAAACAGCAGTGCTGGTAAATATGTATATGTCTAAAGTTCTGCCAAGCCGTGAGAGATACCATGTCTGAAAGAGAACTCCACACCTCAGTGGGAAACCCTAACTAATGTTTAATTCCCGGGTTTTGTGGGTCAGGGTCGTACCTCCCTGTAGGATCTGGGAGCTGGGCTTGGCGATGCTCCAGGGGAAGGTGGTTTCAACACGGGCCTGTTGCTTGGTTTACCACTTCAATCACATTCTGCCAGCCGCTTAACACCCAACGACAGCTGACATATAACATACTGTTCTCTGCTGCAGCATCAGCTCCCGAGCCCAACCAACTAGACTCCTGTAGTACCTGCAGTACAGATACGACAGGTTTTTCCAGGTCTGTTAGGAGGATATTTGTCGCAGATGTTACAAAAACAAAAAGAGATTACAAAAGATGATAGATTTAAGAATAAACACTTTGTTTGTCAAGATCTGCATGTTTGACGGCTAAGCTGACAAATCTGGATAGTTGCTGTTGCAACTTCACAATGCCATAGAAGAACCATTTTTGGTTCTATCTTTCCATAAAGAACCTTTAACATTCTTAGAACCCTTCAGGTTCACTAAAGGCTCTTTGCCATGGAAAAAGGTTCTTTGGACTATAAAAAGCAAGAAAGAAATGGTTCTTTTAAAACACCTTTGACTGAATGGTTCTTTGAGGAACCAAAAATGACTCTTCTATGGCATTGCTGTGAAGAACCTTTAAAGAACCTTTATTTTTCAGAGTGCAGGTCCTTATTAGAGAAGTGAGTGAATGAGTCCCAATGAATAAAGTTTCCCTTTGCAGGCAGAGTTCTTGTGTTTAAAAATACTCCATTTCACAACCCTCCAGAGTGCTGGGCTGAGGTACCCAGCTACATTTACTGCAGTCATAAGCCTTCTTTATGCTTGCATTAAAACTCATATGAGTGTATATGCAAAGCAAACCTGCTGTGGTATTTTGTCATGACAGACTCTGTATGTTACTCTCACTTAATTTAGCACTAAACAAAAGCATAAACAAACAAAACGTTAGAAGAGATTCCCTGAACGCATTCCTCGTAAAGCTGCATAGGGCCCAGCGGGGGAAACACACAGCCAACAGACATTATTAACCTTTGCTACACAAAATTGTGATCTAGCACATTGAGTTACAGTGCACTCTCCTCAAACAGCTATTCATCTGGCCAAAAGTGACTGAACTATAGGTGCTCCTGATGAAAAAACATACAACTAGCTAGTGAGATGTCTAACAGCACACAGAATGACTCTCAATGCAATCGTAAACTCCCAATGAGATTTATCTGCATGACTTGGCAACTTCTAAACATATTTTTCAGTTTTGGATGAGGATGGATTTAGCTGGAAATTCACGGCACTGGCAACCGAACTGAACAAACATAAATGAAAGTCAATATAACGTTTGGCGAACGATTTGGTACCAAACCTTGTGTTGGCTTATCACCACTGGTTGTTCTGCTACTTGTGCTTTATCAAACAACTGATAATCAAGAGACAAGCATCACGAATCAAACTCTGGCAGCTTATCAATAATCTTCAATAACACATCTCTATCTTCTGTTGCATGTGCAAAACAACATCATGTTTAAAAGACCCCAAATATTTCTGAGGGATTCACTGTAAAAGCTCCAATGACAACATGCGTTTTATATTTTACCAGGCCATTACTGTGGGGTGGTCCTTTAGCCTGGGGAGTGAATACCATGTGCATGCCACCAGAGTGGTGAGACTTACAAGAATGTTTAAAACACTTAAAACTTCAGAAAGTTGTGCGTATGATCATAGATAGAAGAGGTTTTCCTATACAGCTTTTATTGCTCATACTGTAAATGTACTGTAAGTCAATCCGTCTAAAATCATCTGCAAAATGACTACTGATGACCTACTGTCTATTTAAGTCTAAATTTTAAAAATATATTATATTTGTAAGGTTATTTTGGCACAATTAACTATTTAACAAACTTCTGGATAAGACATCGAAAGCTTTCATACAGTCTTATAAACATGATCTTCATAACCATATGTGACTTTAAGTTGATTTATATTAACAACACAATTTATTAACATTTATGCGTTTTACACTGTAGTCAAAAGCTATGCATAAGTGCTAACTTTACAATTATGCCACTTTGTGTCTGAAAACATGCCTTGTTTGTTATTTTCATTGGTGTTTTTGTATTGTGACGTTCTATTGGTTACTCACCAAAGATTTCACACTGCTGGGAAGTCTGGAGGGCCCGTGATGGAGCCTGTGAGATCACTGCTGCCTGCAGTCATTTGTGGTCTCAACATGCTGATATAAGCATCCATCAAATGCATGTTTTGCGACCAAAAATTATGTGCCAGGGACGCATTTGATACCCAACGGTACATTTATGGCACAAACTGCAGACTTCTTCCAACCTTAACGCCAACTAAGTAATATCCATGTATATGTTTCTATCTATACTCTATGTTTCTGTCTATATCTTGTTTCTATACAGACAAGAGAAAAATAAGTACTGATTACTGCTAACTCACTTACCAAATTCAGATGATTGAGTAATAAACAGGGGCATGTCCACCTGACCTTAATGCTGCAAACTGTAACTTTTTTTGGTTAAAAATAAATAAAAAGCAAGTAGATAACAGATCAGTGTTTAACGCAATCTCATTACCTTACCCTGACTCACAACTCTAAGCTTTAAATAATGAGTTATAATTTGAGCTGCCAGGTCTGATTTCCCAGGAAATGTCAGTCTGTGTTCATTTGACTTCAACTACGTAATGAAAAGTATGTACCTGTATGTAAGTAACCTGCATTTTTATGTTGTGAACAGAGATGGTGACAGAGAGCTTTAATTTCGAGCACGGTACTACTGCCAGCAGACATGATGGGAGATGAACGCAGTGGCAGGCATTGGTGATATGGGCTCTCCAGATGCCCTGACTTTGTACAGAACCATTAGCACAAGAAAAGGCGACCTGCAGAGCACAGACATAGCAGGCAGCTGTGCTGCCACAGCTTAACGGACAATAGTAATTTAGAAGCAGGCAAAATAAAAAAGCAGGGGGAGAATGAAAGAAAGTCTATAAATTTCTTGGGTTAATTCCCCAGAGGTGGAAGCCATTACGTGAAGCATCGATAACATACCAGAGCACATGGAAAGAATAAGCAGAAAAGTGTGACACTCTCACAAACACACATGCAAACAGACCTTAACAGGTCTACACACACAAACAGGTAATGAGCTAACAATTTTTGGTTGCAAGAACATTTCCGTAACATTTCCATTAAGTTCCCAAATGTTGAAAACATTTATTTTGAAAGTTCTAGAAATGTTCAAACGTCCAGTTTTTTAGACATTGTATTAAGTTACTAGTTACACATTAACATGTTATTACATTAACATTTTTTTATAACTTTGATAAAACATCTAGAGAGCATTAGTCAACGTTCTTAGAACAGTCCCTGTGAGCTGGGTAGATGTGGAAATAACATGCGATTTATGCACAAATTCAGCTTTCAAAGGTTCACATGATGTAGCTGTACACCTACACTTGTACATTTACAAGCAGAAGTTCAAGGGAACTGTCCAACACACACACATTTCTCAGTCTAACATTCAGCTAAAACTAATTCGGTGCTAATTTTGCCTTCTGTTCACACACAGACACACACACAGACACACAGACACACACACAGACACACACACAACAAAAGCGAGGTTCACTTCAGTGCTGGAGCATGGCTGGGGAAAAGCTCAGTTTTCAGACTGGGATACCTCGAGTTCCAAAGGGCTGTACATGAAAGAAGCCTGCATGTACAGAGTGCCCAAGGATACACAGCGGAGCTCAATGTGAGGACAATTTAGGCCTGATGGAAAAAGTGGGATCAAAGAGCCGAGCTCCATAATTGCACATTCCCCAACTAACACTGCGCCATTTGAAGAGAGAGCCAGACCTCCAGTCTCCTCAGAGAAACAACTACAACCATTCCTCTTTACCTAGAAAAGCTGCGCACTCTGATTCAGACTGAGACAGAAAGACAGAGAAAGCGACAGAGAGATGAGAAAGAGAGAGAGAGAGAGAGAGAGAGAGAGAGAGAGAGAGAGAGAGAGAGAGAGAATCTCTGCAAGTTAAACAGATTTTCAAAAGCTGTAAGTTGAAATTACTTTAATTTAAGGCAGCAAAGTTTTTTTTTACAGTTTGCCAATTATGTACGTTAACTGTAGAAGATTTTTATGTTTTGAGAAATGTTAAAAATACCAGCACAATATATCTGACATTACATTGCACATGCTAGTTAAATAACACACAAAATGCATTGTCAATGGTCTGTATGGATCCTGTAGGTTAAGCAGCTTGGTCTTAATTAACTGCAGTAGTTTAATATTAAACGTTAGCAACCAGAATGTTTAAGGAATATTCAGTGCTGCCTTTCTGCAACTGTTCTTCCTCCCTGCTTACTCTTAACAGCTTGATCAACGACAGACCAGGACGTTAAAGATCTGAGGGTAAACCACAACACCCCTTACAGTACCTAAAAGCCAACAACATCTTATTCCACATACTGAAACAAGGATGCCCAACTGGGAGGGTGGAACATGATCAGAGAATAATCATCCAGTCTCATCCAGAAGATTGCAGAGATCGAGACACATTAAGTTTCAGTTCTGCTTCTGTATCCAAGTCATATAACTTTATTTCAAATAACAAAATCGTTGCCGTTTTTGTGACCTACCATAACACTGCCCACGCCCCCTCAGTACACTTCTGCATGAGGTCTATTGTGTTCAGATTTATGGAGATGTACATTTACAATGGGTGGGGGACCTCTTGGAAATGAAACTCATTTTTGGCCTCAGTGCAGAGGCAATCACAGGGAAAATGATTCTCTTCAGGAGTTCTAACCAAGCCAAGACCCCAAGGTCATTAAAGGCAGTCATTAGCGGATAAAATAACCAGAAAAGAAGAGATTGGGCCACTCAGTCGCCATGCCAACACTTTCTCTGTGTGGTCATAAATAAAAAAAATACACCAAAATGAACAGCAGCGCTTCAGAGGATCTGCAGCAACGTTAAACGCTTCAGTGTCGTTCTTATTGTTTCTCTCTGCTGTGCACTTCTGCTAGCCAAGCTAGCAGACATCTCAGCTGACCTTAAGCCAAGCTTGGTTTGTGTGGTTTTCTTCTGCTGCATTAGGTGATTTGTGGAGATGTTTCAAAAGCGCACATCCCCTCACACTTTTTAGGGGTCGATCAGACAGTGCTCTCCACGAGTGCTTGCTATTAGGAACTGCATGGTTTTATGTTCGTCTAGACTTTAATAGTTGGTTTGTGCTCTCTCTCTCACACCAACTCCCATACTTCTACGTCCAACAGATGCGCCCCTCCTCTCTTATCCAAAACCTAGACAGGGAGAGTAATGGTTTAGGCTACTAATGAAATAAATATACGCTTAAGCACTCAGTCTGTTGACAGGATTCCTCAGAGTGGATGGAAATACAAGAGCAAAACCCCAAAATATTATTGGTGAAGTTGAGGGGCTTTTTCATACGATAACAAATATTGTATCCTACAATAAAGTCTCTGTTACAATAAGATATGTTTTGGCCATTTTTAATGGGAAAAGGATAGGGGAATTATGTGAGCTAGACTAAATCTTGGGTTGCCCACATGAGCAGCTCAGCACAATGAGGCTGTGCTAACCACTAGGCCACAGCTCTGACAATATAAATACACTTCACTCTTACCAGGATAAAACACTCCATGGTACCATGGTATTACTCTGTTTGTGGACTTGGAATCATAGCAATACAATGGCTAAAATTCTAATATGTCTCTAATACTAGAATAAATTTATACGGGAGCAATGCGTATCTGTTGCTTTTGCCTTACAGTTGACAAAATGATCAACAACTCACCCTCATGTTTTTCCTTCTTCAACAGAACACAAGAGGAAACATTTGGAAGAACGTTGACACTGCTTTTTTCCATAAAATACAAGTGAATGGTGACCGAGGATGTGAGTCACTACCATCCCTGTCAACTCCTGTGTTCCACAGAAGATGTCTGAGAAGAAGTCTGTCATACAGGTTTGGAACAACAAAACAGGGACTAAATTATAACTGAATATTCATTCTGAGTGGAATGAATCCCTTTAAGATTTTGCTAACATTGACATACATTTTTGCGGCTAACATGAATAACCCGCGTCTTTGAAACGAGATCTGTTGTCTACTTTTGAGTGAGTCATTGAGTCATTTTTGGCTCTTCCACAACAGAAGTGCTTTCCTCTTCTCCCAGGCTGTTGTGATGCCCAGTTCTGATAAAACCCAGGCCTGGGAGAGGCGGCCGGCAGGGGCCTGACTTATTGACCTCTGCATGCCCCTGGAGGTTCCTACACACCTCAATGGGACAATTGTTCAGCTGCCAACGTTTTGGTTGCTGCGGAAGTACGCACAAATCATTGGTTTGAAACAACTCGGATTTCTCCTCGATATTGACGTTAGAAACAATGTGTTTCATTATTACTTTGTACTAAACTCCATTCCACAATAGACTTAACTTGATAGCCGAAACCAGCTTTTCCCTGATAGATGGACTGGCATTTTAGGAAAACCATCATGGTGGCAAAACATACCTGAGGAGCCTTCATTACCTTCTGTGACACTGTCCGACAGAATCCGATCTAATATTACAATCAGGCAGAGTACATCATGTCAACAAATAACTGACAGCTGATACTAAGAAAATGATCTGATGCTGGCTGAGCTGAAGAAATGCCTTCTCACCATCGCACAGGTCGTGAGAAGAACATGTAAGATCTAAGACACAGGTCAAGAGAGCTCAGGTTTCCTGTTTACTGATGGAGGTAACGGTGAACCTGAGAAGCATCTCATCTCTCATAACTGTTTGCCCGTGCCACCCGCAGATTCCCTTATGAGACTGTTTGTAAATAGACTTTCAGTGTCACTTTCAGGCTGGCAGGAAATGCAAGCACAAAACCCAAACATTTCTTGCAGTAACGTTAGTAGTACATTTTTTACTGAGTAGAATAGTTAGTATTCTTAAGTTGTTTTAAAAATCTATTAGCTGGGTATTTGTGCATTGTATTAGCAATGCCAAGGTGAAGAGTTTGATTCCCAGGAAATGAATATGCCTGTACTGATAAAGTGTATAACCTGAATGCACTTTAGATAACAGAATCTGCTAAATACATAAATAAGTGTGCAAACTCAATGAAAGAAATGTTGCAAGATCAAAGGTTTCAACAATAAACTGCTGCCAAACAGCAAAACTAAGAACACGAGAAAAGATACTAAATATTACATTTCTCAGCCAGCATTAATCTTTTCTTACTTCTCGCCCCTGGAGCTCAACCAAAACATGTCTAGAAACTCCAAGGCTGTGGGTTCGATTGCCAGGGAACATGTTGATAAAATGTATACATTTTAGTACTTACACAGCAAATTACTTAGATTGAAAATGCTTTGTGGCGCTAAGGCTATTCAGGAGAGCATGCACCAAAGAGATTAACAGAATGAAAGTGAGAAATCAGAAGATAAAGCAGTTTAAAGGACTTTGCGCTGTAACTCTGATCTAGAGAGTGCTAATTTGTAAACCTGACCCCGTGGGTCTAATTGGAGAGGTCTACGAGGTCAAATGCCTTCCTAACTGTTATGATTTGTCACTCCTCAGATCGAGAAGCTCCGGAAACGAAAGGTCCTCTCTTGATCCAATGAGAACACACCAACAGACCCATATTCACACACATAGAAATGTTCTCACAGTGTTTCAAGAGACACAGAGGCAGAGAGAGATAGAGAAAGAGAGGGAGAGAGAGATAGAGACAGATAGAGAGAGAGAGATGTCATCCCAAACCTGTATGACTTTTTATTGTGAGAAATGTCTCAGTGGTTTTGTGTTATACAACAGAAGTCAATGAGTGCCGCTGTGGTTTGGTTACCGATGCACATCAAAATATCTTCTTTTGTGTTCCTCAGAAGCAAAAAGTCATACAGGTTTGGCATGACATGAGGGTGAGTAAATGATGGAAGAATTTGTGGGTGAACTATGCCTTTAACGTCCATGCTCAGCTGTGCACAAACAGGATGCCAAAACAGTGCTGAACCTGCTTACACATTTGTCCAGTATGAAGCACTGAGGCCTTTAAACACAAACCCACACACACAATCCAAAGTCAGATGCCCAGAGGACAAATCTGTTCTTAAAGTTCATTCCAGATCCCCACAACATGACTGTGTACATCCACCCCACTAATCGAATCATATGCGCCACACAAACAGACTCTTGTTCTTCTCTTAACAGCAAACTAGACCAAGAAACTCCGTAATTACTTGCCTTTGTATGGTACATAAAGTTACTGCTCCCTTTATAAAGTTCAACAACGCAACAATGTTTACAAACAGTTATGAGGTATAATGTAACTTTTTAATATATCCCAGTGTTTTTTATTCGTTATTTTCCTTACAAATCTATAATTCCAGTGTCACTATAGGCAAATATAACCCATATGGGGACATTTCTTGTAATGGTAGCCCCTCTTTAATTCAATTTGATGCGCTGAAGCAGTGAAAACCTGTCTGAACTTAAGTGAATGATTGAAACATGCTACCTTAGACCACAATGTAAACTCTACTCCAATACTTCATGTGCAGAACCTACCTGAGTAAGCCTAAGTTGTTTAGACCTATCAAAACAAGCTGGTTCAATCACCTGTGCTTAACTATTGTCCTCAATCCACTCACAAACTCTTTAAAATACATCATAAAAAATAAATGGGTGTTTTACCACGTACAGGCTGTTAAACAACTACACCGACATGACACCCAAGTTTTGCGTTTATTCATGCAGGTTTACAAGTACATGTGAAAGTACATGTGAAAGTACATGTGAAAGTACATGTGAAAGTACATGTGAAAGTACATGTGAAAGAACATGTGAAAGTACATGTGAAAGAACATGTGAAAGTACATGTGAAAGTACATGAAAAAGTACATGTGAAAGTACATTAAAATGTACATGTGAAAGTACATGTGAAAGTACATGTGAAAGTACATGTGAAAGTACATGTGAAAGTACATGTGAAAGTTCATGTGAAAGTACATGTGAAAGTACATGTGAAAGTACATGTGAAAGTACATGTGAAAGTACATGTGAAAGTACATGTGAAAGTACATGTGAAAGTAAAAATTCATGTGAAAGTACATGTGAAAGTACATGTGAAAGTACATGTGAAAGTACATGTGAAAGTACATTAAAATGTTCATGTGAAAGTACATGTGAAAGTTCATGTGAAAGTACATGTGAAAGTACATGTGAAAGTACATGTGAAAGTACATGTGAAAGAACATTAAAATGTTCATGTGATTTTTTTTTTTTTGGTTGGGGGGGGGGGGGGGGGGGGGGGGGGGGGGGGGGGGGGTTTTTTTTTTGTTTTGGTGTGGGGGGGGGGGGGGGGGTGGGGGGATGGTAAAGGGGGTTGTGGGGGGGGGTGGGGGGGTGGGGGGGGGGGGGGGGAGAGGTGGTGGTGGGGGGGGGGTTGGGGAAGGGGTTGGGAAAGGTGATGGAAAGGAAGAAGGAAAAGAAAGATAAAATGATATTTGAAAGTGAATGTGAAAGTACATGTGAAAGTACATGTGAAAGTACATTAAAATGTTCATGTGAAAGTACATGTGAAAGTACATTATAAAGTACATTATAAAGTACATAATAAAGTGCATGATAAAGTACATTATAAAGTACATTATAAAGTACATGATAAAGTACATTATAAAGTACATAATAAAGTGCATGATAAAGTACATTATAAAGTACATAATAAAGTACATGTAAGTACATAATAAAGTACATTATAAAGTACATTATAAAGTACATAATAAAGTACATGATAAAGTACATGATAAAGTACATTATAAAGTACATTATAAAGTACATGTAAGTACATAATAAAGTACATTATAAAGTACATTATAAAGTACATAATAAAGTACATTATAAAGTACATGTAAGTACATAATAAAGTACATGATAAAGTACGCCATCTTTGATATTTTCGTTAGTCTGTCACCATGGTTACCGACATCATTTACCCGACTGTTGCAAAATCAGCAGACTCGACTTGATCAATTATTCGTTTATACAAGATGTTGCACGAACATCTCATTTATATAATGAACAGTAATATAGAGAATATTTATAATTTGTAATCATAAAAAATGCATTTAGTTTTTTAAGATTAGTACTGCCCCCAAATAAGCTGCAAGCATGTAAAATCTTCTTTATGTTTAATTGCTCATTCAGAGCGGTACTCAATATATATAAAAGCTAAATGCAATTCTTATGATAATATACTCAAAACATCGGAGGAATGAGGATGCATCACATTAAATGTAACCCCACCAATTACCCGAGAGCATTCAGTCTGATCCTCCTTTAAAGTCACTATCCGTTACGTTAAACTGCGGCACTTCTCCCTTCCCTTTAATTAGGAAGTTTGTTAATCATTATTTTCTTGGGTTATTAGTTTAGCAACAATCCCCACACGCAGAAGAGTGATTCTGTGAATGTTTGTTCATGAATACTAAGATGCATTTCTTTTGTCAAGACTGATGCCAGTTAGTGGCTCTTTATGGGTTCATTTTGTGTCTTAGCTCTGCCATTGTACGCATGCAACTTTTCTGCATCATTTTCCGCACTTTTCGGCATTTTGAAACTACTGCTAACTTTTAGCTTTTAGTATTTAAAAGACGTCTCTTGGGCATTTTAAGAAAGGACTTTGATTGTAAACGCTGTGCAATTTTAACGTGCTGTTTCTTATTTCCAGGGGAGTCGTGCAGAAGCCAGATCCTAAAATTTGTGAGTTTCGATGGCCTGTATTCAATAGTTTAGCTATACTGTTGTTGTAATGCTATGCAAGTCTCATGTTGCACAGTCCTTCTTATAATGAGCTCAATACATTAATACGAAGTCTGTGCCCTATACGTCACCTACCCTCCTTCCTGTCTATCTCCATACAAATCGGAAAATTCCAGCATGCGACAGAGTCCAAGAGCAAAAGCTCTTTCACAGTACGAGAGCCCAACCCAGACTCCATACCCGTCAAATTCGGTCTGTAAGGCCCGCTGCAAAAACCACTCCACCTACTCCCATGATGCATTACTCAGCGGGACTTCCCCTGCTCATCAGAAATGAGGAAAAGAGGAGGAGAAAAAAGCCAAATGATGAGGCTCTGTCTGGCTTTGTGCGTCTGCAAGCACCAGAACAAGGAAAACACTGTTGTAGCATTACTGCTGCAGTAAGCCGCTTGTTTTGTTTGTGTGAGGAACATAGATTAACAGCCGCATCTGTCACAGTAAAAGAATGGAGTGATTAAACAGCTTCACTATTCGAGTGTGTGTTGTCCTGCCCAAGTACATGTTTACTGTTTAGATGGTCATCTGCATTTGGTAGATGGCAGGTTTGAACTGCCAGAAGGATGCGGTAAACTTACTCTGCAAAGCAAAAATTATTACCAACATTTCCCCAAAGACCACGCCAGGAAAATAAAAATGATTCAGAATTAATGCGCTAAATCTTTTTGTTGATTTAACCATCGGTTATAAGATCCCCCATAATCCTAAATGATAAATACTGGAGAGGGCTGGAAAATCACTGGTGCATACAGCGTACGGGACATTTGTACAGTCCTGTAAATGTGTTAAAACAGTGATTAAAAGGGCAACAGCAGTAAGTTTCCAACTATGCACCCAGCAAATTTTGGAATCTTCTATCTTGGGGATCTTCTATCTTTTGGATTCTAGCAGAATGCTCAAAATTAGATGATAATGTCACACTCTTCACGCCATGTGTTACCAAATGTTTTAAAATAAAGGACTGCATTTGTGATGGGTTAGAAAGAAAAAGAATGACAGTAGGATTATGTCACATGTTAAGGTCTTTTCTGTGGAACAAGAGAACCAATGGAGTGTGTTTTGGGCAGGACTATGTGTTTGGAAATGAGAAATACTCACCACCTTCTAAACACTGGACAGCTGTTACACCACTGTTGTCTGTGGCTGCCCAGCTAATAGTTTTAGGGTTGTAAGAACATTCAACTAACGTTACCATTAAGTAACAAAAACGTTACAATGTTCTAAGACCGTTCAAAATGTTTTTTTAAAAGTTGTATTAACATTATTGCTAAGTTATAAGAACATTCCACTAACAACTCAAGACTAACGTTTTTGAAATATAAAAAAGGTAATACTAATGTTAATGCAACAACATTTGTCATAACTTTGAGAGAACATTTAGAGAATGTTAGCCAACGTTCTGAGCCAGAATGTTCCCTGTTAGCGGGGTAGGCATGCACTTGCAAGATGGAGACGTCTGTACATGAATAAAAAATGATGTTTTGGCTCAGCGCTGACATATTTCCTTCTAAAAATAAATATGAACTTAAACTAAAGCACCAGGCCTGTCTCTTAAAACAAACAGAACCATATATTTCATTGTTGCGCAAAAGGCATCAGCTGTGAAAACAGCCGTCCACCTAAAAAGACATTTCCACAAATAATGCTACAGACCTCACCTCACAAAGCCAGCCGGCCCCTTCTTCATTTAAGTTCAACACAGCTATGAAGAAATTCATGTAGCAATTCATGAAAATATTTAAGATTTGTGGAGAAAGGGTATATACCCCAGTGGATTATGGGTAACATATTAGTTCAGTGAATGAGCATAAATGACATCTGAAAGAAAGAAAGAAAGAAAGAAAGAAAGCCACTTGAAGTTCTGCCAGTGAAAATTCGTGACATTTGTCTGAGTAGGCCGTTGTCTCTCCCCAGACTTTACATGCTCTGTTTCCACTCAGATACCCTGCGGGGGAAGCTGGGATCAGGGGCCTCGCTTTTCCTTTTTCTCTCTCACTCTCTCAAACACATGTTCAGAACCTACGCCTGCCACACAGAGCCCCGGGGATCCATGCCCCGGACTCAAGGGGGAAAGAAAGGCTGCGTGTGCCCCACAAGGGGCCAAAGGTTCAGGGGCCAGACAGAGAGTCCTGCAGCCCGTCATTGTAGCCAAGACTGTGGGGGTGCGCATTCTCATGTAGAGCACTGCAGCCGACCATCAATCAACAGAATCTGCCGGATCTAAAGTGCAAAAGAATCATGGTGCATCATATTTTTAATGAAATTAAAAACACAAAGTTGATTTATTGATTGATTAATGAATTAAATTCAGCTTCATTCTGTTGGGCGATTCAGCTGTTTTGGAATGTAAAGTATGTGAACACAAGTATTGTTTGGCCAAATGTGTTACCTGTGGTACCACAAATCGTATGCAATATTAAATGCATTATTTTACTAAATGAATCTGTGAAGTTGACATCTCTGTTAAGAAATTGATCACTGATAAAGAACAATCCACAACTGTGTGCATATGAAAAATCATTTCACATTTCAGTTCTAGTAGGAGCCCAGCTAACAGAGAACGTTCTCAGAAAACTGACTAACATTCGTTAAAAGTTATCAAAAAACATTTTTGCAGTAATGTTAGTTGAGCTTTGTTAACGTTATATATGTCATATATCAAAATGTTTTTATTAAAAGTTGCTAGTGAAATGTTTTAAAAAACATTACAGAATTAAGAAAATGTTTAAATAACGTTCTAAAACCCAAGCAAGAATGCTAATACAAAATCAAAAAAACTGGATGTATGAAATGGATGAACATTCTTAAAACTTTCAAAATGGGAAACATTCTTACAACCTAAAATTGTTAGCTGGATTTATCCAGTTGGACAACAGCCAATCAAATCCAACGTTTACACAGATACACACACATGCGCACACACACAGAAAGACAAACAGCACGTCCACTACCACAAAGCCCCAACCAGCTTTGTCAAATAAATGATACCCATCTCATTTCAATCATCAAAGCTCTAGAGTTTAGAGTCTTTCACTCGGCACGTCAATCAACGCCACTCACGGTTGCTTGGATTCAGAAACACTATCCACAGGCGTTCATACACACACACACACACACCTCAGTGGCTCTGTTCTGCAGCTTCATTGCATTGCCTCCTATTCTTTCAGTTCACAAAAGATTCCTTCATGTGCCACAGTGACAATGGCCTTCAGATCAACAGAGCGTAATGACTGCTGTCCAGTGAGAGCCCGTTCAGGATTAATTGAGCCAGAATTAATTTGGGGAACTTCTGACTTCTCTGAAAGGAGGCTGTGACAAAGCACGGATGGATTTCAGGTAGCCAAGGCTGCACGTCTTCAAAACACATTTCTTGGTGTTTCAGATCAGTGATCAACACAATCTCCTCACCTTACTCTGATTCACAGTGGTAAGTTTATAATAATAATTTATAATTTGACTTGTCAGGCCGACTTCCCAGGAAATGTCAGTTTGCTTTCATTTAACTAATGAAAAGTACGCAAAGAAACCTGCAATTTTATGTTGCAAACAGAGATGGTGACAGAAAGGCAAAAGTTACGGATTTCAGTTTTAATAGATTATTTTATCACTATGATTTTCAACCTCAAAAGCCTTCAAAATACAATAAAAGAGGCATTACTTGTCTTGCACGTAACAGTGTGTACAGGAAGTAAATGTCATGGGCTGAAACAGGATTTTATAGCAACACAGAACGAGTCTTGCAGACCTCCTCAGTCTTAATAGCTCACGTCACAGTTCCCACCCTGTGTGTTAAAAAGCAAGCGTGATTATATGACTAATCCAGCTAATTACTTAATCTGAGACTTATTTGTAAGCAACCTCCATATGAGGTCATCTTTATATTAATCTGAAGATTAAAGCTATTAATTTAAATATAAAAAGACTTAAGAGCTGTTGTTTTTTTATGCTTGAAGGGAAAATATTTCACTATCCACTAGCAGTCATGCGTTTTGACTGACTATGAAGTCAGACTAAATTTATGATCATAACCAGCCACACATATACAGTACACACACCCACTCATGGAGCAAAAACATAAACTTTACAAACAGCTACTAAAGTTCTGATGAAATTACTATAAATGACATTATTGAGGGAGGAGATAAAGGAGAGAACAGAACCCCTCTGAGCCCCGTCTGGTTCCACCAACACAGAAAACAGAATTGGCTCAGTTTATCATTGAATTAAAGGCAAACAGTGTCAGGTCTCTCTAGTCCTCAGCACTGATTCTCTGTAATTGGCTCTGTGACAGACTGACTCTTTCTTTCAGTAAATGCCAGCTGAGGAACTACAGAAACAGCCATGCTTCTTCAAACAGCCTTCACGCAATGCCTGCTGAGATTTTTCCATGTAAAGCAAGATCTAACACCATATATGCACCTTTATGTTCTCCTCTGATATAGTCGAATGATACAATTTGACCTAAAACCAAGCAGGATTAAATAAGATGTTTTTCTGTTTACATTTACAATATATAAATATTCAAGCGTGTCTCCTGTTCCTCAATGTTTCATCATGAGAAACAACAATCTTACATCCTCTAGTTTCAGAAAAGAGCTCAACAATGCTTCAACTACGCTCAACTTTTGCTCAGTCACCAATAAACTAAAGATATTTCAAAATGAACTAAAACATTTCTCATAAAATTCTCCCAGGACCATGTGAACAGTGTTTTGCATGTTAATTTTATACTCCTAATTATATGTCAACTGTCTCATTTGTATCTATTTTTAAGGGTTTTAGGAGATGAAAACATAACTGAAATAAAATCCTGACAAAGGTTTTTTCGCTTAAAGGCAAAATTTTTCTAAAATTGCGTACCCTACCCTTAATGTCATCAAACATTTTATTAGCCTCAATACAGTACAGAATAATTAATACCTCATGTCTTTTGTCATGATCTTTGACAAACATCACTGAGCTATTTCTGCTCTGGGCTGTTTGGAATGTTTATCTGCATGCCACAGTCTTCTAATGAGATCTGATGCTTTACTGCGATCAGCCTGAGAACAAGATTTTCAGCTTGTGTAAATCCCAGAACAGATGTCCCCACGTCAACAGTCCAGCAGCTTCATTTTCACACTCTCACCTTCTGTACTTTTGACATTAACCAGCCCCATTCTCTTCTGTTCTGTCTCATTCCTTATCTCTCCCACTTACACACACACAGCTCTTTAATAGGGTCTAACACACAGCTTCATGTTTCCGCTGTTCTCCGGCTGCCGTGTTCCTTATCGATTTTATCCCAGCATCCCTTGTTTTACGCCAGGTTGTAGGAGGAAAACAAAACAACTAAAATTCCTCAGAAATATTTGATCATGATTTGAAACATTTAAGACGCCTTCAAAACATAATTCCGATATCTACTCTCTCTTTCGTGTTTGAAAAGCATTTCAGCATTAATACTTGTTTGTCCGATTGAGAGGCAAAGGTTACTGATTACAGCTTTAAAAGAAACAGCTGACAGTCAATTTGAAGTTCCATGAGCTTGACATAAATTAAACATTTAACACACCACCATGTTCCACACACTTAATTGTTACAAGCGCAACAAAAACAGCATGACTTCATAAGCACTTGTGCATGTGAGCAGTAAAAATGTGGATCAGTAAATCCAGGAGAGAGAAAAGCCACCTAATAACATCTTGTGGCTCTGAACATATTGTTATTGTGCGTTAGTTGAATCACACAGACAAAAATAACAGAGTTCTCTTAGTGTGACAGTGAGAAATATGGTCAAAAATTTACTGGACTTACTGTGGACAGGTAAGATATGACCAAGATGATTGAATAATAAAGAAGAACATTATGACCGGTCATGTTTTCTGTATTTAGGTGCACAGCAAAGCAAACTTCTGAGGATTTAGAAAGCAGATTCAGGTGGATCTCAATGATGAAGAGATGCTGTACAGCCCCAGCAAAGTGTGTCAGATCACTGTAGCCTGCTGCTTTCTCCACAACCAAGCATCACACAATGAGTAACTGCATCATGTCTTTGGGTGCAACAACACAGACAGCCACAATTCATTCCTATGGAATGACCCCCTCTGTGTTCCTGTCAAAGCACTGCTGTACCTCATCCTGTGCAACCACAGCCTCTGCCTCCTCCTTCCTAAAACCACAACTCTAATGAAGTGAAAACATACTTTAAAATAAATGTGCCACTTTTTAAAGTCGGGTGTATGAGTATTTCTATTATATTAAAGTAATTGAAGGTTTTCGGAGTGGTAGTGTCAGTTTGCTACCGAACACAACCACAAATGGAGACAATGTTTCCCTTGTTTTAGCTGAGCCACGTTCAGTATGTTTGTTTTAGTTGTCTAGGCAGTGGGCAGTGTAATTGGGGGTGCATTTCTAACATTTCTGCACTTTTGTACCCACAAGAGAGGAAAGAGAGCCCTTGCAAACTGATTTTGTGCCCTACGTTCACGTTTGGCTACTTCCAGAAGCGAGACAGACGATTGGTCTAGAAAACATCAGATACACATCATGTAGTCTCAGCCTAAAACCCACATACGAATGAAATTTGAGAGCTATGTTGCAGTGTAGCATTATCAGAGGAAAACAACCAAAATTTCTAATCTAATCTAAATATGACATTTTTAAAGAACACTTTACATTTATAATATATATATTTGGGCTGCAGCAAAGGGCAAATATAATAAATCAAATATCAACATTGAATGCATTTACAAGTATAAAACTACTCGATTCTTTGATATAAAACTAACCATGTTCTGCTTATGTAACTATGTCACTGCACACACATGATTTACATCTAACAAAACACCTTTCTAACTATCAGTCTGACATGAAGGCAGGAAGAGGATACTCATCCGTTTAGCATTAAACATTTGTTGATGCATGGAATGGAAATGTGCACTTCCTGGATGCCTGCAAGATGCCACCAAGTTCATTCTCTGTTGGATTCTGTTCCTCCACCATCTATAGTATACAGATCTTATCTTATAGTCATTTCATAAATTGTTGTGCTTAGGAAAGAAAATATGAATCCTAAATCCTCATCCCAGAAATGGGATAAGCACCACGTTTGAGACTGAGTAAATTAATGAGTTGTAAATCATTAATGTTTTAGATCTAAGCCAGGCTAGATGTTTCTACAGGTGACTTTACTGCTAATACCCAGCTAACAATGTTAGGTTGTAAGAATGTTTCCTTAATGTTTCCATTAAGTAACAAAAACATTATTATTATTATTATTTATAAAATATTATTTAGAAAGTTTTAGGAACGTTCAAAAGTCCAGTTTTTTAGAACGTTATTCAAACATTTTTTTTAATTAAGTAATGTTTTTATAACATTTAACTAGCATAATAAGCATAAAAAGAATAACGGTGGTTATATGGTATATAACAAAAAAATTGTTTAACTACCTTAATGCAAGAACACTTTTGATAACCTTGAGAGATCTTTGGCCAACGTTCTGAGAACGTTCCCTGTTGGCTGGGTGTTTGGCTCTCTTAAAGTGAACAGTGATTTTGCAATATGTTACGAAAACGGTATCAATCTGGTTTCACCCTCCTCCACCACTTCACACATTCCACAGAAGGGAGAAAAGGAGCAAATGAACAGAAAGGAAGGAATCTTTCATATTGTACATGAAAACATACATCATCTCACAACACTGCCTGTACCACTTCAAGCTATTGTTTTCATGTGTTCAAATGAGCCATGCGGATTGAAAAGGGTTTTGTTTACGTTAAAACAAGATGCAATGTCTTTCTTCCGATTTATTAACACTGACAGAGCCATTTGGAAACAATCATCGAAAGTGTCATGGAAAAATCGCTACGTCATGGTCTTTTAGAAGCTTCCCCGCTCTGCCAGCATCAATATTTTCACCCAGCTTCACTGTCTGTCTTCTGACAACATGTTGAAGTTTTAAAGTGAGTCACATGCACTATAAAAATCCTGTAACAGCGTTTGTTAGACAAACTCTGTTTTTAAAGGTTAGCTATTGAATACAGAGGAAGAGATTACAAAAGCAAGTCAACCTCGAGTCGATCAGTACGAGCAATTTAAAAATGAAATAAAGTGAACAGAGAAAACGTACAATTTAAAGACCCTATGAAATCAGATTAGATCATGTCCACACTGTAAAAACCTTTGCTGCCTTAAATTTTTAAGTTCAATCAATTTGGTTGCACAAGTCATTTCAACTTACTGTTTGTAATCTTTACTTTATAAGAAATAGTTGGAAAATTGCTTAACCTATTTCTTGCTTAAACACATAAGTAAACTATATAAGTATAATATATAGTTTAATGTGTTTTTACTTACATATTACATATTCGTAATATAAATAATAGTAATAATGTAATATAAAACGTAATAATCTTAATAAACAAATAATCTTCTCTTTTGGAGACAAGCATCTGATAGCAGTCTGCTCTATTTAACATGCTAAATGATGGCTTTAGAACAATGTTTCTCAACCAAGGGAGACGACTTAAAATGACTTCAAACTAAACACGCCTTAAAATACACTAAAACAGCTCAAATATGTCTTTATGTTTGGTTGTTGTTTTTTTTAATGATCGTACATCTTGTATTTAGGCCAAGCTCTAAAATATTTATTGGGTACAAACTGTGAGTGGGGGGGCTTCAAATATTGTTGTTAAAACTTGTGGGGCCAAAAGGCTTTAGAACCGATGAACCCTATGCATTTCATTTCAGACACTTTATGGGTGAATTCAGCATGGGCCGGGCATTAAAGCATCTGTTTCTTCACCCGTTATCAGTGATGGGTATACAGACCACCAGGCTGCATTACTTCACACACTCAGAAGTGAGAGAAAGAGCGAGTTTGTTTGACAGTTCTCAGGCCTCCCACCACTCCCTGCTAAATGTGTTGGGTGGGGGGAGCATCAAACAGAGTCTCTATCAACTAAGACTGTACAATCCGTAACTTCCTTTAAGCTTTAAAGAGCTCAGCATTGAACTGTGACTGCTGACAGTTTAACAGTGTGTTTTCAAGTTAATTAGCTTCACATCTCTCATTGCAAGCAGACCCATTACTGTGTAAACATACAGAGGGAAACACACAAACTGTATTGAGACAACATTTACACAAGCACAGTTCCTCCTTAAATGTGTGTGTGTGTGTGTGTGAAATGAGCTCCAGAGAACTACACAAGCACCAGAAGTAAGATTTACATTTACATTTACATTTACGCATTTGGCAGACACTTTTATCCAAAGCGACTAACAGTATGTTCAAGCTATAGAATTTGCCAGTACATGTGCTCCCTGGGAATCGAACCCACAACCTTTGCACTGCAAACACAATGCTCTACCAATTGAGCTACAGGTGTTAAGCTAATAACCTGATTTCAAGTGATTAATCAGAACAGAAATTTTGGTCTGTTCCTCACACATAGCTTAGTGCACATTTAGTATAAGATACTTTAACCATATTTGCAAGGAAAAGGTGATATATTTTGTAAGAAAATCATACAGGTTTGTAATGACGTGAGGAATTTTTATTCCAGGCAAACTATTCGTTCTATTCTTACGTCTTAAGGCAAAGTAGGTGATTTTTCTTCCCAGAACCATTTTTTGTTATGCTGGTTGAAAATCGCTTCACATCCTGAATGCTGTGAAGGTAGGGGCAGGATCTTATGCTTTCAATACTAGCTTGCTATCACTAGCCTCTCCGAAATTCCCTGCTTTTAATGAAATTAAAGATAACACAGAGATGAAAGGATAAAGATGACCAAAAGGGAAATTGTGGAGGAAGTTCTTGATAAGGACTGGAGGACAATCAAAACACCCTTTTCCTGTGGATGGGAAATGTGAATAATTAGCCTCACGAGGCCCGGCAAGTCATTTCCTGTATAAGGAGGACACGGTTCCACCTCATTGGGAATCTGTCACATGGCACCCTAAGCCAATGAAGTGGAACTTTCCCCAGAGCCCTGCAGAATTCCCGTCTCAGGGGCCAGTGTGGGAGCGCTGGTGTTGTTTCAGTGCGTGCAGAGAGATACAAGCGAGCGCTCCTCACTTCCTCCGATCCTCAGTCTCTCCACATCAATCATCTCCATTCCTCACATTGTGATCACAGTGCCAGCAGTTGCACACTTGTTTTCCTTCCTCTATCCCTCTCACTTTTGTTTTTTTGTCTGTGGACAGTCTCTCTCTCTCACGCTAATGTTAGCACAGACGCCGGAGGATGCCGGGCACAAGAGGTTTAACTGTAGCCACGACACGCGGTTCCCACGCAGCTGTGCTAATGCGAGCGTTCACGGATAGCTTAAGCACGTAAAGAAAAGGCACTTATGTGCATAAACTGAGAGCATTCATCGGGATTCGAGATAGCCCACTTGTTGCTAAGGAAACAGTGTGTCATTTGACTTGTTCACCTCACCCTGACAACACGCTGTAATCAGTTTAACATTTTTCTCTGTTCACTGCTTACCATACGAGACAAATTTAACATCTATGTAGATGCTTACAGGAACAGGAATTTCCATAAGCCTGGGTTTAATCCTGGGTATAGCAACTGTTCACTAAACACCAAATTATTGTAAATGTAACTTTTCATATACATGTGACTCTTTCGTCTTTGT
The DNA here is from genome assembly GCA_036877525.1 of Chromobotia macracanthus. Classification (NCBI taxonomy): domain Eukaryota; kingdom Metazoa; phylum Chordata; class Actinopteri; order Cypriniformes; family Botiidae; genus Chromobotia; species Chromobotia macracanthus. The sequence continues at coordinate 4,825,500 of JAZGTH010000073.1, read as the reverse complement.
TAATGCTAATCATCAGAGGAAACGTGACGACAGTTTGGTATTAGTGCTATTAGTATTAGCCATGGATGAATGTTTCAGTGAATACATTCTGTAACTCTGCTCCTATGACAGGATCAGAACGCTGGATTAATTACACTCAAATTAGTAAATGCTTTCTTGACTGACACACAGACGTACAAACACACTCATTATCATGTCTGATCCAGTTGGATTCTGAACAGTAACATACCAGATACATGTGAAAAAGAAGACTTCAGCAATATAATGCTCCTTTATGACATCACAGGGGATAAAGATCAAATCATACACAGGTCTGTCTGACCAGCAGACACACTGTAGACTGCAACAGAACATAACATAACACATTTTCTAAGTAGATTTAGGGTCAATCAATCAAGCTATCTGTCCACGACTGGCTGTGCCTTTAACCTTTGTTCTGTTTGAGAAACACTACAAACCAAAAATGTAAAGTCACAGTTATGTACCAAAGTGGAATAATACAAAGTAAGATTTAAAACCTAAAGCACATCTCCAGTTCGATTACATTGTTTTGTCATGGTCTTGTTTTATCACATCCTCTAAGCTAAGCTCTGTCTTATTTATATAAACCGTAATGCATGTGAGGTCTCTTGTTAGAACTGAGTGCCACAGAGCATTATAACCGCTGAGAAGATTCTGGTGGTATTGCTGGTTAATCCTGATTTCCCAGCTACTCAGAACGTTCTCTGAGCATAAGCTGAAAGCTCTTAAAGTTCTCTAAAAGTTCTCTCAACAATATCAAAAACGTTCTAGCAGTAACAATAGTAAAACTGTTATATATCACATATAGCAAAACAGTATTCTTAAGTAGTTAGTGGAACTTATGTTATAGAATTAAAAAATGTTTGAATAACATTCTTATACCAAAAGCAATAGCATTAACATAACATCTTAAAAAACATTTATATATATCATTTTTAACATTTTAGTTACTTAAACATTCTTACAACCTTAAATTGTTAGCTGTGTTGGTGCTGATCTAGCTACTGGACTATCATAGAAACTTAGCTGGTGCAGCTATTGACCAGAAAAGTTATGCTGGTTAAGCGGCCTGGAGGGGGTCACCAGGACAACAGCATGAAAAACACAACATATGCTTCAGCAGACGAAAGAGAGAAAAACAGATTGAGCGGTCAGTTTCCGCTCTTGCTGATAGAATAACAGAGGTCACATGCAGTGACCCTGACCCCTCTGACACTCTCATGAGAATGACCCCAATGATCCTGTATCATTCACTTATGATAATCCAAGAACAAACATCAGATTTGTTTCAAACTGATTGCACTGAAATAAGTGAAAATACCCAGCTAACAGAGAATGTTCTCAGAACATTGGCTAGCATTCTCTAAAAAGTCTATCAAAAAATGTTCCTAGAACTTTCAAAATATCATTTTAAACATTTCTGTTACTAATTGAAACATTAGGGAAACGTTCTTACAACCTAAAATTGTTGAATGGGTAGAGCATAATCTTACTATTAGCCTACTTCTTGCAGCTGATCATTGTGCTTGGATCTTTGTATGATATAAGATTATCACACTGTGATTGTTTACTCGCCTGTATGTCGTTCCATAACTATATGACGAACCACAGAACTCCAAAAGACGTTTCAAAGAATGTCTGAGCTGATCTCTTCCGTTTAATAAAGGTTGGTGGGGGCATGCCATGAGTGGTATGAAGAACATAATATATGTTTCAGAAGATATTTTGACTGCACGGTAACACAGTAACAAAACCATAACAAGCATGACCAAACCAAAGCTAAAAATCCAAACCCACCGAGCAGAGACCGAAGAACATCTCAATTACATTTCTTTCCATCTGCCACCCCACACCACCAATGAAATGTCCATTATTCATTTTAGAAGGGCAGGTTTAAAATAAATGTTGAAAATAACAACAGGGTCCCACATCTCAGGGGAGAATAATATTTATTTCAGAACCGACTATCTCTTTCGTGTAAGCCTTGGTAAGTGAAAGATGGTCTTGTAAACAGAACGTGTAAATGTTCCAAAAGTGTGAGTGAGAGACACCAAGCATAAAGATGTTCTCCAGCACTCTGTCTCACTGCTTCAAATAGCACTGCCTTTCTTGGTGTCATCTGGCCAGGATCAGAACACCCCACCACCCTAACCCTCAAAGAACCATCAAATGAATATGAAACACTGAATACTGTACACGTACCTATAAAAAATACACATATCCAAGCACTAAAATGAAAGCACTAAGCACTAAATAAGCACTAACCATAAGCACACACTTTCTCTCACATTCCCACAATCCCTCTCTCTCCACATAATCTCTTAGTGTCTCTCTGTCCAGTCGGGGCACATGTTGACTGTGAACAACAGTATTATTTTTGGAACAACATTAGTACATCATTATTTCCGAGACTTTTGAGCTCTCTCTCTATTCATCCGCCAGCCTTGTTCTAGTTCACCATCGTCCAGCTGCGTACACTTTGAAGATGTGTAGCACTGATCTCCCATAATTCCTCAGTGTATTTCACATCCTTAGACAGAACTCTGGTCATTCACTCCCATATGTGCATAATAATAACACACAATGAACACTAAGCGTTCCTGTAGCTCAGCTGGTAGAGTATGGTGCTAGCAACACCAAGGTCATGGATTTGAATCCCATGGAATACACATACTCAAAACGCATAGCTTGAATCTGTTGTAAGTCACTTTCTATAAAAGCATCTGCTGTAAATGTTAAAAAAAAGGTTTTTTTTTTTTTAATATATGCCCCCCATTTTTGGATGAAGAAAAAGAAAAAGAATGCAAAACATTCAGATCAATTAAAAGTTCTAAATGTAACTAAATCAAAAACTGCTTTGATACAGTACACCAGTTTATAAAAATGAATATCTGATTGGAGTAAATGAAACATTCTTGCTTTTTTTGCATGCAGTGCTACCCTAATTAACCCTTTTGCTTTTCTCATGAAATGCTTTTTCAATTCATGACAATGCATTGTCTGCTCAGCTGCTCATCAGGATCTGACTATGAAACAGTAAGCTGAGGTGAAAGCACATGGCTCCTTATTAAAGACATAATCTGTTCCACCACATTCTTCTCAGTCTGAACTCAAGCCTGCTGCTTTAGACAGCTGTAATATGAGAGGTGGCAACAAGCTGAAGTAATTGGATTGGTTTTAAACATTGAGTGTCTGACAACAATAGATACTTATCTCTCCAGCAGCCTGACCCTCTGTTTCTGGGTTCAGGCATGATTTAGGAGCCCATAACTGCCTGGTTTGATCCCAGTCAAGGATGAAAAGGGGGCAAGCAGGCAGAGTGGAACCGGAAAAATCTGATGACCCGTACACATCTACGGTCCCCAGTTGGTTTTGGGCTCCCCAAAGGTTTGCGGCTCACTTGTGTGGCCATTACTCTAATCACATTAGCCTCGGGCCAGTTTTACAAACACAGGTTTTGGCCTGCGGTTATGCTGATATACAAAATGGAATAAAAACCGCAGCTAGAAACATCCAATTACATTGTCAACAACAATCCATGACTATTTCTTAACACAATACCTGTAGCCAAACCCTAAACTTTCCCTAAACATTCTCAGATTCTTGAAATCCTTAATAACCTAAATAACAGGAAATGTTTTCAGAACGTTGGCTTAGGTTCTCTAAACTTTCTCTCAAACTTATTAAAAACATTCTTGCAGTAACGTTAGTAGAACACCTTTTTAACATTGTATATGGCATATATCAAAACGCTTAAATTGTTAGAGGAATGCTTTACAAATGTTTGAATAAGTTCTTTTAACCAAGAAATTATTTTAATACGTCTAAAAATATGGACGCTTTGAACATTTTTAGAACATTCAAAATAACAAATGTTTCTGATACTTAATGAAACGTCAGGGGCATGAACATTCTTACAACCTAAAACTGTTAGCTGGGAACTGTGTCGTCACAGAGTGAACTACAAATACTGTCTACATTATCTGCTAATGTACAGTCTATCGTACATATCTTTATATTACCAATCTCTATTTGACTTGCACCATCATGGCAGGTCTCAGACTCTCCAACAATGGTGCAGTTTAAATCTTAAAAACTCTGATGTTTGACTTTCAAAAGAAGGACTTTGGTATCCAAGATGAAATGTGAATGAGGATATTAAAACAGGCGAAACCCTTTGAGGGACAAGCGCTGAGGTTTTGAGATCTAAATAGTCTAATTAACCCTTATTACACAGAGTGGCTATTTGAATGCAGTGAGTAACCGGAGACCTCTCCTGGGGGTCAGATTCTTTTAAAGGCACAGTGGCCGGGACAAAAGGTCCAGCGCACCTTTAATCTTGAACCTCACCGACAGGAAATATCAGCCTGGCATCTTGCCCTCAACTTGCTACGGTTCTCCTTCATGTGGCCTCACACATTAATGAGAGTTCAGCTGTGATTCTGCTGTCATTACCATATAAGGGTAAAGAGACTCAACAGGAAAATCTTTAGTCTTGACTGACAGCGTACCGTGGCATTTCTCTTAAAGCTTCAATCCGTAACTTTTTTGCTTAAAAATAAAAATCAGTTATTGAGCAAGTACATAACAGATCAGTGTTCAACACCATCTCATTGCCTTACCCCGATTCACAACGGCAAGCTTATAATAATGATTTATAATTTGAGCTGTCGGGTCGGATTTTCCAGGAAATGTCAATTTGAATTCATTTGACTGCAACATATTTAAAGAAAGTATGTAAAGTAACCTGCAGTTTTGTTTCAAACAGAGATGGCGGTAGAGAGGCAAAAGTTACAAATTGCAGCTTTGAAAACTAAACACATTAAAGGAATGGGTCATCCAACATGTGCTCATGCTGTTCATTTCAATTGGTTTTGTGAACTGGATATACTGAATAATTGGAAAGATTCTACTCAATAGAAAAACAAAGTATTTGTTAATTCGAATAGCATTACTTTGGTCATGAACTCATGAATTTGCCATGGAAAGCTAGTGTAAATGTCCTTTAAGAAAATGTATGTTGTCTTAACATATGATTTCTCTGCATGGCCTAGAGTTTACTCAGATCTAACACAGAGATAAACGCAGTTGGACCACCACTCGACTTTCAACATCAAGATTAAGAGTCTTCCAACATAGTGACTACAGAGCAATTTGACTGACATGTAAAAACATACTTTTCCTACTGGGGCTGCTTATCAGAGGACATCATACCACAGACCTGCCTGTTCCACATACTAGTGGTTGTAAAATGACATGGCGAAATAACCCACTAGTTACTGATTACCTGCCGTCTCATACTGGGCGATTGTTTGCAGTCTGTGGTATGGTCTGTGTAGCGTGACCTGTAACGTCAGAGAAATGAGGATGAGCTGATGATCACCAAGAGTGACATTTAATGCTGGTTTATACCTGCCTGCCTGTATTTAGAAAAGCTTTTCAGATTTGCCCCATTCCCACAAGAGGGCAGCCCGAGCTACTGGGGCAATAGTTGGGGTCAATTAACTCCAGATTACTGGATGTTGTCTGTGCACGCACGGTGCCGTATGGCTACCGAGGCAGGATGTGGATGTGTTCAAAATCCACGGCCATTGCCGGAGCCTTTATTAACCTTATGATCGAGGTGACATCATCATGGCATCATAATTCTTCGAATCTTTCATCTCATGATGTCAATGTAAAAAAAAAGATTTTCAATAACCTCTGACTTTTGAACAAGAGCGTGAGAAAGACCGACTTCGCATGCCTGCCCGCGAGCATCATTCTTGGATGCTACACCACAGAAAGTTTGTAATGCAATTCTCAAAGTCAACCAGAAACAGACTGACTTAAATAACCTCTATGTACATATCTGAGAGTAATAAGTTTAAGCACTCCGCTTGCCTTTAAAAATAAGATTACTAAGAGACATCACTGATATCCAAATATGTGCTAAACAATATTTTGTCAGTGCAGAAAACATATGAATAGGAACATGAGGTTTGTCCATTACGAGTGTTTGAGCAGCTCAACTTGTGGGACAGGGGACATGGGCGGGGCTTCCTTTCCAAGCCCATCCTCCCTAGCTCATGAATATTAAAATTACGCATGCGTTTGCCACCCCCATTCACTGAACTTAGAGAATTGAACGCGCAGCCCGTCAGTCGCGGACAAACGCTCCCATGGCTTCTGCGTAATATATACCGAGAGACAGACAAAAGCATAATAGGACAAGAATTGAACACACGCCGGGATAACAGGAGGCAGTTAACTACACATTGCAAACCACAAATCTTCTGAACACAAATTCATTTGTTCTTCACCCGTGCATGTTAAATCGGGGAAGACATTAGAGCCGAGAGTCGGCTGAAACTTCAGAGTTATCGAGCAACACCAGCAAGAAGGCATGGTTGTGCGACGGAGCTCAGTATTTTCTGCTTTCTACCTTCATGCCTTTTTCTTATGTTTGCCGACGAAGGTGAGTAGACGTTCAGTGATTATTTCACAAAACAAAATGCATGCATTTGAACCCGGATGGGTGAGCTCCTTTGGTCTTGGCGACCCTGTATCCATGGTTTAAGTCAACAGCGGTGCTTTAATCCTTCTTTATATGAGAAACAAAGCGCTGCTGGACAGCCACCAGTCTGAATCAGACCCGGACAGACTGCCGGGGAATCAAGCTTTAATGCACGCATGTTTAAGGACTTGTTTCTCCCGACAGGTGTCAGACGCATCGGGCCACTTCGAGCTGGAAATCTTATCGATGCACAACGCGAACGGAGAGCTGCAGAGCGGGGCGTGCTGCGACGGCCCGAGGAGCGCGGCGGACCGGAGATGCTCCCGGGACGAGTGCGACACGTATTTCAAAGCCTGCCTGAAGGAATATCAATCGCGGGTTTCCGCGGCCGGGCCCTGCAGTTTCGGGACTGGATCTACGCCGGTTGTCGGTGGGAATACGTTTTCGAGCAAGAGTACGCGGAGCGAGAAGTCACGGATTGTTTTGCCCTTCAGTTTTGCGTGGCCGGTGAGTTCAAGTCGAGATGACGTCATGCTTTGATGACGCAACGCGCGTGATACAATGTTGCAGTTGCGCTCCACGTGTCGTGTTGTTTACACGTCTGTGCGGGTTATTTACACGTCTGTGCGGGTTGTTTACACGTCTGTGCGGGTTGTTTACACGTCTGTGCGTGTTGTTTACACGTCTGTGCGTGTTGTTTACACGTTTGCTCGGGTTATTTACACGTCTGTGCGGGTTATTTACACGTCTGTGCGGGTTATTTACACGTCTGTGCGGGTTGTTTACACGTCTGTGCGGGTTGTTTACACGTCTGTGCGGGTTATTTACACGTCTGTGCGTGTTATTTACACGTCTGTTCGGGTTGTTTACACGTCTGTGCGGGTTGTTTACACGTCTGTGCGGGTTGTTTACACGTCTGTGCGTGTTGTTTATGTTACGTCTGCCGCTTGTTTACACGTTTGTTGGGTCTGTGGTTATTACACGTCTGTGCGGGTTGTTTACACGTCTGTGCGGGTTGTTTACACGTCTGTGCGTGTTGTTTACACGTTTGCTCGGGTTATTTACACGTCTGTGCGTGTTGTTTACACGTCTGTGCGGGTTGTTTACACGTCTGTGCGGGTTGTTTACACGTCTGTGCGGGTTGTTTACACGTCTGTGCGGGTTGTTTACACGTCTGTGCGGGTTGTTTATTTTACACGTTTGCTGGGTTGTACACGTGGGTTATTTACACGTCTGTGCGGGTTGTTTACACGTCTGTGCGGGTTATTTACACGTCTGTGCGGGTTATTTACACGTCTGTGCGGGTTGTTTACACGTCTGTGCGGGTTATTTACACGTTTGCTCGGGTTGTTTACACGTCTGTGCGTGTTGTTTACACGTCTGTGCGGGTTGTTTACACGTCTGTGCGGGTTGTTTACACGTCTGTGCGGGTTGTTTACACGTCTGTGCGGGTTGTTTACACGTTTGTTTACCGCTGTTACGCGTTGACGGGCGTCAGACAAACTCCGACGCGGTCGCGGTGTCCTGTCAGCGGTTTAACGCGCGTTGTGCGCGGTGCGTTCAGACGTGTCGGGGCGTCGTGATTTCATGACGTAACTTCACTCGGCTTTAAAGGACTTTTAAACCTCGGTTATCAAGCAAGTGTAACTCTGTGCGTTTATCTGTGAGTGTAAATATGTGAGGGTATCGTCTGGTGTCCACCAACACGCAGGGCGCGTTGATATCAAGATGCAACTTGTGCAATATTGAAGCGTTTGTTTTGGTAACAGTGTGTTTAGTTCCAGCTTTTTTTAGTCGTATTGAGCTACTTAAATATAGTTTTCTGGGATTTCCCAGTATAGTTGGCCAGCAGGCATGCTTGCCTCATAAAAGAGCTTCTCAGGAGCTTTCTGGGATGTTGAACTTTGGCGTGCGCGCTTGTGCACCTGCTGGCGTGATGATGTCGTAATGGACGCCATTCTCAGCGGGGCCAAAATGTCTGACAATAGAAAAGTGACCCGCTTAAACCTTGTGCCCTGGTGAGCCGCCCACCCGAACCAGACGCCCGGCGGGCATGTGATGATCGTATAACGCCTCGGCTGTTTTTGTCCGAAGCATTGATCATTTGAAAAGAGAAGAATAACATGGATGACAATGTAGAAGCAGCTGAAGAACGAATCGGATGATTGCCATCAAGCAGCTTCTTCATCTAATCTTGTTAAATTGATGATAAATGATGATGGCACACTTAAATCAACGGGCTGCCAGCGTTTGAGCCGATAATTGTTTTTGAAGCTGGCAGGAGGGAAGTGTTGAAGTCTAGGTTTTGTCAGTCACGGGTGAGCGGAGAACAGGCATCGCACCTTTTCAGCCCTCAGTGATTGCTGAAGGTAATAAAACTCTCGCCAAGTTCCCAGATGCAACAGCGGCTCATCAGATTACTTTTGTTATCTTTCAGTTGTGTTCAGCAGATTTTGGCTCCTGCTTTTAGTTTTCTAGAGGGGCACAGAGAGTTAAAAAAAGAGAGCGTTGGTGATGGCCCACCCAGACATGTGAAAAGGGGGACAATGGCCAGGCCAAGCTGGCTACAGGCAGGATTACTGTGCATAATGGAGCCAGTCCAGGAATAATGCAAGCAACAGGAAACTGTGTTCAAGTCAGCAGTGATGAGATCTGCTCCTAGACAAACCCAGCCCCAGCCCTGACCTCGCGTCTCATACTGGTCAGTTCAGCAGATTACAGCGGTGCTCTCTGGCCCCATGGCCCTGAATGCACCTGGGGCTTGTCTGAACAGCACAAACCCAAAAGCTGGTTCACCAGCAAATTGGATAATTTCATTTTTCCTGTCCCATCTTCCAATCTGTTAAATTGCCTGTGAACCCATTCCCTTCCCTAAAGCCAAACTGGTATTTATGTGCATATTTAATACATGTTCCATGCAAAGTAAATACAAAAGCAATCCAAACGCTGAGGTTAACCAGATTTGAAAGAGAAGAAACATCTTTGCTGAGCATGCTGTCTCCATTCTATCCTGCGCCATTGGAAAGCACAGAGGACAGACCCAGCTAATAGGGAATGTTCTCAGAATGTTGGCAAACATTCTCTAAAAGTTCTTTCAACTGTATCAAAAAAGTTCTTGCAGTAATGTTAGTAAAATGCTTCATTAATGGTTTATATCATATCAAAAATGTTATTCTTAAGTTGTACATTTTAAAAACATTACAAAATTAAGTTTGAATAACTATTATTGCTTATAACTAAGCAATAATATTAATACAGCATCAAAAACATTCCTAGATGAATGTTTAAGAAAAATATTATTATGTATTATTATTATTTATATTATAATTATTTAAAAATAGCATTTTTAATGTTTTGGTTACTTAAAGGAAACATTAGGGAAACGTTCTTACAGCCTAAAATTGTTAACTGGGGAAAACTAGTCAACTGTAGTAAGGGACAGTGTGGGAAAACAGCAGGTGAACCGTCTATATGTCTGTCTTGCCTTGAGGCAAAGAGCTACTGGCTGCAAAGAGAATAATGACATGTTTGCTTTATATGGTCCCCTCTGATGTGGCACTTATGTGTAAATTAGTCAAGCCATAGCAGGAGGAACTGCATTGCATGCCATATTCTTCTAACCTCGTTTGGGTTTTAAACGAGGTATTGATGAGGCTTGTAAAGTTGTGTAGTATTGTGGTTTATCCCAGCTAACAGGGACGTTCTCATAACGTTCGCTAACATTCGGTCAAAGTTCTCTCAAGGTTATTAAAAAGTTCTTGCAGTAACATTAGTAGAATATCTTTCAATGTTATGTAAAGCAAATCTAAAGTGATTAGTCTTAAACTTTTAAACATCTGGACTTCCTAGAACATATTTAACATTTTTGGTGCTGGAAATGTTCTTAGAAGAAATGAAACATTCTTCTAAAGTTGCATTTGGAACAGAATAACTTCAGTCACCTCATATTCTGCTTTTTCTGGCTCAGACATAATGGTACCAAGAAATGTTTTGTGTTGGTAGTATTAAGGTATCTAGTGTTGAATTGGTGAGAGATCAGGTGGTAGGCACATACATATCTGAGAGCCGATGTTTCGTTTGATCCACCCCTCTCTTCAGTCCCTGCCTGCAATTGCTGTTGTGAGTGACAGAAGATTAGATGGCAGCCAGTAGCGCTTGTGTGCGCGCAGTTGAGTGACAGGCCTGTTATCAGGGAAGCCTGTCTCATTTTCCACGCCAGAGAGAGCAGTGACAGATCGTCAAAAGCTTTCCCTGAGAGCCCCTCTTATCTCCGGCCACCACTCCTGATAGAATCTCCCACAAAAAAACCTTCCTCTTCGTTTTTTTGTACTGTGATTACATCTCCTGAAGTGGTGATTTAGTGTGGCAAAAAAGGGCGTCTACTTCATTTGTTTAAATCTGCTTTTCTGAGCTTCAAATGTAAACGCATTGACTTTGATTTGATTTGAATCTGGATCAGTGCACCCGGAGCCATTGTTCAAACTCTTTTTTTAATGCGTGTCACCACAGATTCCCACACTGACTCAAGATGTGTGTAGAAGTGTAGAATTCAAGATGTTGTCTTACCAAACACAAACTTGAGGAGCCCCAGCTGAGTGTAGAAAGGACCGTGAATCTGAGCTCAAGTGAAAAAGGGCCGAGAATCTGAAAGCAAGTGAGTAACAGTGTTTGTCTGGCAACTTAGACTGTGTGAATGGCACTGGACTCTTTATCAAATGGTGTCTGTGTGCTGGACGGATGCTTGTAGACTGAAAGTGATAAGGTAAAAGCAAAGGTTCAGAGACTGCTGCCGGCCGGGACATAAGACTAGAGGGGGTAGTGAGAGTCCAACAAAGATATAGAGGTCAGTTTCAAACATGGGAAAAAATGAACCTGGCGACTGCAGGCATTTGGAGCTGATAACCAGATTGTGAGTTATGGAGTGAGATAGACTGGCCTGGCATGCGGCCCCCTGCTTTAAAATCTCCCATGCACCTGGCATTTAACTTTTTATTTCATTATTTCATTAAATGCTATTTTCTTTCACTCAATCTTTTTATGTCTTAAAGGTAAGGTAGGCAATCTTTCACAGAATAATTTTTTTTATGCTGGTTGAAAGTCTGTTCACATCCTGATAGTAATCACAAAATAAAGCGCTACAAACATATTTACATACTTGTATATCTTCTGTGGATGGCATATAAAATGTTTGTCAGACTTTGTATTTTCTGTTGGAGGAGGTTAATATTGACTAGCTTAATATTGTTTGCCTCTCCGAAATTGCCTACCCTACTTTTAATGGCCCTTTTATGTCCTAATTGCTTCTATTTGTTTTACTTTGCTGCCCCTCAAAAGAGCCTGAGAAGAAATTAACCCCTTTCGTAATGACACATAATGACAGGCAAAGCAAGCATGCGAAAAAACTTTTGAAGCAGGCACTAATCGTATAGGTTGCTAAGTCGATCACCTTTGTTTAAAGGTGGTGTAGCGGTACCCTGGTCTGAGAGGAAGTCGTGAACACTCGTGTGCAGACACGTCCGGTCACAGCCTGCAGCTGTGGGCACTTTCAAATGCAGTCGAGGAAGTTGAGGGCAGTTGAAGTCAATGAGCTGTGTGTGTACTATACATAAACTGAGAAGATGTGTTTGCCACTTCAGACGGGGCTGTGATTCAACAGGATGCTGCGTGTGACCGTTTGTGTGCGTGTGTGACCGTTTGTGTGCGTGTGACCGTGTGTGTGAACGTGTGTTTGTGTGTATGAATGTGTGTGTGTTTGTGTTCATAGTGCATTCAAGCGTGAACAAGGAGAGGAAGGACAAGATGCATCTCGACCCAGGTGACATCCCAGCTAACAGAGAACGTTATCAGAACGTTGGCTAATGTTCTAAACGTTCTCTCAAAGTTATTAACAAATGTTCTTAAAGTAACATTAGTAGAACTTTTTAACATATCATAAATGTCAAAACATTATTCTTAAGTTGTTAGTGGAACATTTTAAAAACATTAGAGAACAAATCTTCAAATAAACTTTCTTATAACCAAGCAATAATGTTAATACAATACATTCCTAGAACATTCAAAATTACATTTTCGTTACTTAAAGGAAACATTAGGGAAATGTTCTTACAACCTAAAATTGTTAGCTGGGATATTGTCCATCAGATAAACGATATTGCACATACTGTAAACACGACAACTGTATTGTCACGTGCAGACTACCACCCAAGTTACTTTAACTGCTGGGGGCGGGGATTTGCCCCGGCGAGGCGGGAATCTTGATATTCTGCAGGTCATTGAGATCCAAATGAGCCAGGACTAATTTTAGCTGCTTGTACAGTGAAAGGTGCAGCACAGTGGTTTGCTTGAATGGTCTGGCTTCGCAAACTCAGGGTTCATCATCGCCTCAAACGGACAGTGAGAACTTTGGTGATGCTGGAAATTCCACGGTACCTTGTAAAGAGTACGAGTGTGTGAATTTCACAAGTAGGTGCAGTAAGACATGCTTCAGTTCTGGCAGAGGAGATGATGTCGTACACACACGTACACGCACGTTGGGTTTTCATGTTTTAATAGGGACATTCCATAGATGTAATGTTTTTTTAAACTAAACAAACTTTATATTCTATCCCGCTACACCCTTCACCTAAACAACCTAACCTCACAGAAAACTGTCTGCTACTTTAAGTTTTCACCCCACATGGTCAACATTTACTGGTATTACTAAACTTGTGACAACGTTTGGTCCCCAAAACGTAGTGAACACCAGGACCCCCCTACACACACACACTCACATAGACACACGAGTCACAAGTTTTCTCTCGTATCACTTCTGCTTTCTCTTAAAACTAATATTTAAACAACTAGATAGGGACAGTCGTTTTATACTCGGGCAGAGTAATCGGCTGCTCTCTCTTTCTCTGTGGCTCTTGTCACCTGATATCGGTGAGAGCCATCGTGACCTTAAGTCAGACAAAGCATTTTAGAAGTGCTGAAATGTAGCCAAGCCCTCCAGAGATCTCGGCCTGCACCAGAAGTCATTCTAAAAGCAGCCCACCCCCTGCAGTTCTACCTCAGATCCTCAGCTCCACATTCCTCTCCATGGGGAAAAAGAGGAACAAAACGCAGCACACAAAGGACCTGAAAGTGAGAAGAGAGAGGGGATTTTTGTGGGCTTCTCAAAAAAACTCACTTTCAATCCGCTGTTCTTTCTGTCAGATGTGTAATATAGTCATGAGAACTTATTTCCACATTCTTGGAATTCATTTGTATGTCATGTTCATTAAAGTGTCCTGTAGAAGAATAATTGAGCAGAAGTTAAGCTGAGCGGACATGTAACTTGGTAGACTTGGTAGGAGATCTAAACTGTCTGGACAAAGCTATTCATTCTCATTCTATCTATAGTTCACCAATCACCTCATCGCTAAATGTCACGTGACTAATCACTGACTTAAACGGAATATTTGTGACTTATATGTTGATGCCAAAAAAAAGGACAATATTGTTGCAATTGTTTATGTACGGAAAATGTTGAACAATAAAATGAGTTTTCAGTTAGAACTGATTAAAAGAACTAGTTAGGATTACAACGTTGAGTTGAAATATAAATGGAGATTATTAAAATAAGAACTTTCAAAAGGCAGAAGTAGATTGAATAATTTGATTCATTAATGATGATTTAGTTATTGATGGTGAGGGGTCACTGATTTATGAGTGTGTTGCCAGATTCAATCAGATCTGTCACTTCAAAACCACCTTCCTCTAAAGACGCGATAGAAGTGCAATGTTACAAGAGCTGAATGAGATGAGGGTGATTTCTGAGGTCCTCTGTTTTAGTGATATCAGTCATGTCATTGGGACTGCATGCTAGTCAATAAAACAATCGGCACCTTTAAATGACAGCATTGCTATCCACAAACAAGGTTGTTTATATGTAAATCATATTAGAAAAGCAGTGATTGCTGTTGCTGAAGATTGGCTGGTGTCTGCTCAATATTTCAGCAGAGCTCTTCCAGACAAGGTCACGGCTCTTGTGTTTCTCTGCTCTTTTGTTTCTCAGCATGTCCTCATGGTCAGATTTTGTCATTGGTGTTTATAAGGCAAGATCCCTGACTACAGTTCTGTCAGTGTAAAGGCAGCTTTGATGTTTCACTGGGTTGGTTTCATTGCTGATGTTTCATGTGTGTTGTTCTTTTGCAGAGGTCATACACACTGATAGTGGAGGCCTTGGACTTCAGTAATGACACTGCCAGCGAAAGTGAGTATTACAGCTTCTAAACTCAGAGTGCTCCTGTTATTTTGAGTTTCATCCTTTCTATCTATCTGTCTGTCTATCTTTCTTTCTTTCTTTCTTTTGCTCCGTCTTTCACTCTTTTGCCCTCTATCACTTTCTCTTTTTGTCACTCTCTCTCTTTCACTGTTTCTGTTATTTCTCTTTCTCTGGCTTCTTCACATTCTCTCTTTTTTTTTCTTTCTTTTGCCCCTCTCTCTCTCTCTCTCTCTCTCTCTCAATCTTTCTTCTGCTCTCTCTTTTTCAGTCTATCCTTCCCCAAATGAAAGAAATTGAAGTTTGTGTTTAGTACCCTTTTCCGCTCATTGCATGCTAGACTTTAAACCAGATGTGTTGACAGGTGTGTGTGTGACAGGTCAGGGAAGAGTGTGTGTGAGGGTTTTACAGAAACACTCTGTTACGGGGGGAAGGCCTCATGCTTATGAAAATGTTTCCGAATACCTGATGACTAATGGCAGGTGTTGGCAGTCAAGGTCTCCCGGCCTCTCTGTCACGCTGCATAGCTCAAGCACAAGGTTATGTTTGCTATAACCTCTCTCTTCATACAAATCAACAGGGCTTAACACTCCAGAAACAATCCCATTTAAACACTATACTGAGTCTGGCGCAGTTCATTAAAATAGCTTTCTTCTGGGTTGTGTTACCATTTATTTCAGTTTAGTGGTTCTCTGGTAGGAGTCCTGAGTTATTAGATTATATTCTATGTAGTCTGTATATTCTATAATCTATATATAGTATGTCAGATTATAGGCAGCACAGATGTTATTGGTTCCTTTGAAACCTGAAGCTGATTTTATACTTACGATTGTTTGTTTTTTAAATACTTCTTAATATCTGCTTTTGAGGTCTTTATTTCAATTTTTCTGTATTTGAAACGTTTACAATCTGGAAATACCCGAATCTGCAGCCAGTTCGGACTCGCCTACATGTGCTTTCAGAAGATACTGTAACAATAGTTAGTTTTATAAATATTGTAAAATAACATTTTGGTTTTCACATGCAGATTTAAGCCAAGCTCTCCTTTCAAAGCTCCTCAGAATCTTGTAAAACTTGATCTGTTAAAATATTGTTTTGTTACTTTCATAAATTGGCAGACGTTAGATTTGGCTTCTCTTAGAGCAGAATAAAGAGGAGAGGACATTTGTTTTATTTTTCGTTAGCTATACGCACCAGCTCTATATTCTGTTTGTCATAAGATTGCAGAGTCTCTTGCCAGTTTAATGTGACTGTCTCACCCCACAGTGAAGTGGATCAGGCTGCAGGTAGTAAAGAGGTGACACTTGGCCCGGGCTAAAGGCTCAGGGTGCGAGTGAAATGCCACAACCACCTTCTGCATTCCCGAGCCCCATGAACTATAGATCCCTCTGGCTTTCATAATATTGTTACTTTTCTCTGTTCTTCTCTGAAAAAATTACATTACATTTGTACATGTTTGCAGAGAAGCTGTCTTGCAAGAAACAATCTAAGAGATAAAAAAAATATAAAAAGTACAAAAGTGTGTCTTTATGAGAAAAGGCAGAACATACATTTCGGGGCCTTCTTCCCCAGACAGATGTAGGAATGTAATGGCGAGAGAGTGATCTGTCTGCTTGCTTCATCTTTTGTGGTTAGATAAAACACAGTTGAGAGTAGGAGTGGGGTGGGGCTGTACGAGTACAATCTTAACACAGTATGAGTAATTGTTGGGTAATCGCGGCTTAATCACACTAACGGTATGTGTCACAAGATTGTTATTTAATATGCATTGCTTCATATTTTGTTGGAAAAATCAGCAACAACAAAAAATGTATATTTTTGATCATCCAATTTAATACTTCAATACAATTTTTAGGTAAATTCTTTTTAACTTGATTGGTGTAAACCAAAGAATTACATATATACACATTGCTAAACTGTACTAGTTCTATAGTGATGCATTATTGTTGCTTGGCAACCGCAAACGACAAAACCTCCGCTTTACGTTATGCCTGACAAACTTCCCTGAATAATAACTTCCTGCGTCTAGACTTGTTTGGGACCTGTAAAGTTGTTTTCACATTATTCCATGTGTTACCATCCCTCTCGCATGTAATAATGCAACGCAGTGACAACAGCTAAATAAATGGCAGCAGGAGCTGTACTGGATGACACAATTCTGCCGTCGTACGGCATATAAAGTCATAAAGCCCCGCCCACATCAGGACTGAAAGAATTTGAGGATGAAATCTGTGGGTGGGAATGTGTCAGATTGTGATTGCACAGAGACATATAACACTGACCTGTATTCCCTGCACACACCCAGACCAGTTTAATCAGTTTACTGGGTGGGTTTGTATTTGCATTCATTGTTTTAATTAGAGTCTTTTCACTGTTATGTAGATGCTTCATTTGTCTCCCATTAGCATGGCGAGTGAGAGAGCAAGACCGAGAGAGAGCATTGTAGTCTTGAGTGATTTGAACGTCTGAACAAATAGACTGAGAGAGAGAGAGAGAGAGAGAGAGAGAGAGTGGAAAACAGTGTTTGTTTGTAAGTGATGTCATTAGTATGGGCTGCCAATGAGACTGACTTATTGTTTGCACTCTAATTAAAGGTACGGTAGGCAATTTTGGAGAGGCTACCAATAGCAAGCTAGCTTTTAAAACAAAATATTACGCCCTCTGTTCAAAGCCCTCCGGCAGTGCACATAATAGGTATGCAAATAGTTTGCATATAGTTTGATAGATAGTAGGACATTGCATCATTGATTCGGACCGAATGCAATGCCTGAATGAACATTTTATGGTACTGCACCTTCCACCAAAATATTTAAATATATTGATGCCACTTAGCGATTGCTATCAGGAGGCGAAGAGCATAACAGAAAATGTGTTTAAAAAGGTAGCCTACCCAGCCTCTAATAGTGAATGTGGCTTCCCCTCAGCTATGCACATGAGGGGTCATTTGCAGCCAGCAGTATCTGTAAGTCACCAGATACAGAGACATTGAAGTTTTCTGGTTAACCCTTTAACCTTTGAATGGTGTGTGGTGTTACTGTGAGTGATTTCTATCTGTGAACCGCTCTTCAGGTTCAGCTGGAAAGCTCATTGAGAAAGCGTGCCACTCTGGCATGATCAACCCGGATCGACAGTGGCAGAAGCTGACCCATAATGGCCCTGTCGCCCAGTTTGACTACCAGATCCGGGTCACCTGTGATGAACATTACTACGGCTTCGGCTGCAATAAGTTCTGTCGGCCGCGTGACGAGTTCTTTGGACACTATACCTGTGACATGAATGGCAACAAGACCTGCTTGGAAGGATGGACAGGTCCTGACTGCAATACAGGTGAGTCTATACTAGAAGACTAGTTAATTTAGAACTAGTTTAGAACTAGTTAGTTAAGACTAGTAAAAAATGTTATTTTGATACTTATAGGAACGTTCACTACATCCAGTTTTTTAGTTGTATTAACGTTATTGGTTAGGTAAAAGAGTGTCATTCAAACATTATGATTCTGTAACTTTAAAACATTCCACTAACAAGAATAATGTTTTTAATATATGATATATAATGTTAAAAAGGTTCTTCTGATGTTACTGCAAGAACATTTATTGATAACTTTGGGAAAAGTTGAAGAGAATCTCAGCCAACGTTCTGAGAACGTTCTGTTAGCTGAGACATTGGTTTAAGCTGAGCATAGCACTGAGAGTCTGACGACAGACCTCAAATTAGAGCGAGATTCATGGGCAGGTCAGAGGTTTAAAAGATTCCTGAATGAAAATTAGAGTTGTTTTGAGGTTATTGGGCCCTTCCTGACAAACCATTTATTTATTATTATAAAGCCACTCAGATTTCCATAAGAACAGAGGAATGAATGATTGACACATAAAAATAGTGTTGCAGAATAAGAAGAGACAGTATCTGTCAACATTTCACTTACTCTTGCCTCTCTACCGCCATCTCTGCCTGAAGCATAAAACTGCAGGTTACTTTATGTACTTTTCTTTACTTATGTTGAAGTCAAATTACGCTCAAGAAAACAGACCCGGTAGCCGAAAATATAAATCATTATAAATTTACCATTGCGAATTGTGGCAGGTAAGGAAACCATTTTGGACCTTGATCTGTCAGGTACTTGGTCAGTAACCGATTTTTGCTTGTTTAAATAAAGAACTGATTTCAGATTAGCATTATAATTTTTTGGGTTTTCATTCACTCTCTTTCTTTTTTTTCTCTCTTTCTCTCTTCCAGCTATCTGCAGGCAAGGTTGCAGCACAGAACATGGATCTTGTAAGAAACCAGGCGGCTGCAAGTGAGTTATATTTTGTGTTTTGTTTTTCACTGTTGTAGCATGATTTAGTCTTTGAGGTAATTTGAGGTATATGTCTCTGTCAGTGATGTCATGGGCGCTGGCGGCCAATGGCTTTATTTTCTCCTAAACCTTTCACCTCAGCTCATCTCTTCAGGCAAGCTTTGTTTAGTGGAAAATGCAACAGTGCAGCCTCTGACCGAGTGGCTTATGGGTAAATTGTATTAGAATGTCATCAAATTACTGACATCCATCTTAAAGTATTTATCCAATTCCAAGATGGCGCTCAGCGCCGAGACAAAGTCAGTGAGGCCATGTTGTGGGGAAGACTGTAGAACGAAGCTATTTATATCTATTTTGTTATTTTGTCTGGCAAGATGTTGAGGTCTTATCTATAAACTGTAATCTGCCAAGTTTAACCTTTGAGTACGTTTAAAAGGCATTGCTTATTTTACTAATGATGTATGAATCTGGCCACACGGGAAAACAATGAGATGCATATGTGTGTGATAAGGAAAATTAGACAAGTAAACGTGTGTGTAAACGTGTGTGTGTGTGTCGTTGTTTCCTAGAGAACCAAATTTAAAACAATTTTTAATTTTTTTCCCTGTTGTTGCTGCATGTTTGCTAAGCAGCAAAAGAATGTATGTTACGGGGAAAAGGCACTGAAACGGATTTTGTAATGTGCAAGATTGGGAAGGAATGCTTACACGATGGCCGTTCACTGCTTTTCCTAAAGGAATGCATCATGTGTAACTTATTTGTGTGAGGGAGAGCATATTATTGAATCTACTTAATCTATTGCACAACATGACTAACTTCTATCATTTGGGACAAGTCACGGCTCGATTGGGCTTTTCTGGATGTGCTTTGGTCTTTCATTAGTCTCAATAGATACATGTGTGTTTTAGTCCATCACTTGAGCCTGGTGAACAGTTAGTGGTTTTGTTTTGTCATGAAGACCTTGTCCTGTTAGCTCTCATTGTACCGCCTTTGAAAGATCAACCTTAAACAGCTACAGAATTTAATGTATACTGAAACCTCAGCTCTTTGTTACATTTGGCAAGATTAGATCCCATTACCTATTCATCTCTTAACTGAATGCTTGCCAGAACACACAACCGTGCAATTGTGCAACTGTTGAAACAAGAGATGCAACTGTGCTAAATTGAAACTAGTGAGGCCTATGGGGTGAAATTGTTTCTCGGTGCCGATTAATCCATGCTTCTGCGTTAATATAATTCACGAGTTGTTCTTTAGCATTGTTTCATCATTTGTCAAAGTGAAATCTTTACACACGTTTAAGAGTACTTGTCTTTAATCACAGAGTAAGAGAGAGAGATTTCCTAAACCATTCTGCTTATTTTTACAGCTGAACTGCCGCCTCAGGCTAATTGTTTTCTCTTTCTCTCAGAGGGCAGTCTGTTTTCCTGCAGCTAAACACTCACGTCCCCATTTAAAGAGCGGGTTATCAGACTCGGAAAAGCACTGGTTAATTACAGCCATCTTAAGGGAGCAGTGTAGGAAAGAGTTATCACCAACACAGCTAACAATTTTAGGTTTTAAGAATGTTTCCCTAACATATGCATCAAGTAACAAAAATGTCAAAAATGCTATTTTAAATGTTTTAGGAACATCCAAATCATTATTAAACTCTGTATTAACGTTACCACTTGGTTATGAGAACATGAATCAACCTTTTTTTAATTCATCATATTTTAAAACGTTCCACTAACAACTTAAAAATAAAGTTTTTGATATATGACATTAAAAACTTTTAATATAACTGCAAGAACTTTTCTGATAACGTTTAGAGAACATTAGCCAATGAGAACGTTCCCGGTTAGCTGGGTAGTCTTTTTTGAGAAGGCATTTAATTACAGGCTTCCAGATATTCTATGGCTGGAGTGCTGGGTCCTTTTATCACGCCGGGGTGGAAAACAGCTACATGGGAACAGGAGCGAGAACCCGCCGTAAATACATTGGCAATGAAGCAGTCTGAAAACAGCCCCCCCACTCAGACGGTCCGAGCAGTTACGGGGCCAAGCCGCTCTGCTTTTATTGAGACAGAGTGTCCTGCCACAAGCTAATGTTAGTCTCTCTAAAAGACCCAGTGGAGTTCTACAGCTGCTGTTTGTTGTTTGCTTGGTTTCCCAGTAAATAATCAGACGAGAAGTTCGTTTCCCCAGCGGGCTGTTGTGGGAGTTTAAAATGAAGTTTATGACAAGGGTAACCTTTTAGTGAACGCCTCGAAAATCAACAAAAGTTTTGAAATGTACTCTGAGAAAATTACAGCAAATTATTCTTCAAGAAAATTATTACGCACTATTGCTCCGTTCCAAAATTAAACTACCTAAGGATGCAGCATTTTAAAGTCAGGGTAGGTGATCATGTCCAAGAACATTTTTGTATTATGCTGGTTGAAAGTCTCTTCACTTCCTTATAGAAATCACTAAGTAAAGTGATCTAAATATATTTATATATCTTCTGTGGAAAGCACAGGACCATAAAATGTTCATCCAATCATTGCATTTGATTCAAATCCAAGGACGGATTTTATACATCCTTCATGGAGAAAGCCATCCCAGAAGACAATGCCAAAATGGCGGCTGTTAAATCACACAGATACATAGTGTTCTTTCTACCACTGTGCATGAACTTGTCCCGGTTAATGCACCTAAAACAGATCTTTAGTCTTAGTTTGCATTTGTCTCTGCAACTCTTCCAGGTGTCTGTACGGCTGGCAGGGTCCGTTCTGTGATAAGTGCATCCCTCACCCTGGCTGTGTCCACGGCACTTGTGAGGAACCCTGGCAGTGCCTTTGTGACACTAATTGGGGTGGACAACTTTGTGACAAAGGTAAGCAAATTTCCATTCGTTCTCTCACTGTTTTCACTTCCTAACATTCAAAACTAATGCTGAATGTTCTTACCGCTCAGATCTCAACTACTGTGGGACTTATCAGCCATGTCTGAATGGAGGAACATGCAGTAATACAGGGCCAGACAAGTACCAATGTTCTTGTGCTGATGGATACTCTGGGGTCAACTGTGAAAGAGGTGAGTCTGTCCTTCTGGAGCCACATTACGGCATAATGTTTGGTCCAGTTTGCTCTCCAAGAACTGCCCACTTAGACAGGGGGGCCTGGTTGAATGACATGAAAAGCAACCAATCAGTGTTAGTTGTGATTTTAAGGGCTGTTCAGAGGCAGTTTTATATGAAATGGTAGATACCATGAAAAGGACAAGCATGTAAGAGCATTTTCAAACATTTTTGCCAGGTAATCTAGTGATTTGAGCCAACTGCATTTTTTGTGTGCAATACTGTATGAATCAGACAGTCAGTGAGTGATTTCTGCATATCAGCGTGAGCTGTGGACGTGTCTTCTGAATCTGAGATTATGCTTCTCTGTAGGCAAAATTTCACTTCAGTATTTTTTCTGTGGCACTTGTATCTTTTTCTTTACGTTTAATAACGCTCTGTATTTATTTTAGTGGTCCTGATTTTTTTTAAATTCAGTCTTCTGGTCTCATTTTATCATGTTAGAGCATGTTTCTGGATTTTGTTTGGGCTGTGTAATCTACTGTTTTCTTGGCAGTGAGAATGGTTTGCAGTTTGTTATGCTTGTGAAAAGGTTTATGAACTTTTGAAGTTGCAGTTGTTGGTTCCGATCATCAAATTTCACTTCCAAAGAAGGAGTTTTAATCAGGAGTGCGTTTAAAAAAACATTTTGCACAGAATATCCAAAGGATAAAATGTAATTTATGGGTCTGTGGACATTTCGAATATAATGACATGGTGCTGTAAGTTTTAAGAATTTGATTGATGTTTAACATTATAATCCATCAATACTTTGTGTAGTTTGTGGTTTTACAAACTAGCATTTTTACTGTCTTTGCCCGTTTATGACTCTCTACAACTTAATGATAGTTGTTTTGAAACCTAATACACAGAGTTTGAATTTGAATCGGAGTCTTTTAATAAATCTTTACAGTCGATTTACATATATTGTAGATGAGCTTTATTCGCTGCCTCCTGTTTCTTTGTGTTGGCACACGTCCCTTCATCTGCAGTGCTGTTGTGCAATTCCTTCATTTTGTTATTGAGACAATCAGAGGCACTGTAGCAGTAAGGTTGTATTCGCTCTTCAGTATTTTGATGTGTATCTGTTGATGGAAAAGGGTGGAGAGAGAATATGGGGATCAAATGATGTCAGATTTCAGGCCGGAACTGTCTACAGTGTCAGGAGGGGCGCCCAGGTCTGCTAATCCTCTGTTATGATACGTCCTGCCAGTGGATCTCCTCTGTTTTGACAGTCAGTGGTTGGATTGGTATAATGATGAAATCTGCCAGATGGACGGTCATGGATTTTCCCCCCTCAGTCTTCCTCTCCCCCTCGTGGCTTCAACTGATCCTCATTCAGGCCCTTAGGGGCGTGACTGCCTCCTGGGGCAACACCAAGAACTCCTTCCCTTTGTGTATCATTCTTCTTTCTTAAAAGGACGGATGAAAGTTACAGTAAACTAATTCTTAAGCACAATGGCCAGCCCAAAGTATGCTCAAAAGAAAATTGTGGTCAGTCATATAACTGTGGGGCATGGATCCATGGCCGGTTGCATAAACTGCTTAGACTTGTCTTTAAAGTTAGTCATTTAATTTAGTCTTCAAGACTGTCATAATTTTTTTAAAGCCAGTTACGTAATAATAAGTCGTTAAAGTGTGCATAGATCTGCATTTCAAATTTTACTCACTCATTCTCAGGATACCCATTTCAACATACTACAATCTGGGAGATGCAAATTGTGACACAGACAGTCTTAACTTGGCAGCTGTGTTTATGAAGCTAGCCCAAGATCAACATAAGAGTGAATATGCAGTAGTGACTATAGACTAACTATAATCTAGGGATGAGAAAAACAACATATTTTCAGCTAAGAGTAATTCCAGACTAAGAGTGAATTGATGTGCGTACGTTCACAGCGGAACACGCCTGTCTTTCCAACCCATGTGCCAATGGAGGGACGTGCAAGGAGACGAGTCAAGGTTATGAGTGTCTCTGTGCGATCGGTTGGAGCGGCCCGTCCTGCAACATCAGTAAGAACATTTGCAAACACACACTGTCCAATAAAACACAGATGCGTGTACCCAGCAAGAACACTTGATGTGTCTGTTTTCAAAGATGTGGATGATTGTACGCCCAACCCATGCAAACACGGAGGCACCTGCCAAGATCTGGTCAATGGCTTCAAATGCACCTGCCCTTCTCACTGGACTGGCAAAATGTGTCTCATTGGTGAGAAATTTGTAAAGCCGTCTGAAACGTGACACTTTTTCTACGCATCCTAGCTAATGTTCTCTAAAGTTCTCTCAAAATGTATCAAAAATGTTCTTGCAGTAACGTTAGTAGTTTTTTTTTTATTGTTTGTCATATATCAATAACATTTTTCTTACGTTGTTACTGGAACATTTTAAAAAGTTAAAACATTGTAACAATGGGAAACATTGTTACAACCTCAACAATTGTTAGCTGGGATGTGCTTGCTTTGTAATAGCAATTATTTTCAAAAACTTGCTGTACATTTTTCTGAGCATGTGCTTCCTTTAGATCATACTAATTTCCAAAAATTATTTTAAAAGATGCCAATGAATGTGAGGACAAGCCTTGCGTAAATGCCAAGTCGTGCCACAATCTGATTGGTGGATATTTCTGCGAGTGTCTGTCTGGGTGGACGGGTCAGAACTGTGATACAAGTGAGTATAACAGTCAGTTCATCATCTGATTCATAAATGGATTTTATTAGTGGTTTATTTAAATCAAGGATCAGTCAGTGACCATTTCTGCTGGTACATGGATGGAAAACAATCTACAAAAACAGTGTTTTGTGGCTTCTAAATTCAGACATATCTCTGTCATTTTCAGACATAAACGACTGTAAGGGTCAGTGTCTGAATGGAGGAACTTGCAAGGTAGGAGCTCCTTTGACCTCACTTTCAGTTGCCTTGGTGTCTTGGTTCTTGATCCTGAAAAAGCAAAAACTAGACAGACTTATTTTTATTAGTTTTCCAAGCCTCAAACTTTCACAAATCCAGCAAGCAGTTGTTCCTCAGAACTTCTCATCTCTGTAGCTAATCCTAGAAATTGTAAACATGGCTTGAAAAACCAGACTGAAGCTCTTGCCATTTCTGTGGGCATGTCGTCTGAGGCCAAGACTGTCTTAATACTGCTTACAAAAATTTTGTTGTTTACCAAAAATGACTAAATATTGTTATTATTTTGGGTGTTAAAGCCAGGAAAATGTGTCTTTGATTACAGCTTATACAGGCTGATAAATCCTTGGTTGAGGCAAAACACTACAATTATTTTTTGCAAAACAAAAAGTTCTGACTGTTTTCTAACTGTTCTTTGACAGGACTTGGTCAATGGTTACCGCTGTCTTTGTCCACCTGGTTACTCAGGTGAGCACTGTGACAAGGACGTGGATGAGTGTGCAAGCAGCCCGTGTCTGAACGGTGGCCGATGTCAGGACGAAATCAACGGATTTCAGTGCCTGTGTCCCGCGGGCTTCTCTGGTCAGCTGTGTCAGGTGGGAGACGTTCTGTAGAGTTTCTACCTTGTTTTGATTAAAAATAATTGCCATCTCTGTTTGAAACGTAACATTTCGGGTTTCTTCACGCACTTTATGTATGTCGAAGTCAAATGAAGCCAAACTGACTCCGGGAAATTGGACCCGACAGTTGAAATTATAAATCATTATTATAAGCTTGCCTTTGTAAATTGAGCCAAGGAAGGAGACTGTTTTGAACACTGATCTGTCATGTACTTGCTCAATAATTGATTTGTTCATTAACAACCCAAAAAGTTACGGATTGCAGCTTTAAAGAATGGCAGAATTTATATTTTTGGGAGACGGTCCCTAAAGAGAGAGAAGGCAAAAGAAAACGGCTAGTTTGAGACAGACAGGGTTTGGCTACCTCTTGAAAATATTCTTCCTATTTGTTTTCATTCTCTTGAGTGTTTCGTGTGCTGTTTCCTGGCAGACTCTGTGTGGAGTCTGTCGAGGGTTGCTGTGTTTTGTCTGGATATCATTTTCCCCTCATCATTGAGCCCTCTTTCTCTTCCTCCAAATCATTCTCTGGTGTAGCTGAATATCGATTACTGCCAGCCCAACCCGTGTCAGAACGGTGCACAGTGTTTCAATCTGGCCTCCGACTACATCTGCAAATGCTCTGATGACTACGAGGGTAAAAACTGCTCTCACCTGAAGGATCACTGTCGAACCACGTCATGCCAAGGTGAGAAATCTCAGATCTTGACTCTGTATCTCATTTAAATCAGCCCTCGACCCACAGTAAAATAATCTGCTAGCTGCATGCCATTGTTCAGCTGCTGAGTAAAGCTAGATTACACGCTCATGTTCTCTCCCATCACCTTCAGGGGAAAAGCTGAAGAACGAGGGCTCATATTTTGTTACATGAGGCTTGATCTGTCATAGTGAGCTATTTGACTGTAACTTCTCTGGACACACACACACAGAGCTCTTGAAACGCACTTTTCCCTTTCCAAATCCTGCTGAAAGTTTGCCAGTTTCTTAACAACTCTGTGTGTGTTCTCTGTGGTAACAATTCTCTGTGTGTGTGTGTGTGTGTGTGTGTGTGTGTGTGTGTGTGTGTGTGTGTGGAGGGATAAATCAGACCAACCCCACAGCTAGACAATCCCATCACATTTTCTTTAGCTCTTTTAAGAGAAATCCCAGCTAATAGGAAATGTTTTTAGAATGTTGGCTGACATTCTCTAAAAGTTCTCTCAAGTTATCAGAAATGTTCTTGCAGTAACGTTAAACGTTTTTCTTAATGTTATATATCATCAACCAAAGACATTATTCTTAAATTGTTACTGGAACATTTTAAAACATTACAGAATTCAAAAATGTTTGATTAACACTTATGACCAAGCAATAATGTTAATACAATGTCTAAAAAAATGGATGTTTTGAATGTTCAAAACAAGCATTCACTAGCAAGCACAGCTTTGGTAGGTTTTACGTCACCTGCTGCTGACCTGCGATAAACCCAGAGATCCAACACCCTGAAGCTGTTGTTCTTTCACAGTGATTGACAGCTGCACTGTTGCCGTGGCATCTAACAGTACGCCTGACGGGGTGCGGTACATCTCCTCAAACGTGTGCGGGCCTCACGGCCGCTGCAGGAGTCAGGCCGGGGGCCAATTTACATGCGAGTGTCAGGATGGGTTCAGAGGCACCTACTGCCACGAGAGTAAGACAGAACAGAGATATAATCATCCGATTTTTCAAATCTATGGCCTGCCATAATTCGAAACTGTAATTTTTATGATCTTTTCTCAGATATAAATGACTGTGAAAGCAACCCGTGTCAGAACGGAGGAACATGCATCGATAAAGTCAACTTTTATCAGTGCATTTGTGCAGGTGGCTGGGAAGGAGCTCACTGCGAAACCAGTATGTTCATTTGAATACTTTTCCGTGGTTCATTCGTTCTCATAAACGTTTCTTTTTTATATGGCTGATTTTCTTTTCGTTCTTTTTCAGACATAGATGACTGCAGTTTAAACCCCTGCCTGAACAACGGGACATGTCAAGACCTGGTGAACGATTTCTACTGCGAATGCAAAAACGACTGGAAGGGAAAAACGTGCCACTCCCGTACGAAAGACTGTTTTTATGACCCACCCAGTTTGTTGAGTTTTTGTTTGTGTGCGTTTGTGTAAGCATGGAGTTAAAAAGTATGATTAAATTGACCGTGTTTCAGGTGACAGCCAATGTGACGAGGCTACATGCAACAATGGAGGAACGTGTCATGATGAGGGGGACATCTTCATATGCAGGTGTTCACCTGGTTGGGAAGGAGCCACCTGCAACATAGGTAGGCAGCAGTTGTTAGTCTGGTATTTAATTCAGATCACAAGCATCAGTCACCTCACAACAGTACAGCGTTCTGGCAAACTTTTGGCAAATGTTGCTTCAAATTCATACTTGTAAATGAGATTTGTGGCATACTGTTTACAGTAAGCAATTGTAGCAACTCAGCTGACAGGGACCGCTCTCAGAGCATTAGCTAACGTTCTCTAAAAGTTTCCTCAAAGTTATCAAAAATGTTCTTGCAGTAACATAAGCAGAACATTTTTAACATTGTATTATATATTAAAAATCATTCTTAAGTTGTTAGTGTAATGTTTTAAAAATGTTACAGAACAAAAATGTTTGAATAAGGTTCCTATATATAATGAATAACATCAGTACGTCTGGAAAACTGGCAGTCTTGAACATTCCTGGAACATTCAAAATGACATTTTTAAAGGCTTTGATACTTAATGAAAACGTTAATAGGAAAACATTTTTACAACCTAAAATTGTTAGCTGGGAAATGTTTAGCATATAGCAATAACTATTATGATAAATTGCTTGCTGCAGATTTGTCACCTGTTTACTGCAGATAAAAGGACCTCAGAGCTTAAAAAACTGTTTGACCTTGTAATTTAAGTCCAAACTTATTCAGAAACACTTCTTGGGTTTAGAGATCAGAAAAGGAGGCTACAGTACAGAATGGGAGAAACTGAGATTATGTGGCCAGCTCGCAGTTTGAACAGGGTCGATGCTTATATACTCTTACACCGTTCACTCTTTCTGGCAGTAATTCACTCAGAATAACACGACCTGTAAAATAATACCTTTAAATTTTTACACAATTTTTTCACAAATTTGCTTGATTCAAAAAATACGTATCTGGCACAAATTATCGGATCCGCTCAAATTCTTTGATGGAAACTTCGGTTAGAACAAGCCGCGGGAAATGTTGTACTTGGTAATATTTCACGATGTAGCAAGTCTGTTTTAAGTGTGCCGTTCTCCGTGTGGATTTGTTCATGTTTATCTGTTCAGTTTAAAGGGTTCTGACCTTTTTGTGGTTCCTTTGCAGCCAAGAACAGCAGCTGTCTGCCCAACCCATGTGAGAACGGGGGAACCTGTGTCGTGAACAGTGACTCGTTCACCTGCGTCTGTAAGGAAGGCTGGGAGGGCTCCACCTGCACAGAGAGTGAGTACTGCTTCCTGCAGAGATGAACTAGAGCGCTTTGAAACTTCAGAAGGTCATTGTAACTTTTCAGGTACAAACGTAGGTTTAAAAATTGGAAGGGATTCTTTTCCTCAAAAACACAAATTCTTTCATTCTTTCAAGTTTATTTATGTCTTTCTGTACTAACATTGATTCTGCAAATGAAGGGACAATTTCTTGTTCTTGCCTTTCTTTTGCTGTTTCTTTTCTCCCTAAACCCACCTCACACTGGCTGGACATTGCAGACCGCTGCCAGCTATGAAGGAAAAAATTTAAATGAGGTAAAGTGGAGACAGATGTCTCCCCCGTTCCTCAAGCCCACCCCCTCCCCTCTGCTTTCTTTTTATGTCCTTTCTCATGTATTGTTGTACACCTCCGACTCTCTCACTGGCATCTGCATGAACTGAGCAACCTGGAGTCCTAAAAAATACTGAAGGGAGAGAAAAATTTGGAAGTCATTTCTCGAAAAAAAAAAACACACAGGCAACTTCAGCAACCTGCGACCCTGCCAAACTGGACGCCCACGCGTGTGCCCGTACGCATGCGCGCGCCACTGCAAGCTGTGACATGTCGGCTGTTTTGTGCTTTCTCCTGTGATCGCATGTGTGTGAAATAAAACAAACCCTTTCTCTCTCTTTCTTTTTCAGATACCAACGACTGTAACCCACACCCATGGTAAGTCCTGGCAAAACATTTCTGCACACAGTTCTGCGCTGTAAACAGGCCCGTACAGCTGTGCTTCACTTTCTCACACTCTTGCAGTGCTGGGAAACAGACACTCCCAGCTTCTGTCATTCCAAGGGTGCGTGCAGCCCGCTGCCTGTTGTGCATTTGACATTGAGTTCATCTGCTCGAGTTGTTTGAACAAGATTTGTAGTTGTCCGAGTTCACTTTGAGTTTTAAAGCTCAAATAAAAGTGCAAGAAACATTTTTTTTCAGTGCAGCAAGCAGGAACTGTTGAATGATATGCCAGCATGACAGATGAACATGTGTCAGCTTTGATGTATTTAAAACAGCATAAAAACAATGAGATTTCTGCGATTAACTGACCCTCTGTTTTTTCTCTCCACAGCTACAACAGTGGGACGTGCGTTGATGGCGACAATTGGTACCGTTGCGAGTGCGCCCCGGGTTTCGCTGGGCCAGACTGCCGCATAAGTGAGTGCTAGATGAAGGCTGATTCTGTTAATGTGCAACACATCACATCAAAAACAAACACAGTTAAAGAAAAACATGCAGTCTAGCCACCCAATTAGCCGGCCCTCTGGGCAGCAGGCCAGACACTCAGCAAGCGCTCTCCATACATTCTACAGCAGTGAGGTTCATAGCCCCTCCGGAGAAACTGGCTCACAGTGACCCAAAGCCAATCAGCTCTAGTTATCCAGCGCTGATTAAAGAGCTTGTTTTTCTCTTATAAAGCTTTCATCTGGCTGTAAGAAACAAACCTCGGGCTTTACTGTTTGAAACACCCAAACCTGCAAATGAACTCGGCATTCTCATGACATCAGCTGAGCCCAGGATGTTCTAGTCGATAAGGATGGGGCATTAGCTCATACTTTCTAAGCTTGTCTCAATCGAAATGATCTCTGTGGAAATCCTGCAAACATTGTAGGGTGTAGAATAACACTGCTCTCGCTTTTCTTCCTCTTTGGAAATCACATCCCAGCTAACAGGGAACGTTCTCACAACATTGGTTAACAATCTCTAAAAGTTCTCTCAAAGTTAAAAAAATGACAATGTTAGTAGTTCATTTTTTTATGTT
This sequence comes from Chromobotia macracanthus, assembly GCA_036877525.1. Taxonomy (NCBI): domain Eukaryota; kingdom Metazoa; phylum Chordata; class Actinopteri; order Cypriniformes; family Botiidae; genus Chromobotia; species Chromobotia macracanthus. The sequence continues at coordinate 4,794,599 of JAZGTH010000073.1, read as the reverse complement.
ATACATCATATATATCAAAATGTTATTAAGTTGTTAGTGGAATGTTTTAAGAACATTACAGAATTAGTGTTTGAAAAACATTTTAACCAAGCAATAACATTAATCGAACGTCTATAAAAAGGTGGACGTTTTTAGCTGGGATGAAAATTTGAGTGTGATTCCTCACTGATTCTCCTTATTCCTTCAGATATAAACGAGTGCCAGTCTTCTCCCTGTGCATATGGGTCCACCTGCATAGATGAGATCAACGGATATCGCTGCCTGTGTCCACCTGGAAGAACAGGACCAGATTGTCAAGAAAGTGAGTTATAGATGCTAGGAAGTGTTGGAACTCTTTAAAAAGAGTGTAACATAATTGGTTGTTTAAGTACATTAACTACCTAACTGGAAGTCATTTTTCAGCTCAAAAAACAACCCCCCTCCTGGACTTGTTTTAATCCCCTGTTTGTTCTGTCTACAGTCATTGGGAGACCCTGCATTGCTAATGGACAAGTAGCTGCTGATGGTACAAAATGGGAAGAAGACTGTAATAATTGCCAATGTCAAAACGGAAGGATTCATTGCACAGTGGTAACTTATCTGCATTCTTATCATTTTTGAAGGCTGTAGAAATTCTCTTAAAGGTTGGGTTGTCAATTTCAAATAAGGACATCCTATCATTGCATTTGGACCAAATGGAATGATTGGACAAATATTTTTAGTCCTGTACCTTTCACAAAAGATATATATATATTGATATAAAAATATTTAGACCAGTGATATCAGGATTTGAAGAGACTTTCAACCAGCATAACAAACGTTTCTGGAAAACATCATATACCCTGCCTTTAAGAATATATTAGTTAAAAACAAGACTAAAAATGCCCCTTCTTCTTGTTGTTTGTTTAGATGTGGTGTGGATCAAAGTCTTGTCGGACAGGAAAGGGCAGAGGTGGGTGTCCTGTTGGCCAGTCCTGTGTTCCCATCAAGGAAGAGCACTGCTTTGTCAAACCCTGCCCTAGCTTTGGAGAATGCTGGCCCTCAGCTCCTCCTCCACCCTCCAAATGCCACACCAGCTTCTCTTACCAGGACAACAGCTGTGCCAACATCACGTTCACCTTCAACAAGGAGAACATGCCTCCAGTGAGTCATATTTTCAGGGGGGACAGATTGAATTATGAGCTTTCAGGCCATTTTTCCTTTCCATTTTTCTTCTCCACCCTTCTCTAATTCGGTGGAGAACCGACAGCAGTGGGACGTAAAAGATCAGGTTCTCTTCATCTAGAAGACAACGTTCCTCATGGGTGAAGTTTTCCAGGCTGGCTCATTTCTCACAAGCTTTGTTGTCATATCCAAACACATTTTATTCTCCTGCTGAAAAAACGCAAGGAATACATTTTGTACAATAAGCTTTGGCTGGGTATCCTCTTCCAAACCAAAGCATTCCAGAGCTAATATCCCATAACGCTTTAATACTTATAAGCAGTTATTGTATAAGTCCCTAGTTTGAGAAAGAGCGCTGGTGGCTGCCCACCAGCCAATCAGAATTGATAAACAAGAGACAAATATGTGCATACATAAAAAAAACATCTCATTTTTCATTTGCTGCAGCAACAGAAGTGAACTGAGCATAAGGGATGATGTGCATAGGGATACATATTTGACGGGAATTCTTTCTGTCTCTTCCCTCTCTTCACACTCGTAGCTCTGTTATGAGAATCAAAACCTGAAACAAAGGAGCAGTTGTTGGGGATTTGACCGTAATTTTAAATAGTAAAGTACAGGAGGGTTGTGGTATATTGTGAATAAAGGCATGGCTGAATTTTGCTGTCAGACACCTCTTCAAATGTGAATATATTTACACTATAACAGTAAAAATACAGTCATTGTGCTTTACAGTATGCACTGGAATTCTGTTAATTTGGAACAGCTTTCAATATCATGACCTAGCTCATAGTGGATCTTTATGTTCTGACAGGGCTTGAGCGTAGAACATGTATGTAACGAACTGAGACATTGGTACCTACTGAAGAACCTCACAGCAGAGTATGCAGTGTCCATCACCTGCGATCCATCATCAACAGCCAGCAATGAGATTCACGTTAGCATTGTAAGTATACCCTTGAAACAAAGGATTCAGATGGACCTAACCTAAAGGAATCTGTAGAAAAAATACTAGTGATTTTCTTCTGCAATTGATGTTCATGAGTCATGTTCTTTGTGCAGTCCACGGAAGAACAAGACAGGAGTCCTATTAAAGACATTACTGTTCAGATCATTGACTTGGTGAGCAAGCACAATGGAAACAACACCATCCTCAAAGCCATCACCGGTGTACGCGTTCATCAGACACCAAGCCCCAAAACTGGTAAGCACCTCTCTGTCTCTTTGGTTTTGGGCTGCTTTTAGCAGAATGGGACTTGACTTGCTTGAAATTTTGCGCAGAAAGGTTTTCCCCGAAAGGTTCAGCAAGTCCACGACATTAAGGTTTCCACAGTGTAGTCCAGTCCAGTTGCACTGTCTGTCTGTCTGTCCTGAGCAACTGTCGACAGAAGCTTTAAGTCACTGAAGACATGGAATGTTACATCAGCTCTGCCAATTGGATGAAACTTCAATTAGACATCAGGGCCTTCTTTATGCATGCAGTTGATCAAAAATGGCGTCCAAAGCTTCTTCCAAGTTTCTTATTCTCTCCCCAACTCAAGAAACCTTTTAAAGTGTTTGTACACGTCTGCTCTCAGATGGGGCCAGAGGATGTGGTATAACAAGTAAATCACCTGCCCTGTTCCAAAACAGAAAAGTTTTACCATAAATTTCTGTCTCTCATATTTTCCACTTCTGTTCACACTTCAAAGTTCTAAACCCATTAAAATGTATCAGCATTCACTGCATGGCACCAGTTAACAGGAAAAAGACATGATTTGATTTATTTGTCTAAGTAACCATTCCTCTGCATTTTGTTCCTTCCCCGCCAGACTACCTGGTTCCTCTTCTCAGCTCCATCTTCATAGTGCTCTGGATCCTCGCCTTGGCATCAGCTTTTCTGTGGTGTGTACATCGCCGACGGAAGCAGAATGCCAACGGCAACGCAACTACCTCAGCGACAGAGGATAATACCACCAATAATGTACGGGAACAGCTTAACCAAATCAAAAACCCCATTGAGAAACATGCAGCACACAGTGTGGCCATCAAAGATTACGAAGGAAAGAACTCTATCATTGCCAAAATTAGGACGCATAACTCCGAGCTGGAGGAAGAAGACATGGAGAAACACCTGCAGAAAGCACGCTTCACCAAGCAACCAGCATACACGCTGGTGGACCGGGAGGAACGTGCACCAAACAAAAACCCAAACTGGACTAACAAACAGGACAACAGAGACTTAGAAACAGCACAGAGTTTAAACAGGATGGAGTACATTGTATAGCAGGCAGCTGTGTTGTCCTGCGACCAAACCCCTGTTCCTTTCCTTTATGTATGAACTAGAGACTGACGTGCTTCTTCAAACTGATTAAAAAATTCTGGACTCTAAGGCTATAATTGGCCTAGAATCCTGTGTTAATTTAAGTTTTGACAAGCTGGCTTAACACTGGCAATTGATAGTTGCTGGGGATGGCTGGAAAACCGAAATGCTGCATTGCGCATTCAAGCGTTTTCCTTTAAAACAGACAAAAAAAGTTAAATACACATTTCAAATGTCTATATTTTTGTGGATACGTTTGAGTATCTAAGTCTGAAAAGTGTGCATAATGTTTGCAAATAGTTGTGTTCTTTTTTGTTTATAATGACAATGCTCTCACAGCTAAAGTAGTTGTTTCTTCTCCAGCGGCTGTGCAAAAACTCTCTCTTTTGTTGGGTTCATTTCAAGTTCTGAGCTGAAAGTGCCTTCACAGCTAACATGCCACAGCAGTTGTCTGAAACGAGAAAAAGAACAAAAAAATTATTTATTTTTCTTATCTTGGGGCGGGAAAGGTCGGTCAGCATTTGCTGCCAATATGAAGAATTGTGTTAATTTAGAACTTGTGTAGATATGTATATTTTTTTTAATTAATCACTGTGTATATTTGATTTATTAACTTAATAATCAAGAGCCTTAAAATATCATTCCTTTTTATTTATATGTCCTGTGTAGTTTTGAAGGTTTTGATAGCTTTGTAAGCCTATAGCTTTGTTCGGAACAAACATGTTTCACATTTCAGATACCAAAATTTTAAGAGGAAAAGCAGTTCATTTCTTAAAATAAGACGGGCATTTGTGTGCCTGAGACTATTTTTGTTTTTCTTTCTGTACATCGTCTGATATTTCAGTATTTGAAACTTCTGTTGTATGTATTTTGCCAACTTTCACTTGCATGTATTCAATGCAAGTGAAGTTATGTTATGGCTGCTTTTTGTTTGGATACTTGGTGGCAGACACATTGCTTGCCACGGATGAAAAAATAAAATCAATACAAAAAATAAAAGGGAAAAGAGTCGTTCAGTTGCTTGTTGGTAAACCGCTCTCATGCGGAGCAAATATGAACTCAAACACAGACCGTTATTTCACAGAAATTTTTCGTTAGTTTTGGTGTGCAGTATATTGTAAGCTAGGCTGTGAATACTTGAACATTAGGCGGGCTAATAGAAACACTGTAGCTGACTGCCTTGCTTTCTGGAGTCCATTTCTATTACTGCGCACATGTAGCGTTCTTTTCCTAATTCTTTAATATTAAGGCTCTCTAAAACAACAAACCAACACGCTTATAAACTCTATGAGGTCATGGCAATATTCACTGTTCAAAATTGACCTTTGTCGGCAAATGTTTTCTTAGTTTGTTCCTGGCAATATTTTTTGAATGTTATATTTATTAAACGTTTTGTAAATTAAATCTTTTTGTTTGCTTTGGATTCGTTGTTTATTGTGCTCTTTGGGGAGAAAAGGGCTCGTGCAGGACAGCGTTTCCTTTTAACATTGATGTATTGTTCTGTGGTTTAGGTCAGGAGCACAAGGTGTGTCTGTCTGTGCTGTTCTCATTGTGTTGTGTACCGTGTGAAGGCTCATACTGTGACTAAATAACTTCCCACATGATCAATGAGGTGTTCAGTCTTATGACTGGAGGGCAAAAGTCAAAACTTATGGTGATGAGTGAAAAATGGGTTTCCAATGTTTGTCAATGAACCAGATGTATAGAGTCCAGCTTCAGTTTCAACTGACCCCCAATGTTACGCAAACGTTCTGAGCAATGCAGAATCCATGTAAAAAAAATCCTCATTGTTAATGATTCAGTGATAATATCCCAATATCACTGGCTTTACAATGTAAAGTTACAGTATTACGTTACAGAACGTAAAATACAGATTTTCACATTTTTGGGTCAGTTTCCCAAGCAGATCATTTTAAAGCTGTAATCTGCAATTTTTTTGTAAAATGAACAAAAATTAGTTATAGAACAAGTACATTTAGGCATTTAGCAGATAATTTTATCCAAAGCCATAAATCATAGGGAGGCAATAACATCAGCCGTACACAGTTACAATTTTTAGCAAGAGTACAACATTTCAGTGTTGGGAGAGAGGAGAAAAGGTTAGTCGTTTTTTCTTTCATACCTGTGTCAGATATTCATGGAAGAGGCAGGTTTTCAGCAGTTTCCTGAATGTAGTGTGGGATGCACCAGACTGAACAAAGTTTGGAAGATCATTCCACCAGCCACAAGTGACAGTGAAGATGAATCTGCGAGCAAGTGATTGTGTGCCCTTTGAAGAGGGCATTACAAGGCGAGGTGAAAGATCAGTGCTCAACACAATCTCCTTACCCTTCCCTGAATCCCAATGGTAGGTCTATAATCAAGAATAATCATTTAAGCTGTCGGGTCCAATTTTCCATTAAAATGTCAGTTTGGCTTTCTTTGACTTGAACGTGCAATGAAAACTAAATAAAGTAACCTGCAATTCTATGTTTCAAACAGAGATGGCAGTAGAGAGGTGAACGTTACAGATTGCAGATTGAGTTAAAGCATTTCTTTAATATACCATTTAGTTTGCGGCAGTATTACAATAAAAACGTGGCGCTTTAGAAAATAGTTGACGTTTTTAATCATTCAAATTTCATTACAAAACATCAGAACATAAAATGATTTAAAATCTCTTCCCACCAGCCTGCAGTCATTTTATCTCTTTATTTTATTGCTTTGGAAAAATAACTTAAATGTTTTGACTCAAACGTTTCGGTATTACAGCAAAATGTTTATGTATTCTGATATTGTTCTGGCAATGATGTTATTATGACACATATATCTGTTATACTGAAGACATAAAACTGGAGTGAACGTGGAGATTTGTATGCATGGCTGGAAAAGCAGGGCATGTGACTGGATGAATTTATGTCCATACATATAATCATCCTGCCATTAGGCACTATATCAAAGTTGACTGCAGCCATGACCAGCCAAATATCAGACACGAACAGTTTGGCATTCCATAATATTGTCAGTCATCTAGCAGGAGAGCTGCAATAAAAAGCAATAACACGTTCACAAATGATAACCACAGGGAGACTTCAGTCGGCTCCAGCAGTGAAAAACCCTGAGCGCTCTGTACGTATGTGAGAACGCAGCGAAATCAATCGCGCTCAGCTGAAGCTGGAAGAGATTTCAGACGGATGGAGCCAGAGATTTGGGCTCAAAGCCACAGTGCGCTCAGTGGCTCCCGCTGGTCTGAAATTCAAATCTTACGCAGAAAATGCGATCTATGTTTGTGCTGCATGTTTTTGTTTAGAGTTTGTGTGAGTTTTGGTTTCGCTAAGACAAAACTGTTGCAAGTGGTGCTTAGTCAAATATCTGAGATCTCGGTAATCGAATACGAGTGTAAGTGTAGGTATGTTTGTGTAAGTTTGTACTGTAAAGGCAAAAGAGAAATAATAACGTTAAAGGAACAGTAAACCCAAAAATGAAAATCATGTCATGATAAACCCTCAATGCTGTTGCAAACCTACGTGAATTCTTTTTCCCAAATACACAAACAAGATCCTGGCTATATATAATGAAAGTCAATTCATATCATTTTAATTATATTATATGTATTTGCCCACAGTATTATTTAAAAATGCACATTTTGTGTTCAGCAAAATCAAGCAGAACAAGTCATATGGGTTTGGAATAAATGAAGACTGATTTTTTTTGGGTAATTGTACCTTTAAGCACGCAAAAGACTGTGTGTGGTGAACTCTGTGCTAGTGTAACCCACACTGACAGACAGCATTACAGTAAAAGTGTGTACAGTAACATCCATCTTGGTGGCGTCAGCCATCCGCTCCCATTTTTTGCCGCTGTGCCCCTCAGGACTTTTTAAGCCGGCGTAATCGGGATGTTCTGGGCGCGCTCCCCCTGCCTTCCTCTCTGGCAGCCGATCTGGAACTAATAGAAGAGCCAGAGGACACAGGCTTGACAGATAGGTCTTTCAGACTTTCAGCCAGCCTGCTTTGGTTAGTCTGCTCGGCTGTACTGTTTCCATGTGTAAGCAGCTTCTCTTCCAGCCTGATCTCAGGCTGAGCTTCAACATGGGAGCTGCATGAGGAACCTGGCATGAAGAAGATGCCAGAAGATGGCCTGTTGAAATCAACCAATGCATCATCTTCTCCAAGCCGCAATCTTTTTGCCTTCTGGTGTTCACTGGATTCCTCAGAGCTACCCGGGGTCTGTTGTCTCCTCTTCATACCAGTAGCTTCAGGACATGGTTCAGGGTCTGAACAAACCTGCTCTGACAGCTTTTTGACATTTTTTGACAAGATCGGTGCACTCTCACTCTCCTCTTTACTGTTTTTACCTAATTTAGACAAGGACATGGCTTTTGCTTCCTCATCCGCACAAGCCATCCCCACCAACTCTCCAGTATGGCTCCCCTCGGATTTTCCTTTATCCCCTACTGTATTCACCTGAGGCTGGGCTGATCTGGATCCTTGGTCATCTTTGTACTGTCGGGGTTGGGTGTTAGCCTGCCTGGAACTGAAAAACAAGACACCGTTCCATGAGGATGTTGAGGTCACCATCACCACCATATGCATCAAAGCTATACTTACATCTTCTGAAGAGCCACCCTTTTTGTAGCTGTGGAACTGGGTAATAGATCTTTGGTTTCACCGGGGCTAGAAAAATACTTTGACCTGCTTTGCTGGTTCTAAGTAAACAAGAGAAACAGACAGGAAGAAGAAACGTTAAGCTCTGTGACTTTAATACAAACTATAGCAGCAACACAAAGTCTCAGCACCTGACAGAAACTGTAAAGAAAATGATTTATTGAAGAAAGCAGGACAAAGAACTCTCAGGGAACTCTGTTGCACTGACATGTATTAACTTGGAGATATTTGGTGTAGCCATGGGAATGGATCCATGGGATGTTCCCTCTCAGTCTCTTGGTGATGGCCATCAAAACAAAAGGGAAAAGCTTGTGTTTAACTGCCAGCATTTAGAAAAAGATCAGAACACTCTATTTTTCCCCCTCTGCTTTGGTCATCAAAAATGTCATCATGTTCATCAGAATATAAATATTTGTGTGTGGGTTTGCTTTTGTACGCAACACGCTTGTATATGCATGTGAAGTTATGTTAAAAAAGGGAAAATTAAGTCTGAAGGCTTAAAGGTCAAGTTTGTCATTTTTGTGCCAAATGCAGAAATAACGCCTGTTTGGTCAAACTGGTTTCCCCAATCCACCCCACCACTCAAACAAACAGAGCAATATTTCGATGGCGCCACAGAGCCACAGTGGGCAGATCTGAAGCTTTATCTGAGGCGATGTTTACATGGTCAAGAACATAAATGGTCACAGGCTGAAGAAAACAAGGAAAAAATTAAATGATAATTCAAAATCAATTTCTCAAAACATGAAACAATTTTGGTGGTGAATCAGGTCTAGACATACACACACACACACTTATACATAGAAAAACACTTTGAGGTCCTTGTTCTATCACTGGCCATGAAGTTCTCAAGAAAGTTCTCAAGAAAAACATATTTGCACTTACAGTAGCAGAACGTCTTTTAACTTTATAAGTCATATATATACATACATACATACATATGTATATATATATGTATATATATGCTGTTTCTAAATTGTTACTGGAACATTTTTAAAAAAACAAAAATGTTTTTAAAAGAACAATCCTTCAGTGAGCAGGAACAGAGCACATGCGTGTGACCCTCATCTTTAGGGGCATGGGACCACTGAACTGCAATTAAATGACACAAAACTATCATTCCGGTCCAAACTGCTCAGATTTCATCAAAGAGTACATTTACCAGTTCAGAGGCCGGCTGGTAAAAGAAATACAGACTTTTAGTTTTACTTTAGGAGCAAAGGGACAGATTAGCAGAAGGTCTATCAGGTCATTTTAACAAAGAAGGAAACTGAGGGACGTTTCATGTGAGGTGCACAGACTCTGGCCTGAAGAAGAGGCCTCGATCTCTTCATATAATGCCTTCACAGAGACAGATGGTGTGGCCTAGGTTAAAGATCTGGAATGGTAAATCAAAAGGGCTGTAGGTTCAAACACTGGAGTTGAGTCATGAAATATTACCACGAGCAAGAAAACTTTGGCTGCTGCGGGGGATTGTAAACATAATAAGTGCACTTTAAAGTAGTGTCAAGTAAATGGATACTTAGCAGATATGCAAAATCATACACTGATATATTTATCTCCTTATCTCCTTCGCACTTCTGTTGTGGTTCATTTGTTCTATAGTTTTTGTTTTAATTGAAATAAACCATCTACATCATCTTTCACTGATTTGGTTTGATGTTCCGTGACAAGTGTTCAAATGAAGCCATGTTCAACAGCCCAGCTAACAGGGAACGTTCTCAGAATGTTGGCTAACATTCTTTAAAACCAAGTTATCAAAAACGTTCTGGCAGTAACATTAGTAGAACGTTTTTACGTTATATAGCATATAAATAAATGTTATTCTTAAGTTAGCATTTCAAAAACAGAAGAGACAAACTTCTTCACACTTTAAAGCTTCTTACAAATAATGCAAGTGTGCAAAAACAGCAGTGGGTTCAACAGAACAGAACATAAATCAGAGCTGCTTGACTCAAAACAAGCTGATCACTGGCTGATACAGGGAAGGTTCAGTTTAAGGTTCAGTGAAAGGGTGAATTACAGTGACGTGTGGGCTGTGAATGTAAAAACAGTGGAAATGAATGATCTGCTGTCTCATCTGTAGACCTCCATGACCACAGGCTGTCGAACTGTCTCTCCTACACACACATACACCGAGAAACTCCCCTCCTGAATTCTCAGTGTCCCTCCGCCCACTGTAACCGAGACTGGATGGTTTTTAGGGGGATATCCAGACACACAAGCGCACAGAGAAACACACCCATACTTACTAATGATAACTCCACAGAAAATAAACACACCCTCAGCGTGAATGTTAGAGCGTGCATACGCTCCACAAAAACGTGGAGGGAGGAAGAAAATTTGATATACTTGATTTCATACGCATTTTACAAACCTCTGGAAAACAGATGAAAGCAAGAGCAACAATGGAGCAGTGTTTCCTTCCCAGAAACCCAAGCAAAAAGTGGCTCTTGTACTCTTGTACAGGCCCTCAAAGGAGAACAAGGGGAAGAGAACGTAAGATAAGAGAAGAAAATGAAGGCAATCAGAGAGTTAGCATAGAGACTTGTAAGATGAATAAGCAACTGAGAGAGGCCAGCAGTTCATGTGTCTGTGGAAACAGGGAAGACCTGTGTGGAATAATCTAGCCTCCATGAGGTTTCAACTTGACCACCAAAGCTGACAGGATTTCCTGTCTGAGCTGTGCCACACAAATGTTAGAGCCATATTGAGCACTGATGATGTCACAGTTACAAAACTTTTAGTAGAACCAAAGTCCCTTTCAGGAAGTCTCCGCACTCTGACCATCATTGCAACACTTCCGGCCAGCTATGAGGGAAGGTACTAAAATATCTATAAGGGCTGGCTCAGGTCACAATTAAGCATTATATTTCCAACTAACTAGTAAACCTGTCATCAACGGTTCTGTTTCTTAAGCTCCAACTGTGCTATAAAAACAAATTTTTGCTTTAGGTACTATGCATGCGCAAAGGCTGTCGAATCCCTTTCAAATCTCGGTTTAGCAATTGATGATTGGCTCTTTCTACTAGTGGGCAGGACTTCCTTCGCTTTTTTCCCCCCATTCACAGTAATAGAACTGCAGCATCTTATTAGTTCTGTCTCAATAAGGAGGAATTTGCCTATAAAGACTTAAAACAGCTCTGTTACAACAACTGAGGCCTTTAGGCATTGTAAGCCTAATTATGATGCCCCCTGAGATACCTCATTTTAATGTACAACAAAAATCTACATATTATACACAAATAAATATGTAATATACAATATAAGCTGGAAGGTGACATTAACTTAACATTTGACTAAGGAAATGAGTCTTGAGTCTTGACTCAAGATGATAAACTCCATCCACCATGAACTGACGCTCAACTGATACTATAGGGGCCTATGGGTAACAGCTCATTTTTACTAGGAAACAAACACACTGCTCGTCACCTGTCCTGTCTCATTAACCGTTAGGCACAGCACTGTTACACAACCATTAAAACACCCATAATGTGGGCACTGGAAGTTACAGATCTGGGCTGGTGACAAAGATCTCAGGTTTGAATTCCAGGAGATGTGATCCATGAACTGAGGTATAGGGATTGCTTAACCGTAATGCTCTTGAGAAAGTTGTCCTACAGTAGAAAACCGTCTCAAAAAGTGTACTGTAGTCACTATAAGTAAAAATGTGTTCACGCTAGATTTGAATTCAGTTCAGTTCCATTCATACCCAAGTTTGGTGAATCTAATCTGAGAATTTCAACCTCAAAGATTGACCTCATGGCTCAATACAAAGAACTCAGACATCACAGCTGAATGACTTGAAGTAAAGTGGAGATTATCTTATTGCTTAAATAACCAAAAGTTCTATCTACATTGATTATTGTGATAATTTGGAACACGAATGTTTGGAAAACCAAAAGCAAACCACAGGAGCACCCACACACATTTTTCCCCCAAACAACTGTAGACACACCATGGCAAGCCTGAACATTTGCAGCTTTGTTTCAGTCTGTTGTTTGACATTTCTGCTAAACCTTGCTTGTTCTGTACACCACAGAAGTCCAGCAAACATGGAGACATAATGAGAAAGTACAGTTTAGATTCACTGCAATGTGTGTCACCCTATACAAAGAACATGTGGACCCTGCTAACAATTTTAAGATGTAAGAACATTTTCCTGTTGTTTCTTTTAAGTAACAAAAACGTTAGTTTGAATGTTCTAGGAACGTTCAAAACGTGCAGTATTTTAGACATTGCTTTAATGTTTATAAAATGTTCCACTAACTACTTAAGAATACAATTTTTTGATATATATGTGATATATAACATTAGAAAATGTTCTGCTAACATTACTGCAAGAACATTTTTGATAGCTTTGAAAGACCTTTTACAGAATGTTAGCCAACATGCAGTGTTTTTCACTGTTAGCTGGGGAGGAGCTGTCTGCAGCATGCTAGTGTTGAGAGGACATCTACTCAGTAACTACTCTTCTACATAACCTTTCATTTTTAATGATGAGAACTCATAAACAGTGTCTTCTGACTGTACCTCTCAGAGAAACCCCAGGTGAGGTCATGAAGAGTATCTGTAGAACATGACCGTTCAAGAAATCCACCTCTTGGTTTCATGGAGAAACAAGATTAGGTGACAATGAGCCTCACAGGGCCAAGTAGCCGTGAAATGACAGTACTGGGTGGCTTACTGTTGGGAAACAGTGAGAAATGGAGATAGGAGAGGAACTAAGAAAGGATAAAAATTTCCTTTTCCCAGCTCACATCCTCCAGTCACATGACCATTTCCCAGCGCACATCCTCCAGTCACATGACCATTTCCCAGCTCACATCCTCCAGTCACATGACCATTTCCCAGCGCACATCCTCCAGTCACATGACCATTTCCCAGCTCACATCCTCCAGTCACATGACCATTTCCCAGCTCACATCCTCCAGTCACATGACCATTTCCCAGCTCACATCCTCCAGTCACATGACCATTTCCCAGCGCACATTCTCCAGTCACATGACCAGGAGGAGGACTTCAATACGATGTCTATCAAACTGCTTTTGAACATTTAAGTAATTTGGGCAATTACTAAACAACTTACGCTTACATCACAACTTCATCATTACTTAAAATGAATAGAGAACTATTACTCTGCTACTGTATGTGTATTTCAGCGCACTGGTTTAAAGGTAGAGGAGGCAATTTCCAAGAGGCTAGAAAAAACAAGCTAGCTTTGAAAGCATAAGATCCGGCCCTCCCTTCGGAGCGTTTTTAAAGCCACGCCTCCTACAACACATGAACGCATAAATAGTCTGACAGCAAGTAGGACATCCTATCAATGCATTCGGACATTCAAATACAATGATTAGACAAACAATTTATGGTCCTGCACCTTCCACAGAAGATGTATATTTATATAAATATACTGACCATTTTATTCAGTGATTGCTATCAGGATGTAAAGAGACTTTCAACCAGCATAACAAAAAATGTTATTGGAAAAAAAAAATCACCTACCCTGCTATTAAGCAGTGTTGTTAAAATTTTGGAATGACATTTGGAACAGAGTTTTGTTATAATGAATAGCAATTTAACTTAAAAACATTTGAATTGGAATTAGAATGGTTAAATTACTTCCCAACATTCCCAACAGTGTTTTATATAGAAGAGTGACCAAGCATAAACCATATTTAACGGCAATCCCTGCTAGACACCTTCTCGAGATGTTTCAGGAAGTGCATTAAAAGGAAGAGGGGCTGACGTCTACCCTCTCTGTTGTGATGATGCGATGCTTATCACGCACCACACCCACGTTTCACAACACTAATGAAGGAACCACATGACCACAGCACAGGATGTGAATCACTCAGGGAACTTCATCAATGACCAATAAAACAGCAGGGTTTAGTCATTTGGCAGACACTTTTTATCCAAAGCAATTACAGTACTTTGGATTTGTTAAAGGGACAATTCCTGTGGAGCGTTTTAAAGGAATAGCTCCCCCAAAAATGAAAATTCTGTCATTATGTGCTCGCTCACGCCATTGCAAATGTTAATGATTTTCTTGTTTGGAAAACAAGGAGAGACATTTAGCAAATTGATGCTATTGATGCTGCTCTTTTTGCTTACAATGAACGTAAAAACGTTTTCTCAGACCTAAGAATGATGCCTGTTATGGTGGTTTTTTTGTCATTCAAATTTGAAGGTGAGTAAATAAATGGCAGTATTTCCAGTTTTGGGTGAACTATCCCTTTAAAATCAGGGTTCCGGAAACATCTTTTGTTATGCTGGTTGAAAGTCTCTTCACATCTTGACAGCAATCACTAAGTGGTATAATATATTTATATAAAATAGACCATAAAATATTCTTCCAATTATTGTGTTTGGTCCGAAGGCAATGATAGGATGTCCTGCTTGCCTGTAAAACTACGCATGTTGTCGTGTCGGGGAGGCATGGCTTTGGAGAGCGCTCTGAAGGGAGAGCGGGATCTAATGCTTTTAAACCTAGTTTGCTAGCCTTTCCGAAAATGTCTACCCTAGCATTAAGCATCCTGCTCTGACAGGGAATACAAGTCACTTTCCAGTCCATAAAACATCCCTTTCAGACTTTGAACCAGGGACCTTTAAAATAGTAACACAGTCCTTTAACCACTCTGAGCTCCTACTACCTCCTGAAAGATTAATTTTCTCTCACTGCATCCAAGAACTCGTTCTCCATGTCATCGCTCACTGTCAGACCCTAACCTTATGACCCCTGGATAGGTGTTATGGGAGCCCTGTGCAGCTGATATAAACTTTGTTTTGCAAACGGAGTGCTAAATAAAAACGGAAGGACCACAGACAAATCCCCAAACTCCCTCAAAACATGTGGCGTCATTCAGACTCTCACTGTCAAGCTGTGGTGAGAAGGACTTGCCATAAACATATGACAACATCGGAAGAACAAATTCACGGAGCCATTATCATTTTCAAACTGAAATTCGACATCGTTTGTGACTCATGCTGCTGAGCCACATTTTTCATTTAGATTTATAACTTTCCTGGCTAACCTTAGGCGAAAGAGAAAACAAGAAACTGGCTCCTAGTGACAAATTAGAACAGAGCAATTGAAATAATCGGCTTGTCATGAGAGAAACTCCAGCTCACTTTTCTGATACCTCAACTCCTCCGATCAGCCAAAGTGGCTGAGGGAGAAAGAACCACCACAAACTTCGGCTAACCCTTCCACACAGCACATACAAGCACGGAGAACCACATCCTGAAGAGGGGAATGCAAAAACAAGGGCCTTGCTTCCCTGAACTGGAAAAGCGGTTACACAATGTGAACTTTTCACTGTCGAACTGGATAACTTCACTCAAACTATTACAATTCTTGCTTTCATTGCAAGCCAAAGCAATGCGAGAAAAAAGACAGAAAGAAAACGTCTGAGAGAAAAACAATGGCAAATGATTCACCCGAGAAAGTACCGACATTAACAGCAGGAGAGATGGAAGACTGTCTTTATCCTTGATGTTCTCCCAAAAGTGGGCGTGGCCACATGGATTTCCCAGGATTCTATTGATTGATCCAATAGGTTTGAATAAGAGAAAAATATGCAGATATAAAAGACATGAAGCTTAGAATAAGAATACGAATATGAGAGGGGCTGAGGAAATAACACAACCGAACTCAGGACATACAGCAGAAAGTTTGTACAAGGACGTTTCAGTGAGAACCTAAGAGTGTCCCACGCTTGCATCATGCAGATGGCTCCAGAGATCCTACCACTAAGCATCCTATTGAACCAAATCACAGCCTTCTTACCCACACTCATGTGATGGTATGAAAGTGAGAGAGAGAGTGCATTTGTGAGAGCCAACAAAAACTGTGGTCTGCTTTCTGACTTCGGAAATGACAATTCTAGGCAAAATCCATTAGGTACCTGTGATGCAACTGGTGTGATTCCCGAATCAAAATCCCAGGAATGATTTATGAGATGAATGAGTTATGCAATATACATTTATATTAATCATATTAGACATGCAATAGCTGCTGCACTCATTGACCTCAATGGCATTCGAGAGCCAACATAGAAGCCAGGGTTCCACTTCTGAAAGCCAAAACATTTCAGTGGTCCACCTCAGAGAGCATGAACAATGTACAGCACCTCATCCAGTTAGCCCCTTCCAACCTCTCTTTTGCCATCCCATAATAAAAGGGAGAGGAAAACAAAAGGCATAGCAATTGACTGCATGAATGCACTTAATGGCAACAGCTGTGCACTGGCAGAGAATGGATGTGTAATTTGGAAGCAAACACACACACACTTTAAGTTCTTACATTCTTCACATATTATATATGGAGCTGGGAAAAACTGGTCTCGTGCTCAGCCACAAATCTACACTTGTAAAAACCACAACCCAGCATGAAATGTTCTCAGAACGTTGGCTAATGTTCTATAAACGTTGTCTCAAAGTTGTCAAACAAATTTCCTGCAGTAACATTAGTTTAATTGTGACATATTTTTATATAATCATACATATAAAAACATTATTCTTAAGTAGTTATTATTCTTAAAAAAATGCCATTCTTATTCTAACTAAGCACCTAGAAAACTGGACGAATTGAACTGGAACTTTCAAAATAACACTTGCAATGTTTTTGTTACTTAATGGAAACATTAATGAAACGTTCCTACAACCTAAAACTGTTAGCTGGGAAGCTCCAATCAGATGTCTGATTATGGTCCATTCACAGGAAAACAAAACAGTGCTCGCTTGTTGACTACTCAAGTCGCTGTGTTGATACTTTTGATATTTCTTGTGAGAAATGCAACAGTTCATACATCAATATCGATAGTAATATCAAATTCGCAATCGTGCTGTTGTGACACTCTTGCTTGTGAATTATTACTTTAATAAATATATATATAGAATAAATGGCTCCTACCACATCCTGGTTTAGATTTCCAGTGGGAAGCGCGGCATTCTCTGGTGGACTGGCACACACTACGACACGTTCGGGAAATACATGCAACTCTGCAAACAGAATCAGCTCAAATAAAAATTACACATGAAACTAAAAGTTAAAGAGACGTTGTTAGTTGTAACCCCATGAACCATTTACCAAGAAACCATTTCTAAATGAAGAGTTACATGAAAAAGGCAGGAGAATATATTCATTATAATTACATTACATTTAGGCATTAAGCAGACGCTCTTCATTACATTCTGACATCTGAGGTCAAAATGGTAGTTTATTTTTATTTAATCTAGTAGGTTTGATTCACAGAAACATCAACAGAAAACTGACCAGAATGTCCATTTTATGAAGAAAGTCAAATAAAAAAAAAACAAATAAACTTCAGCTGTTGTTTCCCAGTAACTGGCAAAGTTGTCATAAAGTTGAGCATCAACACTGGACGATTTCGCCTCCTTACTGCCCCTCAGTCAATACAGCTTCAAATATGTAACATGATATAAACTAAACAAACCACATTGTTTGATGTATTCCATTTTATTTCCTTTCCAACCGTAGCCAAATTTAGCCAGAAAATGGAGGCCAAGCAAATTGCTGGTCAGCTCCTTTTTCCATCTTTTTGCTTTGTCTAGATTACTTAAAATAATCCATACTGCACACTTATTAGTGTGTACATCCCTACTTTGTTTTGATTTGTTTGATCCATGGTAAATATAAATAATGTAACATGATTATTGTCATTTCCTTTACAGCATGCGGTATTGCCATACTTCCAGACATAGATAGGACTCCCTGTTTACTATGATTAATAAACCAAATTTTCCCTGTGAGCTGCCCTGAACCTGGCTCTCGTAGACCTGGCTTCAGTCTCAACTATTTGTTAAGATCAGCTTCCATTAGGTTTGAACTTGATTCTTAGCATCTAGCCAGATATAATGGATGGTTTCTTCAAAGATGGTTCTCCTAGAGTTGTACAAACCACAGGTTGAGCATAAAAGCCTAAAGGCCTGTGTTGTAAATGACACAATCATGTCCTAAATTGCCAAATAAAGTGAACTGGTCTTACATAGTTCTGTTGAATTTTTCCAAAATAAAACTGGTCTGTCAATGATCTCCAACTGAGCCTGACAGCTGTAGCAACTAAAAGCAACACAGGTGCTGCTCATACAATCATCTGCATTTGTGAGGAAACTTCATGTTGGGAGAAAACGCTCAGATTAGCCAGTCATGGTCTGTGAAAGGTGCTTCAGTTTAATGTGAAGAAATTTAAAAACAACATTTTCAAAGCATTCTCCGTCCACACTGGCATTTCAAATGTTTTCCAGAAGTTGCTTGTCCACAAAGAAATGTATGAAAACACTTAAGGGCAGAGTAGACTAATTTTTCTAGAATCTTTTTTTGTTATGCTGGTTGAATTTCCTTTCACAACCTCGTAGCAATCACTAAATGGTCTAAATATATTTATATAAAAAAAACTTCTGTGAAAGACGCAGGAAAATTAAACGTTTGTCCAATCATTTTATTTGGTATGAATGCGATGATAGGATGTCCTACTTGCCTGTCAATGTATGTATGCGTTTACGTGTTGGAGGAGGCGTGGCTTTGGAGAGCGCTCTGAAGGGAGGGCAGCTTGCTAGCCTTTCTGAAATTGCCTACCCTACGTTTACCGTATTGGGCATGCAAATAAACACATGCCTACGTCATTTCCGCCAGCTGCATTTACAATTATTTGGGAATTGGTATTTTAATGTGGACGTAGCCTCAGTCAGCCCTGCAGAAGATAAATAAGATACCTCGGTACTGCTGCCTGATAATGCATCTCAGGTTGATGTGTCGTTTCACATAGTACACTGCCAAACGAACGTTCCCACCTGCCAAAACAAAACACATTGGTTATGACTCACTGTGCCATAAATCAGGTAACAGGGAATCAGCAGGGACTTTTTTATGACAAGCTAATCACCAAAAATTGCATGTCAACTGTCTGTCTGATTAAACAAACACTCATTTACGCATGAGGAAAAAGTAAAATGTAAATCAACATTACTAATAGTCTGTGAAACTTCTGGTGAACATGGATGTTATCTATTGCACGCAAAAGACTGCTAGACAGAACAAAGACTGCTAATGTCTGTCAGATATGACACAGCTGTAAAGCTCTTTAATGTGTGAAGAAATACCAAAGCATTTAAGCAAATGAGAGAGAAGCTTCATCACAGTTCAGGCAAGAACCCGAGCAGTGCCTGGAGCTTCTCATCCTTTGAAGTCCACTGTAACAAGACTGACTAAACACTGAAACTATTTACAACCTCTGTTGGTAAGAGAGTTTTATGAAATCATGCTTGACTCTGTAGAGCAGTATATAATGTGCCACTTTGCCTGCATAAGCTGCATTTAAACTGAACGGGGAACCCTCTGTGCCACCTCTAAACAGCAGCGAAGCAGCTGAAAACTGAAATGATTTAATGTATCATAAGACAGTTATCAGCTTTTGAGAGCCCTACCGTGAGACGCTAAAGAATTTGCTGTTTACACAAAAAAATTGGACAGTTTATACAAAGAAGGTGAGGTCATGAGATCTATTAAAAGATTTGCCCGTTTGCACGATTATGTTTACACAAAGAAAGAAATGAATAAATAGGGTGTATATAACAGGCCAAATGATTGAAAAGATTAACTACATAAACCAAGATATTCAAACATGATGAGTCAGGATCCACACACTTGACTGAGACTGTTCTATCAGGTATCTGTCCAGCTAACAATTTTAGGTTGTAAAAACATTCTCCAATGTTTCCATTAAGAAACAAAAATGTTAAAAATGTTATTTGAAACTTCTAGGAATATTCAAACGTCAAAAGTTTTTTTTCACCATTAAATAAACCTACTAACGCTACTGTAAGAATGTTTTTGTTATCTTTGAGAGAACTTTTGAAGAACATTAGCCAACGTTCCCTGTTAGCAGGGTGAGGGTGTTTTTACACCAGTCCAATACTGGATCCTGGTGTTTCTTACACTAGGATTCACACCTGAATCCTTCTGTTTGGGAGTCTGGTGTACATTCTATGTGGATTCCAGTACGGTTTACACTTGGTATGAAAACAATATGGCCTAATCTGTGGAAGTGACCAGCTGTTGATGAGGTATAATTTGCTTAATATAATATAATGCATTTCTCATCGCCTCAGCAGAAATTGGCTTTGGCTCGCATTCTTTGCATAGCTTGTGATGCAACTGCGCTAGACAGACGCAAGTTTTATTATGTGAATGTTAAGCGTTCGTCAATAAAACATAATTTCAGCATCTTCTCTTTAGTCGTTACCTGTCAACAGTTGGAAACAGCTTTTACAGTTTAATGCAGTTAATGCAGCCAAAAAAAAAAAAAAAGTAAAATGAGACACCTTTTCACAAGTGTGAAAAGAGCAACAGCACTGTATTGAGCATGCAGTGATGTCAACATTACAAGTTCACACACTTTTGCCATTGTCTTAGCATCCATACCCACAAACACGCAAGAAAATCCGTCCATTCCACCCTTCTAGTGCTGGAGCCATTATGTGGCTACTCTGTTTTAAATTAACACACAAAGGGCAAAGGAAGAATCCAGTCTAAATCTGTTTGTCATTGTCCATGGAATGAAATATCTACTAGACGAAGGCAGAGCTCTGTTGCTTACTCTGTCTGCAAGAGAAAGGGCCTGGTGAACATGCTAGCTAGCTGTAGCTGTAATCACAACAGCACACATGACAATTCATCAGTTCTCACCCGGTGACCTGAAAACCCAGCTAACAATTTTAGGTTGAAAGAACAACGTCCCTAAAACAAAAGCGTTAAGAATGTTGTTTTGAATGTTTGTATTAACGTTATTGCTCTGTAATAAAATAATATTTAATAAAATATATGTATAATATAATAAAACATTTTCGAATTCTGTAATGTTTTTAAAGCATTCCATTAACGACTTAAGAATAACGGTTATATGATATATAACATTAAAAATGTTCTATTAATGTTACTGCAAAAACATTTTTGATAACTTTGAGAGAACTTTTAGGGAACATTAGGCAACGTTCTGAGAACATACCCTGTCAGCCAGGTAGCCCTTAAGGCTCTTTACCTGTCTAGGCAGAGGACCATAAAACAGACACAAAATGGATCAGACCACTATCTACAGGTGTTTATTCTGGTGATTATGCATATCTGTTCACATCGTAGAAACCAGACTTAGCTGCAGACAGAAAAACAAAACCCACCGTTTACATGGTGATATATCCTCACTGACATCTCTAACATTAAGAAATGTGTCTGTCTTCAGAGAGCGTGCTGGATGTTACGATTTAGAAATGAGTTTGAGACAGGTTTTCCTTTCTCCCTACCAGCTGATGTCATCTCAGCCCCACTAACAGCTAGCTATGTCCTCAAACGGGAGATCCATGAGCTTCTATAGGTAATGATATGCAATTACAGTGTCTGCAAGCCACAAAACTGTCATCAGCAGTCCCAGAACATGACTGATGGACCTACTTTCTTCCACTTCACAGGTGCTGTTTAAAAGTGACTTGTCTGTATTTGTTTAACTTATTTACAATGCCTTTATCATGCATCAGTGCAAATCACCTGCGCTTCAGAAACAGTAAAAACTGTCACGGTAGAGGAAGACTAGATTAGAGTGCTGTGTCGACCCTCTTGCACACACTTGCTGTTGAACTTCCCTTCAAAGCTCAGCCGTGACATGGACCTCTGACACACTGCCAGAAACAACAAACAGATGCTGTAAAACCCCATTAAACCCCAAACCCCAGCCACTGTATCTCAGAAACAAAATAATTACCATAAATGTTATTATATTCCATCTACAACAATAACAGACGACAGTATGTATCTACGGTAAGCGCGGCGAACTGGCCAAACAGGCTCCTGAAGTTGATATTCTCATCTCTGCTCAAGAGAAGTGACAAAACACTACTGAGAAAAGCAACACCTATTGTACCATCACACAGAACTTTTATGGGCAAAGCTGCATGCAGGTTAAAGGGAGAGTTCACCCAAAAATCCATCATTGACTCAACATGTATGACTTTTGCTTCTGTGAAACACAAAAGCAGATACGTTGAGAAATGAAAAGAATAAGTTAAGAAACAAGAAACAAAGAATAAGTTAAAATGACTTGTGCAACCGAACTGATTAAACTTAAAAATTTAAGACAGCAAAGGTTTTTTTTACAGTGTGGGTTCGATTCCCAGGAAACACACATGCGGTTAACATGTATAACTTGCACTGTAAGTCGCTTTGGATAAAAACATCTGCCAAATGCATAAATGTAAAATGTTTAACATAAATCAGTTGCTCCCTCAGGTGTTCCCGCTTCACCACAAAGAGTTAACTGAGATGGGCGAGGAGGATTTCAATATCAGATGTAGAAGTTCTTGAGATGGCTAGGCCCTTAAATAGCTAAAGGGAGAAAGTCAACACCAGCGTGGAGATCAAGATGGCACATGACATCAGTAGGAGTGGATAAATGCACGCATGCACAGTATCTGCAGTCTTATCTTTCCTGTTCCTAATGATCTGAGCATGCAACCCGCCTCAAAAGCTTGGGAGGGAGAGTATGGGAAATAAAAGTTTTGGGTCATAACGTAAGTCTTTCTGCTCAGCATCAAGAGCCTGCAGCAGGTTCTGCCCCTTCTTTAGTTCTGGATCCCTTCCTGAAATGCAGATGATCAATCTGTTGTTTGTTCTATCTGTCCACACTGGGGTTAGCGGAGATAAAGGAACAGGCATGTACTGGTCTAATCTAGGCCTTCCCAACGGCTGCCCATAGGCCACATCCAGGCTGTCAATCATTTCTATGTAAGCTTGTGCCAAAAGCATAAATAGCTGTGGTTTATTATTCACAAAAAAGCACAGCCATAACCGCTCTGCCAAGCAGTCTAAGTATAAAAATGAGCAGCACTTGTATCACTTTGTTGTATTTGGGGATTGCAACATTACAGTTTACATGCCAAGGCCATTTTATAATACAAATAATTTTGTATTAATATTATTTCCTTTTTTAACTTACTACATGTCTTTTATTTATTTTGTATGCAGTAAGGCTGCTGATATAGCACAGGCTACAGCTTAAGTGGTAAAGCATAGAAGCACAAAATGTGTGGGTTCGATTCCCAATGAACACACATACTGATCAAACGTATAGCTTGAATGCACTGTCAGTCAGTTCAGATAAAAGTGTCTGCCAAATGCATAAATGTAAATAAACAGACTCTCATAACTTGTTGCTTAAAGCTGCAATCCGTAACTTTTGCCTCTTTGTCGCCATCTCAGATTTGAATCATAAAATTGCAGGTTACTGTACGTAGTTTTCATTACATATGTTGAAGTCAAATTAAGCCAAACTGGCTTTTTGCAGCTCAAATTTTAAATGATTATAAACTTATAGGGAATCAGGGCAAGGGGACCATTTTGAACACTGATCTGTCATGTACTTGCTTATTTTTAACCCTAACTCAAAAAAGTTACAAAATGCAGCTTTAAAAATAAATATAAAACAATATATATAATATATATATATATATATATATATATATATATATATATAAAAAAAAGTATATTTAGCTCCCACATTTCAAATTTTAGATGCATTTTTGTTACTTTAGTGGCATGTCTAAGCAGTTTAATAACTTTAAACTTCTAATAATAACTTCTAAAGCAGCCCTTCTGAAGACAAAGCAAACATTACCATTATCTAGATAAAGACTGTTGTGATCCAGACTAAGACAAGGTTATTTACAGGGTTTACAGCTTCTGCAATGCGAATTAGAGCTAATAGAACCATTACACAGGCAGAAAATGCCCAGCAGACCCACCAGATGTCTGAGAAAGTAACGCTGCCTTTGTAAGAGTCACGTCATGTGACGGATGTGATGTCCCTGTTAAACCCTCCGAGGTGAAGTGTCCCAACATCAATCGTAATCCACACAACAGCACATCTTTTCACAGACTTGGCTGATACAGTGCTGAACTGTACACTGTACATTAGCACACACATACATGCAGAACCCCCTGAGCTTCTAACACTTCCTAGAAAAACAACGGAGAGAACAAAAAGTCAAACCAAAAGAATTTAAGAGGAATGTGAAGTAAATTGGAAGAGAGGGATGAGTGATCCCTTGTCTTGAACCAGAGGCATTCTTTCCATTGATTTCGAGTTCAAAGAGGAATGAGAGCTATAAAAACCTCATCAGCTCTAAACAAATGGAGAGTATAGACAGCTCAACATGAAGAAAGAATAATAATCATCTCTCAGCGCCGCAGTCTGGAACAAGACGAGCCAAAGATGTTGCACAACCTAAACACAGTGAACTATAAAAAACAGACAACATTAGAGCTGATTGCTGCGGGTAAAACTGGGTACAATCTGTGATAATTGAGCATTTGAGCTACTGTTTGAAATAGGTGAACAAATGATATGATCTCACAGGTGGGTTGACTGAGAAAACTGGGGAACGGTGGATGGAAATGTGTCTAAGTGACGGAGTTGAATATTTTCTTTCTGTCCTCATTTTTGATGTGAATGATCCCCTTTTAGGATCTTATCTTCTGCTCTTGCTGGGCCAGGGCGGGGCCCCCGGGCGACTGCACCCATGTGTGTGAACGTCTTGCAGAGGTCGCCACATGGAACGGGCGAGTGGGGTTTTCCTGGAAGTACATCACACCCGGCTGCGTAACTGTAGCCTGGGTCGAGCAGGCGGTGTATCTTATCACTCTGTTCAACGTCCACCTGAAATAATATTTGCATGAGTGTTCAATGTAACATTTGGGTGACCCCTTCAGTATGGTTATGAAATGCTGCAGCATGGCCCAAACAAGAGGATGCAACACATGATCAAAAGGAGAGCTGTAAAGATAAGTAAATGAAGTGCCTGCAGAAAACTTTCTGCAGCATTTTACTAAACAAAAAGATCAAAACCAAACATTGTTACAGTCCATAATAAACTTCAACATAACAGGTTCTAGCAGTAAGCAAAAGTCACAAATGGAGACTGTCACAACTGAAGATCTGACATCTTTTCCTAACAGATGTCTGTTTTAATTAGAGTTTCTGATCCAAACATTTAGCTCATTGCCTACACCTGCACTATAAACTTATGAGACTTAGCTATGAAACACTAACCATTGTCCTACACAACATGCTTAAACATTTTCAATGTATACAAAGATTTACAACAATCTTCCTTTCTGTTTTTCTTAGAGCTCACTCATGACATGCTTTATCTAGTGAACATACAGTGCAAACTGTACATAAACACGATACCTGATGTCTAACCAGAACTAACAAGCACATTTCATTCCTGCAAATCCCAAACATAACTCTTGTTCTGTGGGTCACATTACCTGAAATGTTAGATAAATTTATGGAAATTAAAGTTACACATATCTACAGTAAATCCCAAAATGTACTATTATTTTCCTTAAAATAATACTTTCCCAAAAGCTGTAAATGCTTTAATATTTATTATTATATATTACTATATATCTCTACCTTAAAGACTTGGAGCTTTGGGGACTTGAGAGGAAAAGTGGTACAACTACAACAGCTAACAGCAAACATTCTCAGAATGCTGGTTAACGTTCTCTCAAAGTTATCAAAAAATGTTCTTGCAGTAACGTTCTTAAACATTATACATATCATATCAATAACATTATTCTTAAGCTGTAAATGGAAAATTTAAAAACCCTACAGAATTAAAAAAATGTTTGAATAACGTTCTTATAACCAAGCAAAAATGTCAACACAACATAAACTGGATGTTTGAAATGTTTCTAGAACATTCAAAATAACATTTTTGTTACTTAATGGAAACGTTAGGGAAACAATCTACAATGAATTAATTAGGAAATCTCTCTGTAAATTCTTAAACAAGTCATTGTTCTGTAAATGCAGAAATTAGGGATTTAAAAGGAGGCTTCAGACGTATAGTGACGTGTGTGCTGTGAATGAGCACGTGAAAGCACATTCCTCTTTAATTCCAGCAGATGAATGATGTGGGGAAGGTTTCTGTAAACTTGACTTATGTGCTGTTCTGCGGTGCTGAAGGGTTTAAACCTGAGCTGGACCTGTCACTGAATCCAGACTTCTTTTTTTCCTCGTCTTTCTCTCCCACTAAATCTCTCTCTCTTGTGCGGTGCTGGATTTCTGTGCATTAAAACGGGCCCGCTGCACACCTGGAAAGCCCCTAATGATGACATTTGACATGCTACTTACTGTAAAAGAACATAATCACAATTCACTTTAACCAGTGCCCATACTGTAATGGGTTGCTCTGCCAGGGACATATGCATTTAATTATAATACAACAGAGACTAAAGAATAATGATGGACTCAGCTGAGAAAGGCACTACTAAACCTGTGCACATGACAGGCCATTTGATCTATTCAAGAACCTTGTAATGGCACACTAAGGGAAAAAGCAGAATGATCCTCTAAAACAACTCAGTAATTGCTGAAGTAAGAGCTTTGGTCAGGCGGCATGGTTAGCCTGGGTTCACAGAGGCTGTGCCTGCATGTGTGTGTGACTAGATTGTGGTAGAGCAATGGTACCGTACTGATTAGGCTTTCCTTCCTGAATCCTTAATTACATACAGAGCACTGCGGTGGCACAGAACCAGAGGATCACCACTGACCCTGGACAAGAGACTGGGGTGTGTTGGTGTGGTGTATGTGTACTGGTATAGGTGGTTTACAAGGACACAAATGTACATGTGTAATAGCATAAGCATGGTCTATGGAGAGTCCCTGTAAACCACATATGCAAGCTAGCTGGGGACCAAGTGTAATATTGCTAATAGTAATACCGGTGCATTTTGACCTTGTGGGATATTTTTAAGGTCCCCAACAGGAAACAAGCATAAAAATCATACAGAATGATTTTGATGGGTAGGGTTAGTGTAGGGGGATAGAAAACACAATTTGTCTGTATAAAAACCATTACGATATAAAATGTTCCCATAAAACATGAAAACCCGACGTGTGTGTGTTTGTGTCAAGAGTGAGGTCAAAGGTGGCTGTGTAAAAGCTGCATAGATTTGTGAACTCAAGAGCAGGAACAGCTTATGATGTATCTCCGTTTGTAAGTCGCTTTAGATAAAAGCGCCTGCTACATGACTTCAACGTAAATGAGAAAGGTATGTGCGAAGAGTCCGGCTGTCAGGGGGCTTTTCTGTACAGCGAGACGTAGGCTTAGGAGGTGGATTTGCATGGCAACTGCTACACGACAAAACATCAAGGGCTAATTCTAGAACAAGGAGACAGACAGGCCGACTGACTGACTGACTGACTGACAGTGAGTCAAGAGAGCCAGAGGAATTCAGGTCTCCATTTCCCATGCTGGTAATCCTGCATAGTCCCTCTCACATGTTGCAGGGCAGGTAACTCCTGCTAATGCTGCCACATGCTTTATTTAAAGGGTAGAGGAGCACGCAGGGCAGATAAAGTATGCTCTTATTACAAACTGCTGGGGAGGGGCAGCAGACAGAGGAAGCCTAAAAGAGATACAGGCAGTAAGATATTTAATAACACTGTTGCAATAAATGAATATAAGAAAAAATCTAGATAAACTAGTTGACCCCACTGGATGTAGCTTATTGCAAACAAATCAGATCACCCTGCCAAATATTAATTAACTGACAGCGGGTTCGAATGCTTATTTATAAAGTTTAGAACTGAGTGCAGAGCACAGCATTT
The DNA here is from genome assembly GCA_036877525.1 of Chromobotia macracanthus. Lineage (NCBI taxonomy): Eukaryota > Metazoa > Chordata > Actinopteri > Cypriniformes > Botiidae > Chromobotia > Chromobotia macracanthus. The sequence continues at coordinate 4,766,817 of JAZGTH010000073.1, read as the reverse complement.
GAATCGCATCCAGACCGCAAAACTGATATGGACCAGCTCTGATAGAAAGACAGCAACTGGATCTGAAACCTTCAGATGACACACAGCTTGTGTCTCTAACTCTGTGAGCTACCAGAACCCCACATTAAAAAAACATTCTGATGCTGTGTGAACATAACTGAATTTAGCAAACAGAATTGAACAAACCGTATTCTGATGCTGTGTGATTGTAACTGTGCTCAGCACTCCAAAACAGGACTGAAACCTGATTCTGATGTTGTCTGAACATAACTGCATTTAATGCTCAAAAACAGAGCTGACAACCGTTCTCTGTGTGAATGTGACCAGGGAGAATCAGAAACGGTTTGAGCACTGCAGCCAGGTCCCACATCCCACCACTCAGTGACTGAGATCTTACTCCCACTCTGCCTTTGTAAACACATTCTCCAGTGATAAGGCTATCTGTAGCACTGCACTTGTGCTGGCTTTGGGGCTGGGTCACAAGCAGCCAGCCCTCTTAAGCCTTCCTCACAGGGCCTGCCAAGACGAGTCAGCCTGGTACACTGTGCAGCTCTCACAAAGCCCTCTCCCACGGCTATTAGTGACCATTCATCTGGGGAGCCTGGGAAAATGCCTCCAAACTCGCCAAAGCATCAGGGAGAACAGACTGCCAGGTGTTCCCTCCCCCCTCTACCACACCAGTACTGTAAGCTCTGGCACCTGTGGGAAAGGGGGAGGGGTTTGGTAAGGAGGAGGGACTAGCCCACCTTCTTTCTCCTCCCCTTTTCCATTAAGACCATTAAGTTACTCATGGATGTGCGTGAAAGTGCAAACAGCTGTCTGCGTTCTTTAGTGCGTCGTAACTGTAATTGCCTCACTGAGGGCCAAAACTGATGGAAGGCTTCTCGGCTTACACTGCAGGAAACCTATTTAGTATGCATGACACACATTAGGGCCACTTCTATTTGGGCCACATTTGGGCCAATAACCTTTACAACGCTGGATAACAAATGACCTGTAGGAAATGACAAATGACAAAAGTGAAGCAACACTTTAATATTTAATAAAATATTTTATAATTATTGCTGTACAGTAACATTTTGGTTACTGTAGTTAAAGTTAAAGGAGGTTGTAAACACGAAAATGGCATTTACAGCTCAATAAAAATATTAAGCACCTACAAATGACTTTGAGGCCTAGCTGAAAGAATGCAAAGTGCATTGTTTTGTTTAGTACACGTGAGAGAAAACTGGGTTGCTTTATGAGTGACAAGTCTAAAGAAATACAATAATAACAACTGACAATAATACTGTCAAAAATGTTTTTTTCATTAAGAGAACTTTTCAGGAAAACCTTGTGAGGTACAGCTAAGGTGAGTCAGTTAACAGACAAGCACAAACAAAAGGACACTGACTTAGTCGATTTAGCATGATGTTAAAGATTTTTGGCAAACACAGTGAACAACAATCTAATTAGTGCATGTTCTAGGTTTAAACCTAATAGTTGTATTTTAAATTAGCATTAGAGATATTGAGAATAGCTTAGATCACTATTTCTACAGCAGCAAACCAATGGGGTCACACAGAGGCTGGGCATAATGGAATAACTCAGAAAACTGTGTGAGTCCCCTACTGTTCATCTCACTCCAAATATCATTATGTGTTTAAAAAGGGGAAAATTAAAAAGATTAGTGACAAGCTTTAACTCAGCCCTTTTTAGGATAGACAAGCCTGTACAAATGACTACATAAAACATTGTATTCTGCTTTCTTCCAGCAGAAAACATTTCCTAGGTAAGCTTGCCAAAGGTCCAGCTCGTGCTTGCACCAGGCCAAGACATTTGGTGGGAAAAGTTCCCCCATTCCCGCCCTCTCCAAAGCATAAATAAATCAACTGACTATGAGCTAATGGGGAAGCATGAGGCAGCCAGTCCGAGGAAATCTACCAGAGCTGACATTCAGAGAATGGCCTTTGCAGCTGAGAACAGACCAGACTGCTCAGGAAATGTGTCAGCATGTGACATGATGAATGTTGAGATGAATGTGAGGCGTGCGCCGCACACAGGTTGACAACAGACACGTCTTTGCACCCAGAATGCAGCACTCCAGACATGCATAATGAAACAATGTAGAAAATAATGGTGTGACATACAAGAGGGGCAAATTTTCTCATGTGAGTGAATTTTTTTAAAAACAGATAACAGATATCACAAAAATCAGTTATTGAGCAGGTACATGACAGATCAGTGTTTAAAACAGTCTGCTTACCTTACCACAATTCACAACAGTAGGTTTATAATAATGATTTATAATTTGAGCTGTTGGGTCTGATTTCCCAGGAAATGTCAGTTTGGCTTCATCTGACGTCATTACACGTAAAGAAATGTAAATAAAGTAACCTGCAGTTTTATTTATGTTTTATGTTTATTTGTTTCAAACAGAGATGGTGATAGAAAGGCAAAAAATACAGATTGGTAGTTATAATGGTGTAGAGTTCTCATTTAATGTGTGATAATAATGGCATTTGTTCCGTATTTAAAAATTTAACAAATATCAATACAACAAATTAGCCAGATTTATAACTTTACACTTAAAAAATTAAAATAAATAATTTTTAAACCATCCTTTGGGATAGCAAAAAACAATTCCTCAATTTAGAAATGGCCCATGAATGTATTCAAGAAAACTAAATGGACCAGGAGGCGTTAATAGCTGTTGATAGCCAACAGCTGGTGAGGTCACATGATGTGTGACTGACCAATGGCAGAACTCTGTGACACTGGCAGAGCTTCCCTTACCACACACACAAGAAAGAGTCTCCTCACAGTCGAGTGTCTCCTGTGTAAAGCTCTAGGAAGGAGATCAGGTTAACGTTTGACCTCCACACTGAACGTGACCCTCACGTTTATTTTCCAGTCACACACCAGATTCATTTCCTGCCGGAGGCCTAATAATACGTTTAACCCTGTTTATGGACACATAAGTGAAGGAGACAGCCTGTCCACACACACACACACCTCTGCTTATCTGTCAGATGTAATGAGTCAGTCTTTCTGATATATTAGACAATAACCTGCTTCTCACCTGGCCTGGGGGCAAGACATCACGGTTTCTCACAGACTTTGCAAACACACAGAGCAGTGATTCACAATGTTCTCCTTAGATTAGCTCATGAGACAGCTGAAATCGATCTGTAATCATGGATGCTGGACACATTCACCGTGTCAGGAGTGAAAGTTGAGGTCCTTCTTCATCAGAAAAACCAGGTACTAACAAATGGAGAAAAACCCCAACATCCAATGCCAGAATATAAACAATCAGACTTTATCTTCTTTTGTGATTTCTAACATTATCTCATTTGTTTTCCCTGCTTCTACCTTGGGATACTCATCCTGAGGTTCACAAGATCCTGTGTCAGATTCATGTTTCAGCTCATTTGTGCTGCTGAGCAACGCCAACTCCAAATATGGCCTAAACCCAGCTAACAGCGGTCTAACCAAAAAGAGAACCAAAAGTTCTCTCAGTGTTATCAAAAACATTCTTGCAGTAACATTAGCAGAGCGTTTTAACCTCATATATCATATACATCAAAAACGTTATTCTTAAGTTGTTAGTGAAACATTTTAAAAAGTTACAGAATTTAAAGAGTTTGAATAAAGTTCTTACAACCAAGCAAAACCAATACATCGTCTAAAAACTGGATGTTTTGAACATTCCTAGAACGTTTAAAATAATATTTTTAATATTTTTGTTACTTATAATTAATTAATTTACTTATAGTTAATTATTTTTGCTGTGAAGCTGCTAATACAATATGTAGTGAATGCATTGACTTGATTAGGAACAGCCCAATGAAGAAATAGAGGATCAGCAAGAGGGAGGTAAAGAAAGAAATAGAGAGAGAGAGAAGATACAGAGAGGGAAAGAGAGAGCCAGACATCTTGATATGCCGTGAGAGGGGTAGCAACATCTAAAGGGAAGGTATTTCATTTTATGGGTTTAACTGCCCTGTAATCTACCCCTCTCAGCAGGACCAAGCCCATGTGGTGAGTCAGCCTTTAACAGGATCTAAATGCTACCTGTGGGAAGCCCCTCCCACAGACTCCAAGTCCCTCCGGCCCCGCCTCCTGCTTTCACAGGACAGGGTGAGGGGCAACAGATGACAGAGACACGGCCGAGGACAATAAAAGAGGACAGTCAGTATCTTCCATAATCATCTGATACTTGATTAACAACACTGCAGGCATTTCCCACACTGCTAAACTTTAAAACCTGCAACATGATAGCGAAAAGGGTCTATTATGAGGAGTTTCCCTGATCTTCTGAGATAAAACAGCTTGATGTGCTATGAAAACACACTGTAACTTTAGGAACTCAGAAAGACTTCCTCCCCAGTTCAGAAAAAGACTTCATGTTCATGCGTTGCATTACAGCGCAGATTATTTTATGATTCTGTCACAGTGTAATGCAAACGGCTGTTATTTAAGGACGGGGGAGCACAAGGTGCTGTTTGTTTTAAATCATGACTCTCTTCTAAAACCTACATGTGCAAAAACAGACCATTTATTTCTAAGGGTCAAAATAAAGGAGGAGAAAATCAAAATTTTTGAAAACAAAATAACTTGCTGGTATGGGGGGGAATAAATGGGGAAAAGTTTAATTTTATTAAAAAAAATGTATGATCCATTTAAAACCCAACAAGAGCAAAACCTGGAGTACGGGTGAAACACATGTCCTAAATATAAGTTAAAGTACAAGGTAAGTTAAAAACATCCATCATCTATCTATACGGGGGCGGTCAAGATTCTCCAGCGTGGGGGGGTGGGTTACCTAGTCTCAACTAGTTTATCTGATGGCATGCAGGTATGGCATCAATCTCTCCACTCTGTTCTGAAATCGCCCCTTCCTGTTGTGGGCCCGCTGTATACAGAAGTTTTACAATGTGAAGCCGCGTGACACGTCTCCTGTTTATGTCATTTCTAAAGAAGGTGTGAAGGTCTGATGCAGGTCTTCACTTGCCGCTTGATCTTGACTAATTATATATTTCAATAGCCTAAAGAAAAGAGTCAAATATGCAGGCGCAACAAATGCTTGTCATATTTCGACAGGTGCATTTGGTATTGTATTTGAAATCTGCGGTGGTGTTTGAGGTTCAACTGAACACCACAAAATAGACATAAATCAAAATACTTCATCATTAGCTGACACTAATAAACATCAGGGCTGGTTTGGACGTCAGCAGTGTCTAAACCGCATTAGCTGAATAATCTAATTAAACTAACACTGTTCAACCAACAGCGATTACTTATAATATTTGTTCTAAATTATGACTCTGTTCAAATATGACTCTGTTCATGCCTTTGCATGGTGTGCACACTTATGATGCAAAATTCAATCTACTGTGCATACAGTAGGCAGCTCACCAAGTTTTACAAACAAACAACCTGTATGCTATACCTTCAAGACAGAGCGGGGTGTTCAGGGTGAGATCTTTCCTGGGTTTGGCCTGGATCTTCTGGTGTCTGGCCTCTTGAAACTGCCTTACCTTCTGCTCCACTGACTCTTTTATCAAAGAACCCACTTCCTGCACATACACACACACACCCATACAAACACACACACAAACACAGATGCATTCATGACAACAAATATACATCTCCCAATTTTCCACAATCACAGATGACATTGGACTGAAACCTTTTATATGCACCTCATATTGTAACTGCAACAGCATTAAACAACACTGTTTTTGTGATCCTGAAAGGAAACATTATTCAAAGCCTTCAGGCTTTTCGGTTTCCAGTGAAAAACAAATATTTTATAAAGTGAGAGAAAGGGGGGAGAATCCTCAAGAGTAGATCTAGATTCCAGATTCCTCCAGTATCTTTCTACTGAAGTGTGAGAGCACATACACAAACAAACAGATACACGCCCTCGGTCCCGTACCTTCCTGTGCTCTGGAGAAAACCAGCTGGCATCATCTTGGCCGCCTAAGGGCAGTATGTGAAGATCCACCAGCACAGCAAAGTTCCCACACTTTGACACAGAGAGAGAGAGAGAGAGAGAGAGAGGGAGAGAGAGAGATTAGATGGGGAGGATTACACAAAACAAAAAGAAGTCATGACTTAGCTGATTGAATGACACATTCACATCCATAGCTGGAGGCAAGTTACACAAACCCCTTCCTCTTGTCTTTGTGCATCTGCTTTGCTCTCCTCTCTCCCATTGACTTTTACAAGCGGTGTAAACGCACCTCATTAGAGTTATGTCAGTAACCTGAAACACTTCTTCCTATAGGCAGTGATATTCAAACTGAAGCTTGTGGCTGAAGTCACTCTTTAGCTGTGTTAGCTGTGTTGAGCACTGACACAGTAAAGGTCTCTCTAACCCGTTACTATCCTTTGTTGTGATGAGGAACACGGTTCATGCCTATATTCCCAGTGGCTGGATTTCTGCACTTTATCTGAACAGTGGACTTAGAACATGTTGTCAGTCCAGCAAACAATTTTAGGTTGTAAGAATGTTTCCCTGATGTTTCAATTAGAAAACAAACAATAAAATGTTGTTATGAATGTTTTAGGAATGTTCAAAACTTTTTTTTGAACGTTGAAAGTTTTTGTACGTTATTGTCTGGTTATAAGAATGTTAATCACACTTTTTTTAAAATTCTGTAACCTTTTTAAAACGTTCAACTAACAACTTAAAAATAAAATTTTTGATATAAGATATATAAGGTTAGAAACATTCTACTAAATTTCCGCAAGAACATTTTTGATGCTAACGTTCAAAGAACCTCTAGAGAATGTTCGTCAACAGAATCTTCCCTGTTAGCTGGTAGCATGTCAGGGACAATAAGTCACGGTGCAGCATGAGAGCCAGAGCCGTCAAGGCCGTTTAAGCACTCGTTACATCTCCACTCCGCACCGGCCTAATTATGTTTTACATATGAACGCAAGGGCGAGTCTGACACTGTGCTCCTATCCTTTAGCCACTCATATGGGCCTGGACCACCCAAAGGAGGATGGGCGGAGTCAACGCTGCATTGATGCATGTCAACACCTGAACACCAGACTACATGCGGCTGCGCTGATGATGAGACACAGGCTTGAACGACAGAGAGACTGATGACATCATAGGCAGCTAGAGGAGATCCTGAAGAAAGAATGAATACAGAAATTCCCCCTTTCAAAACCCACAGATGACAAATAATGACACAGTGCAGGAGGCATTCTAGAGCACTTGGAGAGTGTCTGATAAAGTCCTGATAAAACGTGAGGAAGTGAGTGTAGGTTTTAGTGTGCCCTGCAGAGGATGTAAAGTGGCCCGGGAAGGGCGGTATGAGGCAGGGTAATGCCTCGACTTGGGTCTGTGTAATTCCAAGGCCAGCTGGGAAGAGATGACGTGAGAAAATGTATTAGAAGGGTGTGCTGGGTAAAGCCCATTGTTCGGCCCCACTCTCTGGCTGTACTTATTTTCTCTCTCTCTATACATCTCCTACGTCTCTTGCTCGCTCATCCCATAAGCGATGATTTATGCCTCCCCATACCAGAGGAGTCTACAGTGACTGTGTAAATACGTCTTCAGCTTTTTCATTTGGCTTCTAACCTCCAAATTTATCTCCAGGCAGGCAGCATTACAGCACATTATTAGCACAGACACAGGCAACTATGGCCAAATTGTGCTGCCAAATAGCTTTGTTTTTGACATGAAAGCATATTTTTCTCTAATCACCGCTTTGTGTACATGAGTTACTTTAGTATTGAAGACAGTCACGCTGAAGTTGAGGGGCAGGCTGCCCCCTAGTGTCACACTACAGACATGTGTTTCTAAAGGACAAGTGGCTGTATGAGACAGATCTGTATCAAAGTTTTTGTACTGTATGTTGAGATTCTTAAAGATAACTTTAACTCGGTCATCCAAGAATCGTGCATCAGATGGTGTGCAAAGCAGAGAAAGAGTTAATCCACTGCAGGCGAGCAGACACAAGCTAAAAGTGAGAACAGAGGCATCCTTATGTATGAGGAGGAAACTGTGTGTGTATGTAGAGGACAGCAGATGCTACAGAAAACACTGGACGGCTTTCTCCTCACTTTGTGCTCTGGCCATCCTGCCACTGACCAGTGGTTTCGGCTGACTGCCTTCCACAATTACAGTGGCGTGGGAAAGCATTGGAGGGGAGAGACAGGAACTGTCAGTCAGCCAATGAAATGGAGCTAAGCTGCGACAGTTTCGTGACGGGTCCTCTCACGCTGGCAGGATCTGCCATTGGAACTGCTGGGCTATCGTATGCCGTTCTGTTTTTCTCCACGTTCTCTTCGAAATCTGAAATATGCCATTACAGATGACTGCAGGAATGTTCCCACTGTTATAGAGACATGTTAGTTCTGCTTTTCCAGGCCCTGTGTAAATCACTGGACTATGGGACAGCTTGAGAGAAACAACAAAACGAATTTGCCTAATATGGCGGTCTGTCTTTAAATGTGAAGACTACATGAGTCAACTCAACAGACTATACCCAGCTAACAATTTTAGGGTGTAAAGTTTTCATTAAGAAAGAGAGATGTTTCAAATGTTGTTTTGAATGTTCTGATGGTGTTAAAACTAAAGGGAGGCAACGGACAGATAATAATCAGTCGGTAATGCCCATGTGATTTGATACTCTGCCACAAAGTCAGACAATCAGGCTTACAGTACAGGAAGCCAGACACAGTGCACTCTTTAACTGACATGCAACAATAACTGTTTGGGGTTTTATTTGTTTGCAAAATCTCAGAAATGTTCAAACTGTACCAAATGTTGCAACGCAAATCCTACACCAGTCCCAAATCTATTATTAGAAAACCTTAACACAACTCAGGCTTGAGAAAAATCCTTGGCTGTTTGCGGAGAACGGTATTAAAAATATTTTGCAACTGTTACTTTTGCAAACAGTTTTGCAACTGTTTTTGAACGTCTAACAGAAATATCGGTCAGAAAACAAAGCTGAATCCAGAGTTGATCTTTGACCATAGCCGCGACACAACCTCTGTTAAACGATCCTTTAGCAGATCCATGACATTAGGTTACACAAGTGCTCAGAAATGTAAGCTGGGTTTGTTTGCTGCATTTGTTTATCATCTATGTGGAATACATTTGTCTGCTTAATACCCACAAAAAAGTCTCTGACAACTCTTTGCTGTTATCTAGCGGAAAAGTGACTTTGTATCCAGGAAATCCTTTACTGATAGGATCATAAAGGGTTTTTTAGGCATCGCTACAAGAGCAGTATTTATTTTTTGTATATTGGGGACTGGCAGTGTTTTCGAACACCAGCTCTTTTAGTCTTCTCTTAATCTTTTAGTTTGTTTATCTTGTTTGAATACACCTGAGCCTTCCTGTGGGTCACTAACCTGCCGATTAAACTTTCTCTTACCTTTCTCTCTTTATCTGATTAGCACAACCTGCCAAAAACATACTACAAAGGCATGGGGGAACTAAACAAACAATGAAATGAAACGGAGCTGAATCCGTCGCCGCCGCTCAGACCGAAGTCCGCATCTCGGCCTTTCGTAACATTAACTGTTCTATTTTCTGCTCCAAGTGGCTGAGAAAACATGTGAAGCGATCACAACACAAGCTGCTTTGAGTTTGACCTCCTGGCTTTGCTCTGCATCACTTGCAGTTCCCAAGACACTCCCTCGCTAGCTACCTTCTCTTATCTGGGTTTCTCTCTCGCTAAATGCTTTCTCTTGCCCTCTCTCTCTCTCTCTGATCCAGGAGCAGGGTGAGACAGTTGCCCATTTGCAGCGCACCTCCAGGCCCTTTTACCAGCGCTATCGCTGTTGTGAGAACCAGACACCCTTTCTCTGCACTTAGCTGTGGGGCGAACATTAACCAGCCACAGATGTTTATGCAGAGAGAGCGAGAAAGATAGACAGAGAGAGAGAAAGAGAGGGGTCAAAAAAGCAGTCTCACTCAATAAAACTCCCCCCTCTGTCTAGCTCCTTCTTTGTCTCTCTGAGAAAACTGCAGGTCGATGAACAGTCTCCAGAGCCTGAGGGAACTCTTTGGATCTATGGGTGTTGCCTGTTAAAAGCTAAAACTCTTGGTCTTGACTTGCTGATGTTGTGCTGTGAGTCACCTGGCATTCCCTGAAGAGGGTCAGCAATCAGCCCTGTGGAAAGTTTAACTAGATTTTTTTATATTTTCTAAAGAAAATGTCAATGGTGCTTAACCGTGCAAAAGTCACTGCCACAACACTAGGGTGGTCTAAGTGATCGCCAGGGCGTTGCTATGCGGTTGCTCTGGGTGGTTTCTGACATGCTGGCTTGTGGTTGCTAGGGTGTTCTGAGTGGCTGCCAGGGCACAGCGAAGCGGTTGCTAAGCTAGTAGTTGTAGTAGTTGTTAGCACATTGGTATTCAAGCTGATCACTTACTGTTAAAGTCAAAAGAGCCCAGACCTTAGTCTTTTAGAATATTCAGTGCCTCCTTCAATATAAGTCTACACATATTTATCATCTCTCAGGTATAAATCAAGTCTAATGGCTTAAACAAATAATACAACATATTTCTTCCAGAGTCCCTATGTTTGATGTATAGCACAAACAGTGCGAGACGAGTTACACGTCGGTTTTGAAAAACACGCACCACTATTTAATCAACGTGATAATGACTAAGCTGGTCTTTATTTTTAGGAACTCTGTGTGCTGAGGTGCTTATGAGTTAAGCTCTGGATATATGCACACCTGAATGGAGATCAGTTTTTTCAGGTCACAACCCAGAAGCAAAATTCCAATAGCAAGAACAGGCAGGAATATCACCTGGTAAAGCCACTCCATGAAGAAATGATCTGAAGAGATTCCTAAGAATTCTAGTAAACAGGAAGTATCATGAGACAACACCAAAACAACAACAATGCCTGGGACAAAACATCTGTTTTCTTCAAACGCAAATGTCTACAGTTATAAATATGAGCTGAAATATAGCACAAGAGCCTACATAGTGCATTGCAATGGAACAGACCCCAGATAAAAAAACTGCAACTCCCTTAACGTCTGTTCCAAGCTGCATCCATCCCAACTTTCCTCTCTGTTTCAGAAATGACAGCATATTTCCTTGATCCAATGACAGTAACAGAATGCTCGGAGGTCCAAGTGTGTGGTCCCTATCTACCAGAAAGTCGACTTAGCACATAAACCAGAGCCAAGACATCTGTCATACTAACCAGTACTTAACATTCATGGGCAACAACAAAGACTCTAGTTCTCCCACCATCTCATACACCAGATGGGTATAAGAGCGGAGTGGCATGGCAGGTCTTGTGTAAATATTGAGGGTCTTCTGAGGTGTTAAGACAAGACCTCGACCACGAATCATCTGCCACACAGGAATTTACAATCTGCCTGAATCTCTCTACAAAGAGGAAACATAAGTTCGCAACCAGATCCAAAGCGAGACCTAACATGGTGTAGCAGGTCTAAAGGGAAGATTTATGTCTCTCGATGTTAATTAAAGATGTAATTTCTGTACTCCCAGCATTACTGAAAAGAATCTTCTAGGGCTGCAAGACAATGGTAAATTATGGTAAACTATGGTAAACTACCAAAATATGGTAACTATGAAAATATCAAAAGTTTTAGGTCGATGCAGAAGCTGGCACACAAACGTTAGCTGAAATTGTATATATATATATATCAATGGTTTTTTTTATAATTTTTTAAATAATTTAGAATGATTTACAAATTTAAAATATTATTGTATCTAATATTGCGTTAGCAAGTTATTGCATATCACATCTTCAGTATCGGCCAGCCCTACTGTTTTCAAACATTTTTATTACATTGCATTTATGTATTTGGCAGACACTTTTATCCTAAGTGCCTTACAGTGCAATCAAGCTGTACATTTTACATGTGATCACACCCACAACCTTTGTTGTTGTGCTAACACAATACTCCATCAACTGGGATACAGGAACACCAGGTTTAAACTGTTTGGGAGAAATCAATTCCAATCTAAATGAACATGCAGATACTGTTTGTTTAGCTCCAGAGCAAAGCTGAGAGCCGGTCCAGCTGATGTATTGTTTGTCTCTCTGTGGTCACACTGGTGGGCATGACAGTTCCTTTCTCAGGGAAAGACGCATATAACAGTGTCATTATGTGCAGACTGGGAGGGTGCAGCTGGTGAGTGGTGCTCTCCCACAATGAGAAACAGAAAAGAAAGGAGAGATGAAGAGTGAGAAAGACAGAAAGAGAGAAATATGGAGCCTGGATCCAAACACGAGCATGGGTGATCCACAGCAGCATCCAGATACTAAAGTTAAAGCCGTCGCTATATAAAACATTACCAGAGAATCAACTGGGGCTTTTCTGGTGCCTAAAAGAAACATCTGATATTAATTTGCACTGACATTAATTTATCTGGCCTGCGGATGAATAGACAGGGCCGGTCCAGCATGTGTGCGGCCCACAAACTGGGAAGAGACGTTCAGCTGGATAAGGACAAGGCATGATTATCAAAACCTCAAGCTGGGACATCACCTGAGACATCATTTTAAAAACAGTGCCCGGGCGGTCTGTACCCAGCCTAATGTTCCCATGAAAGCTATTGTGCGGTTTGCAACTACATGTAAGGAAACCCGTAATAAATACAAACAAAGAATATGAAGCTAAACTCTGCAGGACACCGGCCCTCCAGAAGCCGACGTCGACACCCCTGCATTAAGACAGCTCAAAGTTAATGTACCTTTAAATGATAGCACTCATTGCTGAGGTGACAGTCCCCTCTGCTGTTTGAAAGATGTAGCACATGTAGATAGAAACAGCTGCAGAAGCTTGTCTAGTTCAGGGGCTGACCTAGAGTCTAGGGGCTGACCTAGAGTCTAGGGGCTGACCTAGAGTCTAGGGGTTGACCTAGAGTCTAGGGGTTGACCTAGAGTCTAGGGGTTGACCTAGAGTCTAGGGGCTGACCTAGAGTCTAGGGGCTGACCTAGAGTCTAGGGGCTGACCTAGAGTCTAGGGGTTGACCTAGAGTCTAGGGGTTGACCTAGAGTCTAGGGGTTGATCTAGAGTCTAGGGGTTGATCTAGAGTCTAGGGGCTGACCTAGAGTCTAGGGGTTGACCTAGAGTCTAGGGGTTGACCTAGAGTCTAGGGGTTGACCTAGAGTCTAGGGGTTGACCTAGAGTCTAGGGGTTGACCTAGAGTCTAGGGGTTGATCTAGAGTCTGGGTGCTTGTCTTATTATACAGCAAGATAAATATGATAAGATAAATATATAAACAGATGAAGATGTTGGCAGCAAATACAGTGACCACATTATTTCATCCGAATAAGATGAAATAATGTCCATCTTGGTACTTTCAGTACTGAACCCAGCAAACAGGGAACATTCTCAACTAACGTTCTCTAAAGGTTCCATCAACCTTTTAAAAACGTTCTTGCAGTAACGTTAGTGGAACATTTTTAACGTTATATATCACATGCCAACAACGTTATTCTGAAGTTGTTAGTGGAGCGTTCTGAAAACATTACAGTGTTAAACTAAGTTTAAGTAACGTTCTTATAACCAAGCACTAACGTTAATACAATGTCTGAAAACTGAATGTTATTTCCATCGTATCCTCTACATAATCATAAGCAAAAATATCAACATGCACTGAATCAACTAAAAATAACTAAAAAATAACTAAAAAATATTCCACCTAAAGAATGGCAACATAAAATAATGAACAAATAATAGCAAACACTATCAGGACGTAAAAGGTAAGACCATGTGGAAATAAACAAAAATAAGTTTACGTACCTTGATTACAAACTTGGAGGGCTGCATTCTGATCAGATAATTTCAACAAATAACAACAACAGCTCGACTAACAACCTACATTAAACCTGATCAAAACCTCCTTGTACAGTAAACGAAGTTGTAGTTGAGAACAAATGAAAGTTTAAAGAAACCTTTTCCTGCTTATACTTAATGCAGGAATTTAGTTAAAAACGAGCCGATGATTTAAAAATGAAAAATAATAAAAGAAAATGTAAATATTCCTCCCGCCAATGGTTTAAAACTTGCCCTGTCACATAAGGACCCCGGCGCCGGCAGTTGCTATAGAGACACGGGCGGAAGTAGGAGTCTGTCTACTTTTCCCGATGATAATCTTTGCTTAGATTACATTTCGAAATGAGGCAATAATAATACAAATACAAAATTATAATTACGCGTCCGTGTTTTTTAATGTATAGTTACTTAAAATCCAACCATTGCTTTTTGTTTAAAATATAAGAAATATAACCGGCATTGTATGGGTTACTTCAGGCGACACCGCGTCGTATGTAAATATCCGCCTGGCGTTGATTGTGCGTTTTAAGCGTTTTTACTGTTGAACAAAACGTTGCGTTTCGGTTATATATTTGCCCCGCAATGTACATTTTACAAAACAGAATAAAGCAACATATAGCTGTTAACACGATACTATCAATACGTATGAAACGATGACTTCTGTAACGCTTTAAAGTACCGGAAGCGTTCACATCAAGGGTTTTATTTTCTATCTTCACGACACTTTTGATGAAGGTAACCACGGTATGTCTCGCGTTTATAATAAGAACCCGTCTGTATGCACACACGATCCGCTTTCCAGCACTTTAATCCGCCACAAGATTGCTCTGTTAAGAGACATACTCGGTTCTAGTTACGGACCGGCCGGCAGATTAAAACAAATCCACAACAATGTTGGTGGTCACCTGCTGACCACTTCGACCTCCGCGGTGTTGCTCAAACGCTTGGACGTGTCCGAGCCGCTTCTCAAGCTCCTGTCCACCGCTGTGCAGCATCACACGACCCGTTACAGCGACGGTGGCCTGTTTATGGGCATCTTCAGTCTCAAACTTATCGAGAACACCCAGAAACTTGGTCTCAGGACCAAGGCAGCAGCCAAAGTATACAAGCATCTTATGGAGGAATGCAACAGGTATCTTAAAGGTGACAGTTGTGTCTGTAAGGTCCGAGTGGACTTCAGCAGCTGCGATTCACTGGTCGCTCTGGCCCGCAGTATGGTCACCAGCAAGCCGGCCTGCATGTTGAATAGCGGAGAGATTCGACACATCAGTAAACTGATCACACAGGCCTTCCTGTTCTCCATCCCGTGCAACACTGCTGGTGTGACCTGTTTCGGGAGGACGGTCACTGTGGCTATAGAAAGTCAATCGGTGAGCGATTCCTCTGTTTTCCCAGGACTGTTGGTGGATGTTCTTGAGACGCTTCAGCCTGCAGACCTTAACACACTGGGATGTGCTCCGTTCAAGGTGGTGCTTTTCAGCACGTCTCTGGCAGGTGATATCTCGGAAGTTGGAGATGTGACTTTGGAGATCCGTGGTGGTGTGGATCCGGAGTTTGATATCCTTCAGCAGCTCCTGAAGCTTGGGCGAAACGTTGTTGAAGATCAAGTGACTTTATTTGCATGTCAGAAAGTGATACATCCTGTTCTTCAGCACTATTTGAGGGATCATGGAGTGGTTGTGATAGAGAGACTTGGACTTGGTCTGATGGAGCCATTTGCAGATATAACAGGCAAGTTAGGTTTTTATTTAGTGGTTATAATATATACGTAATTCTAATGTATATATGTGTGTGTGTGTGTGAACTAAACAGTCATGTATGTGTGACACACAAACACACACACACACACACACACACATATATATATATATATATATATATATATATATATACTACAAAATATAATACTATATATATGTTATAGTATAGTATTAAAAAGAAATGGCACTCCATACTTTGAAAGTCTTTGTGTTAATGTACAGCTGAAGTGAAAGCTGTGAAACCATTTTTGTCCATAAGTAACTATAAGTAAGCCACTTAAAGATTAATTTCCCCAAAAAGTAAACACTGTGGCACAAAACATTGCTCTGTTTGTTTGATCATCCTGACCAGTTTAACACAGCAGCTACAGCTCAACCAGTGGTGTGTGATCAGGATGTCTTTACTTTTGTCATTTCGTGTGGTGATGCGAGTGGTGCAGAAATGACACGCTTGAAAGAGAAATGAAACTTGTTTAATATTTCAGGTGCCCAGGCTGTTGCCTCTCTGTGCTCTCCAATACCTTCTGAAGCTTACGGGCTGGTTGGAGGCTTCAGTTTTCAATCCTGTGGGTCCAAAGAGCTGCTCCAGCTCCTTCCTTCTAAAGATGTTGCACTCAGCACCATCGTACTCTGCCATAGAAATGAAACTATGCTGGAAGAACTCAAGGTTGGTTCACTTATGTTAATGTAGTGTGAGTGTGAGGCATTGGACATAGTTATGCTATATTTACTTGAACAGTTTAATTTTTAGTTAATTAATCAGGCTAGGGAATAAATCTAAAACATTATGTCTTAATATTGCTTTCCTTCAGTGCTATTTAGGATATATCTTATGTCTATACATGTATTTATTTATTAAAAATAATATATTTTTGTATTATTAAAAATAATATATACGTACTAATATACATATAACTTAGAAACATTCATTTTTTTAATGTTATTTGGAATACATTTGTCAAACTAGGACTATATAGACTTTAAATTGTTGTTACAGTGTAATTATTTATGCACTTCATAACAGTGTTATACATTGTTGTATTGTACACAGTGTTACATCCGTTTTGAATCAGGTCATTGAACTAGACAGTCTGAAAGGTTCACATAAATGAATTAAACTTGAAAACTCCAGCACCATTTTTGCTCCTGAAGTTTAAATGTGACGCTATTAAAACATCTGTTTTAACATTCTCATGAGTGGTGAGACATCACGAAAGAATTGTCTTATTACACGGTCTTTTAGAAACTTAATGGCTTTTGGGTTATTTTAGGTGTTAGGATGCATTCTCCCCATTCAAAGCTTTATTTCTCTCAGTTTGATGTGTTTTTGTGTTCCTGCATCACACTTTTTGAATGCAATTATTTTTGTTGAAATTTATTAGACTCATTCATTAAAATTTATTGCATTTATTCCCGCTGTCACTCCTCACAGACCATTTGTTTATTTGTTGGACAGATCACATGCCAAAGAGCAGAACACATTTTGCGACTGACTCTGAGGGAGCCCTACGCCCTGCTAGGAGGAGGCTGCACAGAGACCCTGCTGGCCACCCACCTCACACACATGGTATTCTACTCTACTGTACTTACAGATACTCCATTTCATTTGTACTGTCATTATAAAGCATCACTAACCATAATTTATTGAAAACACTGATGCATTATGAGCTTTAAAGCTGCAATCCGTAACTTTGCCTCTCTGTCAACATCTCTGTTTGAAACATAAAATTGCAGGTTACTTTACATACTTTTCATTACGTATGTTGAAATCAAATAAAGCCAAACTCACAGCTCAAATGAAGATCATTATTGTAAGCTTATCGTTGTGAATGTGGGTAAGGAGATTGTGTTGAACACTGATCACTGATGTACTTGCTCAGTAACTGATTTTTGTTTTTACAGATTGCAGCTTTAGTTTTAATGCCAAGCTCTTTAGTAGTTTTCATTAGCAGCCAAGCAGCACTGTATTCCACTGTATTCTGGCTTTTTAGCTTAAAGTTTTCTATGCTTAAAAAGTTGAATGCGTGGTGAGTGCTACCCAAACCTAATTTATTCATGTCTATATACATGTCTGATAAGGTTTATATTGTGTCTCACCACCCACACTTTTCAGCCCCTGGTTACAAAACTGTCTGAAAGTAATTTAAAATCTAAATAATGGTGGATCTACTCATACTCATACTCAAAATGATCAATAGGGTTACTATGACCAGTTAAAGGGATTGTTGAAACACATTTTTTGGAAAAGTTTTTCATTATTTACTCATCCTCATTGTAAACCAATATGACATATTGAGAAATGTCTCAGTGGTATTGTGTCCATACAATGGAAGTCAATGGGTACCACTGTTGTTTGGTTACCAAAATACTTAAAAATATCTTCTTTTGTGTTTCTCAGAAACAAGAAAAATTAGACAGGTTTGAAATGACGTGTGAGTAAATGATGAAAGAATGTTTGTTTTTGGGTGAACTGCCCCTTTAAATCTACTCAACCCTACAATGGGCAGGTCATTTTTAATGTTTACTTATTTGATTTACAGAATCAGTCCAGAGTCACTGAATCAGCTGCAGCTCTTGACGTCTCTCAAACGGAGTTCCTCTTGGCTGTGGAGGTGTTCTGCAGCTCTCTGCGTGCTGTGGTTCTTTCTCTAGAACATGATGGACAGGACTGTCTTATTGACCTGACACATGCTCACCGCTGGGCTCCAGATATGGACTCTCACACCGGTGCTGGACAGACCTGTGGCTGTGGCCTGCTGGAGGACAGATCCAGCCTGGAGAAGACCCCTCTGAATACAGCTTACCCCACATTCTTTCCGGTTGCCCCAGAGATCACCGACAACCAGCCTGAAGTATTAGATTCATTCTCTGCCAAGCTCAATGCTTTGAATGTGGCAGTGGAGATGGCTAATCTAGTTTTAGATGTAAAATACATAATTAGGGATGTAAATTGAATTTTGATGAAAATGTTTTACATATGATCTTGGGGGTGCGACGTGGTGCATTATGCGTAAAGAACTGAGCTGGTAACATAAAAGATTGCAAGTCTTTGCATTATGCCACCAAACAAAAATATGAGGAACAAAATAACTTATTTTTCACTCATGTTTTTGTCACAAATATGCAAGTAAAAATGGCAAAAAATAGGGTGAATTGTATTTATTTTTATTGTATTTATTATAATTGTAATGATTTTTTTATATATAAAAGTCTCAAAATAAAGTTATAAATTGATCAATTTCCTTGAATCATTGGCGGATGTGACTGAAAGTTAATTTGTCCTTTAGCAAGACACTTTAGCAAAAAATGTTGCTCCAGGAGTAATCTACTATAATAGGGGCACTATGAATAAACAACTGCTGTGTGTGAACAACTTCATCTCTCCTCTGAGAGAGAACATTGGTTAAGTGTTGTGTCCATGTAATTCTGATGAGCTGACACTTAGTTTAGTCTTTGATTTCAGCATCTATGGCAAATAGTACAATTCTCTTTGCACAGGTTATGATGCAGTGTTAGGGGGTTTAAAAGCAGGGCAGGAAACATTTTTGTTATGCTGGTTGAAAGTCTTCACATCCTGATAGCAATCACTAAGTGATGTAAATATATTTATATAAATAAATATATTCTGTGGAAGGTGCAGGACTATAAATGTTCGTTCAATGATTGTCTTTGCTCTGAATATAATGACAGGACATCCTACTTGTCTCTCAAACTCGAAATAGTTAAGTATTTCTTAAGTACTAAAGTAACCATTGTGAAATTAGTATTTTACAAAATGTTATACACTCAATAAACAACATTTTACAAAAACATTGTTTTTTATTATATCCATTCCATTTTCCCTTCCTTTAACAAAAAATTAAAATATGCTAACATTTAAAGTAACATTTACTAATGTTTCATACTAATATAGGCCTACTAATATTATTGTACAGTTTTGCTGTGGACCAGAAAAAAAAATACAGTTCAGGAATGTAGTCTGTATTTTAGCAATTACAGTAAATGAGAGGAAGCCAAGAAACATTACAACCATAAATATGACAATCATGTCATAAATAGTATTTTTTTACTACTTGTGCCAATAATTTACACATACAGTATGCCAAATCAGATAATAAAAACAAACCAAAAGTACATTTGTACACAGGAGGAGCTGAAGTTTTAATGCTTTCCTTCTGTCGGAACACTGCTGAACTTCATTAATCTGTCCGAGCTCTTCAGAAGATGAAGGGTATGAGAGACCTTCTTGATCTGGGGAAATCTTTGAACTTCTCATTATAGAACCTGGAAAATATCAATAGATACTGTTTCATTGTGTTTCAGCATTGTACTGTCTGAACTGGCTTACTTAAACCAATAATGTACCTGTTTAAAGCATAGCACAGATGTGCAGCTGGATAACCGTGACAACGTTTTGGACCACTGACCCAGCTAACAGTTTTTGATTGTAAGAATGTTTTCGTAACATTTCCATTAAGTAACAAGAATGTTAAAATCTTATTCTGAAAGTTCTACAAACGTTCAAAACATCCAGTTTTTAGATGCTGTATTAACGTTATTTCAAACTTTTTACAATTCTGTAATGTTCTTAAAACATTCCACTAACAACATAAGAATAACATATTTGATATGATATTACGTTAAAAACACATTGAACTAACGTTACTGAGCTTTTCATAACTTTGAGAGAACTTTTAGAGAACGTTAGCCAATGTTCTCAGGACGTTCTCTGTTAGCTGGGAAAGTTCTCATCTGGTTAAGTTTTTTTACCTGTGATGATGATAGGCTCTCGGGCCTATGAAGCATATGGTGAAAAACGCAAATGCAAATGCGGGCAAAGAGCAGGTTGCAATAGCGTAGCCCAGCCACTCTACAATTTCCCCAAAGTAATTGGCTCCAGACACATACTGAAACAGGCCACCTGCCATTAAAACCAGCACATACATCAGCTCAGGGTTTATTCAGTGAAGTTAACTGCTGTTTGCTCACACAGACAGATAAGACAGTAAATGAGACGACTGTCACTCAGGTTAAAAGGATCTTAAGACATTCATACCTCTGGGGATTTTGTAGGAAATTTCTCCAGGTTTTCTCAGGTTGCGAAGGATGTGATCACTGTGAATATTAATTCCCATTCCTATTAAAAATATAATCAAACCTAGAAAAAAATCCAAATATATATCAAATAACTTCATAGCATTTATATATATATATATATATTTTATATTATAACTTTATTATATATTCCATTGCCCATTCCAAATTATTCCATTATTACAATCATTTCTGTTATGATTATGATGATGGTGGTTATTATTTAGTAAATATAAAGACACATATTGGATAAGAACATCTGCTAAATGACACACCCCTGTGCACAACCCTGTATAATAGTGATTTATTTAGTAATTAAGTTTTACCAGCTATTAAATGACCATCAGAGATCCATGTGTCTTCATATGCAGCACAATGCAACAGATAGTGTGTCTGCAGAAAGCCATTAACAGAACAAAACACCAGTCCTGACAGCAGGATGTTGAGTGGATATGGCCGTCCTTTAGTCAGCAGAGAGTAGACGCAGCTCCTGCCAACCAGAACGTTCATAAATTACCATCTTGTTTGTGCTCAATGTTTCATTAGTACATTTTTATTACTTGCTAATGTCAGTACTGAGTACAAAATAACATTATGCTTCTGTGTTTTTGGTTCTGTACCTGCAGTATTTAAAGCTGCAATCCGTAACTTTTTTGGGTTAAAAATGAACAAAAACATGACAGATCAGTGTTCAACAAAGTCAGCTTACCCTACTACGATTCACAGTTCCCAGGTAAGTTTAAAATAATGATTTAAAATTTGAGCTGTCAGATCCAATTTCCCAGGAAATATCAATGTATGTATGTAAGGAAAAGTACATAAAGTAACCTGCAATTTTATGTTTTAAACAGACATGGTGTTTAAAACATAAAAACAGGCAAAAGTTATGAAATGCGGCTTAATTTACATTATCCAAATTATACAAATTTGAAGAGTTCATTTTATTAGATGATTCTCAGATGAACCTGCCTACAGTATACAGTACAGTACACTTAAGTTGTGATTGTACTATTTTGTGACTCAATGTCTTCTCACACCATGAGCTCAGCTTTCATGTTTACTCACATGAATGTTTCAGCATGTTTCTCGCTTCATTTAGCAGGTTTTAACCCTGTCAAAATCTGCCCACTTTTGAAGACATTTCTGCTCTTCTATTTTCTGTCTTGTCTTACGGTCAACACAGCATAAATGTCTCCAGAAGTAGGAATCTAGAACATTCCTCTGGGTACTTTGTCTTTTGTGTTTGGATTAAGAGATTTTTTTCTCTCATTTGTTCCGGTTGAGGTAGATAATACATCCAGGATTGGTGAAATGACATACCTTGGATTCAAGTGCATGCCAGCTAAACAAGTGAAGGGTAGCAAAGAGACCACAAGAACACACTTTGGCAATATGTCAATATAGGTGGTTCCATGCATAAAGCCATTCGTAATGGCCTTTCTGTATGAATTCTTTACATTAAAAAAATGTGAGTTGTTTTAAACCCATGACAGAGTAAAAAGTGGAAAGATTAATCCATTGGGTTATGAATTAACTATGCTGGTTAATTTATAGAATTTAGAATTTTTAGAATGTACAAATCATCACTCACTCATTTTTAGTGAAATATCATATAGGAACTGTGCATTATAAATTCTTTTCTCCTCCCACCAATGGTCTTCCAAAGTTTTCCAGAATGTCCACACCTTACCTTTGGAAGTAGTGCAGGCAGAAGAGCCAAAGCAACAGGTTGTTCTTGTAGCTGTGGTTTCCATCCGTGCTTAGCAACAAAAGCAGGGGTACCAGCAGAGAAGGCAGCTCCTGAAGGAACCAGGCTAGCCTCGCGGGCACCATCACCGAGCTGGTAGAAGCATCCACGTAGCGCCCGTAGGCAGCGTGAGACTTCATGAGACAAACAAAGTGCATAAACCCACCGAGGACCATCCCCAAACTCAGACCCTGCACCAGAAGCTCTTGACACTGCATGGAGGTCAGATATCCGTCCTTTTCCAGACCAGGTTTGAGCCTGTTGCTGAGATCTGCAAGCACATCAAATCGAAGTGCAGCTCCTCCCCAAAAACTCCAAGCTCCAAGAGTCCCGACCATGCTGCAGCATGCACCCTGCTGAAATGCGAGAATGCCTTTCTGAATGAGATTTCCCTTTTGACAGATTCAGAGAGATTTGACTGAAAAATGTGTTTCTCTAATGCACTGCTGGTGAGCTGTGAGCAAAGCATCAGTTTCCATATAACAGGAAAGTGAGACTTTGGCACATCTATTTGTTCCCAGTAAGCAGGATACTGTTGTTTACCTGCTACATGCCTGATTTAGTCTGTTTTAAATTCAGACAAAATGAATGAAGGATTTAGCCTGTTTTTTGTTATCGGGCAGTGTTTGTCATTGTACTGGAATGCTTAAATTTGTCTTTCATTACAAATGAAATGCTAATTTTCATTACACATTTCATTAACCCATTTGCACAAATAAATGCATGACAAACTGAGCAGAAGGGCACATTTTTTGGGGTTCTTCAAGTAAAAGACTCCATATCCATGTCATCATATTTCCATTAGGCAAAGGCTTATGTGTCTGTTTTTTTATCTACAGTATGCCAGACAAATATACATTTTCCAAAGGCAAGCGTATGTCCCCACACAAATCTGGCATGATCTATGCTGATCAAGTTCAGACAATTTTCGGTAGAAGAACAATTTTAAATCATTCACCCCTGAGGTTACCAGCGCATGAAAAATTCTGTTAACTTCCACAAAAACACGTCAACCTCTGAAGTTCACAACAGGTTCTTTCCTGTAATTAGAGGAGCTCCCACTGAGAACAGAGCTGAACACAAGAATGGTTTGGATGTAGAAAACTCTGTCAAACAGCAGGAAGTGTGTCTGAATGTTTCCTCTCGCACCGTTTATTCATATTACCAATAACCTTTAAGTGTTTATGTCACAAATATAAAGCAGCCACTCAATAAAAGTTACTTAAAACAACAGGAAGCACAACAACTCCAAATCCTTCAAACTGTGTTTCCAGGGAAACGCTTAACATGAATGTTAGTTTTACCACCTGACTGCTGACAAACTGATTCTAAAATCACTTTGTAATATTATTGCAATTAAAAACATTAAGCAGTTCATCTTGATGGATGTTGATTGTGGAACGTTCTCTAAGAATTCTCTCAAAGTTCTTGCGGTAACATTAGTAGAACATTTTTAACATTATGTATATGTCAAAAATGTTATGTTTAAGAAGTTAATGGAATGTTTTAAAAATGTTACAGAATTTAAAAATGTTTTAATGATGTTCTTATAACCAAGCAATAACATTAACATAACGAATAAAACTTGGGATGTTTTAAGCTTTCCTACAATTTTAAAATAACCTTTTTAATGTTGTTGTTACTAAATCATTCTTACAACCTAAAATTGCTAGCTGGGTCAGTCCTGCTCAGAAAAAATATCTATAAAGAAATCAAGAAACACAACTGGTGTCACTGCAACAAACCAGTGGACATTTTCAAGTTCTCCTCAACTCCCACATTTAGATTGTATGGTTGCCGGTCTGTTTGAAGGCATGATGTGAGATGAAGACCAATTCTGAAGTCATTTCTGGAGGAGTAATTTGTGGAGGAGTAATTTGTGGAGGAGTAATTTGTGGTCAGCCCAGCTGACACCTGCATCCAGACTCTCTGTAACAGCATCCACCTCACCCTTATGTGGTCAATACAACCTGAAATGACTCCGGAGATTCTGAAATGTCAACACTGCTGAACTGAGAACAGATTGATGAAGTGATATTTGTTCAGCTGGATCAATTGATGGGAATCACCGTCTCCTGTTCCTCTCCGAATAAAGGAAAACTAAAATGTGTGAACGATGTATTACAGAATGAGACTCAAACTCAAATCCATTTAAGAGAGGAATCCAAGAAAAGTCTTGGGAGATACTGAATACTGAATTTAAATAAGAAGGGCCAAACCAAACCAACAAACGAAAGAACATGTACTGCACAGGGTTTATAAAATTAGTACAGTGGCCCACATAGGAAATGTTTTACAATACATACTGATCTAAAAATTTAACTTTTTGCTTATTGATTTTTATGGAGCAATGTTTCATATCCCCTCTGTCAACAAACAGGTATAACCCCAAGAACAAGCGTGCTCTTCTCCCAAATATCTCCCAAAATGTTTCACTTCTTTCAACAGTTCATGAAAAACTGCTGATTTAAGCACCTTTACTGAACAGAAAATCTTGTCTCTGGTTTTAAGGATTCTCTATATAAATCTTCAGTATTTTGAAAGTAAATGTAGGATCTGTTGCCTTTTTACCAGTGCTATGACGGTGTTTGTTGTTTAGCGTTTTTGGAGAAAAACTTAAATTAAAAAGGCCTTTTATACCAGTCAGCTTTAAACCTTTTGCACTGTAACTTACGTGAAAGTTAAGCAGCAGTCTAAAGTTTGGTTGAAATGCAAATTAGTTGCACAGCACTGGACTGCAAACCAATTCTTGAAAAAACTGTTTTATTGAATAAGTTATCTTGTTTCATATAATTACCACTATTCAACCTTTTATGTTATTATACTATGTTCATTATTTAGATTTTCCTAAATGGCATTCAAAACAGGTTTTCCTTTTCTTAGACCCTATTTTCCAAACTTGAAGTTGCTTGAATAATTATTAAATTATGGAAAACTTGGAAATGTTTGTTTTACGGTCTTTTACGGACTAAAGAAGTCAACATCATTTAAAAGAGAATAAACAAAGACAAAATTTCTTGTGCCACAGGAATTTTGTAAGCATCATTTAAAAGGTAAACTGGTCTGTTATACAGATGCGCTGCCCTGTATGTGCTTTTCCCATTTAAAATATATGCAGAGTAACATGAGTGCATTAGATGGGCAAGGCAGTTCATAACCGTTCTGTTTTTAATATTAGTCTGTGAAAGCAATTTTAGAAAAGGATTTCACAGAAAAGAGTTCTTTCGTCTTATTCTTTTAAACCTCTGTATCACTATGCTGTGCCATTATATCCAAGACCAGATAAAATAAACTGCTAAAATTATCATTAATTATTCATTTTAATTATTAAAATCCAGATATTCTGGAAAAATATCAAAACAGTAATAGTAGCCAGTCAGATAGCAGATGTCCCTCCAATCCTTGACCAAGAATAACATTCAAAGCGGCACGTTGTTTGTTCTGAAACGTGACTACAGTGATTATGGTGCAAACTTAGTTTTCAGAATCGTCTTTCATGATGATAGCTTCCAAATGGAAAGGCAAAGCAGAAAGAGACGTCTCAAGACAGCAGCACATCAAGGACGAAGACTGAGTCATGTTATAATATACGACTGCAGCCATCTTAAATTAATCTTGGCCTGTTCTGACTTCAATAACAGCATTTCTCATAAACTGCTCCTAAACATGTCACAAAAACCATAAAACATCACAGAAGTATCACATTAGGTCTAAAAAACTAGACGTTTTGACTGTTCCTTTTAAAATAACATTAATGTTGTTGTTATTTAATGGAACATTATGAAAACTTTCTTACAACTTAAAATTGTTAGCTGGGTCAGTTTTTAATTTTGAAGATTGTAAAAAAGAAACATTACTAAAGTATCACAAAATAAGAATAAAACACAACAACATAGTAACGTTTGTCATTACTCTTTATTTTTTGTTGTAACATCAGCCATGACCCTTTTGTCATACCTGTCGAGATTCAGTAACGCTTCAACATAACCTGAGATTGAAAAATGACTCGCTAAGGAGATTAATTAATTCTGATGTTTGACAACATGTTATTCTGTATGTAATAACAGTTATGTGAGTATAATAACAATAACAATAATAATAATAAACAGCACTAACAAAAAAAACTACTAGGATGAGAGCAGTTCTTCACAACAAGTATTGAGCTGAACTCTCTCACAATGAACTGGTGAAGCTAATGAATCTTCTCCTCTACTTTGTACAAGTACAGTGAAAACTGATCCAATGCAGCTAAAAACGGACAAAAAAAACTAAACATAAATGTTTAACACTGACCCAAGGCACATCTGCATGGTATGACATGCGTTGTCCGTTTGCTGTTTGAGGATCTGGTCTGAGACCTTTCAAACTATTGAGAGATGAACAGGAGCTGTTGATGTTGTTATTCTGAAGTTCACTGATGGTTTCCTTCCAGCAAGAAGATCTTGCTGCTTTGTGCTCTTTGGGAGGTTTGGGAAGTAGATGAAAGCTAGACAACATGTCTGAACTGTGGAGAGAGGAGAGACTCAAAACTGCATCTCTGGTGGTTCCTTGACACACGTGTGTGTCACTAACTAGTGGTCAGCTGTTAAACATGACTGCTAACTATTACAGCAAAGTAAAATGATTAAAGAAGAAACTGTTTCTCTATTATGATTCCCTAAGTTTTACGAAGCAGGACTGAAAGATCAGCACTTTTCTTTGAGGCAGTCTGAATGAGGACACTGTGTCCACATGAACTAATGAGCAATAAATCAAATGTGTTTTGCACCTCCAGTAGACTTCACACACTTCAATATTCTACCACACAGTTTAAGATTATATGAAAAAACAGATGCGTAACAAATTAAATATAAGATTAAAAGATTAAATATAGTCAAATAAAATATAGAGCAAAATACTGAAAAAGGAAACATTCGACTACAATAAGACTAGCTAAACAAAAAGAAATGACTTTTTTGGTATAACCAGTACAGTGGAGGGTTAGTTTGTATTGTGTAGCCCTTTGTTAAAAACTACAACAGTACGCTTTCAAAGAAATAACGCAGTATCTATATTATTATGATTATTACATTTCTCAGGATCTACATGGACATAGGGTGTTGTCTGCCACTAAATTCTTTTTTTTCTTGTTACTTAATCGTTAGGCAAGATACGTCATTTTTTATGTCGATTATATATGCTGACTTTCAAAAAGAGTGCAATGTCGATTTTTTCTTTTTCAGTGACTTTATTTAAACTTGAAGTGAATCATAACCTCTCGCTTTGAAGTTACATCAAGGGGTCACTGATGCCCCCTTAAGACCCCCCAACTAAACAAAAACAACCAAACAAATACGATCTCGCAACACCCAGGACTGCAACTGCACTTTAAGCTAAAGCATCATCCAAGTTGCCTCACATGGAAAACAGGGTACAGGGCGGCAGGGAAAGGAAGGAGGTTCGAATCTAACGTTTACATCTGGACCCAGGGTACATAAGCGGATCCCAGCTGTGATAAGCTTTTTATGCCCTCCTATAGAAGAGGCAAGGAGTAAGAGCAGATGGGAGAGAATCTATGATTAGGTGGGAGGGGAAAAGGCGGAGAG
The DNA here is from genome assembly GCA_036877525.1 of Chromobotia macracanthus. NCBI lineage: Eukaryota > Metazoa > Chordata > Actinopteri > Cypriniformes > Botiidae > Chromobotia > Chromobotia macracanthus. The sequence continues at coordinate 4,738,839 of JAZGTH010000073.1, read as the reverse complement.
TGAGGCGAGCCGGGATTCCGGGGTCTTCTTGGAGGCTCCGCAGCACCTGGGAGAGTTGAACCTCAATGAACGACAAGAGCTCCAGCGGCGTAACTCACTGAGCTGTCTGACCAGTTTCGACACTGGCTCGATTGCGCATAGTTTAGGAAAGAGAAGTTCATATCTATGCCGCTCTTTCTCAGTTCCGCCACGGCCTGTTTTGAAGAGAAGAGAATCATGAGAAGAGTCACAGTGGAACATTACAGTTCAAAGATTATAGAACTAATAAGATGCCACAGTTTTGTTACAATAAATGGGAGAAACTGCAACATTCAACACTCTACTTCAACATTCAACTTCACTCTAGCGAATGATGTCCCACCTACGCTGTAAAAAAAAACTTTAAATATAGAATATTTTAAATCTTGACTGGTAGAACTAAAAAAAAAAAAAAAAGCAATTTACCTCAAGTCCACACCAGCCAAGATTACAAAGAGTTAGTTAAAAATGACTTGTGCAACCAAACCGATTAAACGTAAAAATTTAAGGCAGCAAAGTTTTTTTTTTTACAGTGTACTAGTAGAAAGAGTCAATCACCAAACACTAAACAGTAACAGTCTCTGAGGGGAGGGGATTTCTTAGCTCAATGTGAGCCAAGAAACAGTATTTCTGGTACAGCTGATGTCAGGTTAAATAGTAGGTCAGAAATATATTGTTTTATTGTGATCTAAGCCAGTGATTTTGGAGATATCTGTCTTCCCCATTCCAGTAGATAGGACTTGGTCTTGTGTGATTGAAATAGCTGCCCGGAGGCATTGCAAAAATGGCTGCACAAAAGTGCAGACACTTCTTTAAAGGGACTTTGACTAGATAAATACATTTAAGGTGACAACACAAATCTAACACAGAAATAATGGACGCTAAAATAAATGGAAAGTTGGCATAAAACAAGTCAGAAAAAATAACAGGCATTAAAACAAAAAAGTGCTAGACTAATTACCATGCTTATGAGCAAGTCATTACTGCATTATTTTAATGCCACTGCTTGGCATTAAGGCAACACTAGCTTACTAAAATGACTCATGGGAAATACACAAAACCATTACTCATTCATGAAGGACTTACATTTAGAAGAACGCCGATGGGATGGCGACCACAAATAGTATTATGATATTTCTTCAAATAATTGCTAAAGGAGATGGGGTCCAGCTGTTCTATAATACCCATGCCCTAAAACAAGAAATGAACATGCATGTATTATACAGACACCAACAAATCTTCCCTGTTTTGATGCCCACCTCACTGTTAACATTAATAATGCCAACGTTTATTTTAAAAAATCATGCAATGTAGCACAACACAACGCTGTATTATACACATATTGATACATATTATATTATTATATTATACACATACAAAAACATTGTATTTTCAGTAACACAATAATAAATATTCCTCATGATTCTTGTCCATTATTATAAATGATCGTACAGAAGCAACAGTACTTCACTCTATAAATCTTTACTGAAGTTGGGCTGCTGTGAACATCTTCTATTGGACAGACTGTCTTGTGTGGAAAGTATTAAAGTCTCTCTTTAAATCACAGGCTGCGACATCAAAGTAACCATAACAATGACTCTGTAGCTAAGAGAAAAATTCCTCATCCTTTTTTCAGGACCGCCGAATGGATTAGCAACAGCAAGCGGCACCACATTGCAAATTCAAAACTACAATGAGCCTCTTGCATGTAAAGCTCATATTTCAGATATATAGTGGGCTAAGAGAGGAAAGAGCATAGAAACAGGTTTACCATTTTGTCAAGGTGCTCGATGGATCTGTAGATCTCTCCTTGACTCTCGTCATAGTATGTGTAACGGAAACGTTGACCTACGGAGGCACGATAGGCTTTCAGAATGTGGAAAAAATGCAGAAAATACCCACAAAAACGTGAATAAATATAACCAAAACAGGGCCTTTAAAAGTCGTAATTGGACATGTTCTGTAAACCCCATCACTCAGTACTTGCAAATGTTGGTGGATTTATGGCTAACAAAAAGTGCCTTTCTCATTTTAACTAAGTAGGTGATAAATTAACTACATTTTCCAGCAATGTGACAGTAGCTCAGCTGTTTCCAAAACAGTGCAGCTCTTCTAGTTAAAAGCTAAGTTTTTCCGATGATTGCTGGTGTAATCTGACAAAATGCTGGAAAAGGCTGTTTTTTTGTTACTTGTATGGCACACAAACTTCTACAGCTCTAAACAGTTCTCTCTCTTATTTAAATTAATTGTTGTGGAAGTCTATGTACAAGTTCGTGAATTATTAAAACAGATTCACTGATTCACAGACTCACTTAGTCCCTGCATGACATATTAGTTTAAGCTGTTTTCATTTATTTGTCTATAAACTATCTTTAGTAAAAACGGCAGTGTTTATCACTGTTTCTAACTTGAGCATATAAATGAGGGCGTCATCGTTTTTTTTTAGCTGTATTTGGATTACATTTATCTATTCCAGCTTTGTTCTTACTCTGACATCCTAACCGTTTTGCTCCAGGAGAATAAATGTCTGCTTGCAAAACATTGAGAAAACAGCAGTTGATACAAAGTATGTGAGCTGACACAAACCCCAGTGGCAGAAGTCAGAGGAGATGATGAAGAGATTGGAAGGGTCGGCCAGGTATTTGCTCAGCAGTTTCCCATATTCTTGTTCTTTAGACTCACTCAGAGCTCCCACCAGCACAGGCACAATGCTGAACTCATCTTTATGGCTGTGATTGAAGAACAAACAGCACAATCACTTGCCAATCAGAAGCATTTATCCAATGAAAATCTACCACTTACATAATTATAAATATTTTGTCATAAATGCTAAATGACATTTGCTCAGCAACCGCTTGGCCTGCTTGCAAAAAATGAACAACATATCCAATCCAACAGTTTTTTTAAAAGCAGGGTACGTGATTTTTTTCCAGAAATATTTTTAGTTATGCTAGCTGAAAGTCTCTTCACTTCATGACAGCAGTCACTAAGCAGTCTAAATATATTTATAAAAATATATATCTTGTGTGAAGACACAGGACCTTAAATGTTCATCCAATCATTGCATTTGGTCCAAACACAATGATAGGATGTTCTATTCATCTGTCAAACCATGTATGTGTTCATGTGTTGGTTGGGGTGTGGCTTTGGAGAGAGCTTTGAAGGGAGGGCGGGATCTTATACTTTCAATGTTAGGTTGCTATTGCTAGCCTCTCCCAAATGGTCTACCCTACTTGCATCATTACAGTATGTGGGCATGGGGAAGCTTTAATGAAATAACAGAAGCAGTTGGTGCAACCTGCATTAAAAAAAAAGAATATCACTGAACATCCATCACAGCAAACTAATGTGAAGCAGTGAGCTAGGTAAACAGACCCTGACAACATAATTAGTGGATGTGGCAGAGATGAATGAGTGTTATAGGTGGACTGTGGGTCAATAAAGGTGCTCACATCCCCTGCATAGAGATGAGACACAACTGTGATGGATGGTTCCTTATATTATACATTCATTCTCTGGGCGGATTCTCTCCTGCACAAGGAATTGCATATGTTAGGAAGAGATACTTCAGCAGGTAGCATGTATACAAATCAGGAGAAAGCTACAGGGTGCCAAATAACCAAAATTGTATTGCTTGCATGTCTTCTAACTCTCACTTTGAATAAAAGAATCTGCTACACTATAGTGTTTTTCAATTCACTTTAGAGTGAAACAGTAGAGTCTCCTATTCCATTTTTTCCAGAATTTGATGTAATGACTGCCCAAATGAAGATGTTTAATTGCTCTTATCCAAAACCTAGTAAGCTACCTACAAACACAATTTGAAGGCAAAATAGACACTTCAGACACAAAGGCTATACCAAAAAGTTGACATTCATTATGCTGCCTTCCAAGTTACCTCATAAAATAAGCATAGATGACAGACAAAGCAGGACTTTGAAGGACAACTTTAAATGTACCTGCATTTTGCAAAGCACTTTAATTACAGAACTATACTTGTGTACTATATTTATCTTTAACCCAATATTTTTTGTGTCATGTATTTTTATGCTCACTGGAGTATAAAGCTGTTAGCTTAGCCACATGGTATGTTGCACACTGAGTTGCGTTCTACACAGGGTGCAGTCAGTAAAGAGAGAAGCATTCTCACTAGGTTGGAACAGAGCTGTCATGTGATGTTACCTCTCCATGGCTTTAGCTGTATAAGGCAGGTGCATCTCAATGCTGTGTTCATCTTCATCTGTCTGCAGACTCATCCTCTCAAACATGCCTGTTTTCCACAGATCAGCATAAACTGCCGGGGAAAGAAAGAGACCAAGAGAATGCGAGAGAGGGGGGGGAGGGCTGGGTGACTTAAATCCTTCTTTTGCATTCACAACACTGGCTTGCATTGAATTATAAACAGAACAGCCAATCCATGATAATGACGCACAGTCCCAATTACATGAACAGCATTAAAAAAGATTAGATTTATTTCTGTGTTGCACACGTTTACCCACCCTCATTCCAAACATACATACATTTTTTTTTCAGCGGAAGACAACAAAAGATATTTTGAGAAATATCTCTGTGGTTTTGTGTCCATACATTGGAAGTTAATGGGTGCCACTGTTGTTTGGTTATCAAAGTACTTGATAATTGTAATCTTTTCTTTCCCTCAATAGCTAAGAAGTCACACAGGTTTGAAATGACATGAGGGTGAGTAAACAGGCACAGAACTCTTTTTTTGTTTGAAAGCAAATGAGCCAGAGAAACTATCAGCATGTGTTTACATGTGCATTGCTGCTCAATCTGTGTTTATTTTTTATTCAAAGGCGGATAGGGCAGGAAAGAAATTAGATTTTTTACCCTTCTGGTCGATCCTCAGGTCATACAGTGGTGTTCTGTAGACCTCGGCTGGCGAGAGGGCACAGCGAGAGAGTGGCACATGGTGGGAGGGGCCGAGAATGAACACTCTCCGGCTGTGGAGACGAGAGCAGGATGCCATTACCTCTCTCCATGTCAAACTCATTATTACAGCTATTTTAGGTGAATATGACCAAGCTCTGATAATAAGACACTTACGTGATGGAGGGGTCAACCTGCTTGTACGCATGCGCGGCACAAGCGCCGCAGTAGGTGTAACCAGCGTGCCTGTGAAGACAGCAGATTAGAACAGAAACACATCTGAGAAATGACATTTGTCTTCATTTGTATTTCACATACGGTGCTATTATGGCTCTGGCTGGACCTGCTGTAGATTGTGCTTGAGATAACCAGCCCTCGAGTTGTGCGTTAAGCTGAGATCCTGAAGGCAAAGATGGAAAAAAGTGACATTATCAAACAGGATGGGTAATAGACATCGTTTTAACAACCTTGATGCTTTAATGGAGATCACTTAAATGGTTTCCAAACAGCTTTTACAGTAATACTCTACTCCATATATACACATTATTCTCACTATTATTGTAATACAGTACCTTTTGGCACAAATTTCTACAAGGAAAATGTGCTTGTCATTGAAAATGTCAATGCAAAAATATCATGATTTATTATCCTTAAGCAAAAAATATGTATGCTTTTATCTTGGAGTAAACTGACCTGACTCATCGCAGATTTCATAGGACTGATCCATGACTTGTAGTATTACAAGAATTGATTTTATTAACCTGATGTATTCTAAACAATCTCTGTATTCTCCTCTCTTGCCCCTTTATATCCAAAGCCCCAATTATCCATGATGGCCACTTTATCACCAGTGTTGTGGATTCTCCTAAATCTACCAGCTAATAATGACTCAATAGGAGAAGTGGCTGCTATGAACAGTGTTGATTTCAGCAGCATTTCAGTCTCAGAAAATCTTTGTCCCGGTTCTAATGATTTTCTTATCGGTCTGACAGGTAGTGATAACACTTTTAAGGACCAATCGACAGATCTGCTCCAGCAGATTCGGTATAAGACACTTTAAAACTAGAACAAATTGCTCACATTGTCAAAGTCATTATTCTACTCTTCAAAATGTAATGAATCATACATTTTAATAATATTCACTACAGCAGTCAGATCTGAATACTGATCAACGTATTCAATGCAATCAGTACTTATTTAAGTCACCAAATAAACAGATATAAATTCACTTACTGCTTCCTTTTAGTTACTGATCAACCTGCTTTTTTTAAAGGCTGGAGCAGGGTGACCAATGCAATATTAATATATACGTGATATAACTTCACATTTATTTCAATTGACTTTAATGGCATTATTGAAAACAAAACAAAATGCAATTCACTGAATTATTTAAACAGAAAGGATTCACTGACAACAGCTGACACACTGGTTACCCGGCCAATCTGACAGAAAACCATTGCTTTTTGAAGAGATAACCTTATGCATTATTGTGATTTAGAAGCAGCCCATCCTGGAAGACGCATGCAAATGCTTCGTCTAGTGTCAGCATGCAGAGCATGATGTAGACAGGGCAGCAGGCTGATCTCAGTACAGCAGGCTGATCTCTGTACAGCAGACTGATCTCTGTACAGCAGGCTGATCTCTGTACAGCAGGCTGATCTCTGTACAGCAGGCTGATCTCTGTACAGCAGACTGATCTCTGTACAGCAGGCTGATCTCTGTACAGCAGGCTGATCTCTGTACAGCAGACTGATCTCTGTACAGCAGGCTGATCTCTGTACAGCAGGCTGATCTCTGTACAGCAGGCTGATCTCTGTACAGCAGGCTGATCTCTGTACATTTCTGTGTGACAGTGTCTGCTGCAGTGGATCTCTTTTGTCATGCATCCTTTGTTACCGCAGGAGTTTTCACCGGCCCTATGAAGACTCGTATGCGCCGACAAGACAACAACACAGATGGATTGACTTCCGCAGTAATAGAAAGCATGGCTTTTATTTCTCGTGTAAACTTCATCAACAGCATTAGCAATTGTGGGTCAAAACGCGAGATTAAATGTGCCTGGATTTCCTGATCCGGGAAAGCAGGGCTGGGAAACTATTCCCTAGTATTCATCGGTGGTTACTTTTGGTTAATCGGGATGCATGTCAGATCCAAACCCGTCCATCGACCGGAGCTAACCGGCTAACCGGCCTGTTTCAACTTTCTTGAACGTGTAACATTTCTAGTTTATTTGACAACCTGAAATAATCATTCACCGTCGTGTCCATAATAAACCAATTCATAAAATAATCATTTAAATCACACGAAACGACATGCACGATCGCGCCTTTGCTTACAGACTTCATTGCTAAGACGATCTGTTACCAAAACGAAGTGATCTGAAAATAAAGTTGGTTATGTATGTTTTATTTCAGATAAGCATAAGTGTATATATATATACGCATATAAAGCTAAATTGGAATAAGTTAGGGCAAAAGATCTAAAAAAAACAAAAAATAATGCATATTTATTTAAGCATAGCTATTTAAAAATCCCCAGCTGATCTCACAGCCCGCGTCTCAAAGCGAAGTCAGCTGCCTACCTAGGCAGCATTTCCTGGACAGTCGTGAACGCATTCCGAACGAGAGATGCTGTCTATCTAGGGAGCTCACTAGGTTTTCAGACACAACCGCACACAAACACACACTGGTGCGGACCTCAGGCCCGGCTCGGGTCGCTGGCACTACCTGAGGCCGTGTACCAGCTGCCGGCGTGGCTCGCTTCTCTGCACACCATACGGTTCGACATCTTGGTACCCGCTCCGCCTATCTTGGTCCAATGAAACCTCGTCGGTGAGGGAAAGAACGAACTAAAAACACTGAAAAATATGCCTGCACAGAAAGTACTGAAGCTAGTTCAGGAAACGAACCGCTTATTTAATCTTTGAGGTATATACGCGAACAATTGCGATATTTGTAAAGATCTCGACTGACAGAACGACAGAGATCCGTCCGGTTCATCCGCTCACGGCCAAGTTTGGGTCTGTTATCCGGATGGGTTGGTTTGGCCTAACCCGGCTTCCGTTCCGTCATACGAACTGGGCGGAGACTATTTGATTGACTGAATGATCCGAAAAGCCGATTGGTCGGTGGGGATAAGAGGCGTGTTCGGGGACGTAAAGACGCGGGGGTAGCTTTCCTGATTGGATGCGTCCGTGCGTTTGGTTGAGACTCATTGGTTGGAAATAAATGTGGGCGGGAGCACAGGTTGTTCCGTTTGTTAAAACGTTCGGCGTTTGTTAAAAGCACGGCAAAATGGTTGATGTACCTTTAAAACCAGCAACGTTTCGGTCTTAAAACACCGTATTAAATGTCTTTATTCTGATCATTTTTAGTAGAAGCAAAATTAATAAATGGTATGAACAAATAGGCGTTTGATCGCCTAAACAGAAGGGCCAGCAAATCCTATACATTAATTTCACGATATTACGGTGATAGTGCAGGTAAAAACAGAAAACAAACCCTGTTTAGTAAACTGGTTTAACTATGTTAAACTCGAGTTTATCTGCAGGTACGAGCAGGTTGCCGGTCGCCACCAGAGGGCATTGCTGTCCACAAAATTGATTAGCAGTTTTTATAATCGTTCATACTGCTATAGTTTTGGGAAGCTGGAGCAAAATGAAACCAGAGGCGACAGATGGGAGGCAAGGGAGGTGCATCGGAGTAAAATCAAGCAGTCAGGTGGCGAAATAACGAGATGTGTATGGTAAGTTTCTGTTGTCATTGTAAAGCACGTATTTATTACGTACGTGTGCAATAAGGTGAACTGAAACAAGTCCCCACAAGTCCCAATCGTTCACTTTATCCATTGTTTAAGGAAACGAGAGGATCGCACTCACGGCGAGAATTGTCCCTCCTGACGTCCCTTCCGGAAACGGCCCCGTTTCCATAGCAACGAGAAGGCGACGACCGCCGCGTCGCGAACCAAAACGTGAAATATTGTGACTAAATCATACAGATGACGTTCAACACTTATAAAGCATCCCATCATCACTATTAGGTGAGTAATGAAGGAAGTAAAATAAACCTGCTTTTAAATCTGATGCGATTCACTGGGTCTGTGAGACCTGAACTTGCTTCTGTGAGTCCACTTTGAAAACATGGCTCTTCAGACGTGAAGGTCTCCAGTAAGCTCCGTGTGTGTTTGCAGGCATCATCGGGGACTTCATGGCTGATGTGAAGCCAGTGCAACATTTCACCGAGCGGTTCCACGTAACATGCAGCAGGTCAGTGTCGCACCTGCAGCCGGCCTGCTGCTCCTCTCACTTCGCTGTCCCATGGCAGGGGAAAAATATCAGGATATACAAGACCAACAACCAGGAGGTCGTTTGCGATGCACTTCAGTCCAGATCTTTCATTAATGAGATGAGATTAGACTTTATGATGTATTAAAACAACCTGTTTTAATGTGTTTCTTGCAGCATCCCTTGGAGCTCACCGGTCACCATGGTGATGTCTCAGCAATGGTGTTTAGAAAGGTGAAAGATCTTCTTCTTCTCTGTAGTGCTTCAGAAGATTACGTGATTGTCTGGGACATTGATCGATGCTACAGACAAATCAAAGAGGGTGAGATGCATCTATAGAGTCAGAATTATCGAGTCCGGTTTAAAGCTGCGATCTATAACTTTATGGGGGTTAAAATGAACAAAAATCAGTTATTAAGCAAGTACATGACAGGTCAGTACCCCGATTCACAATGATAAGTTTATGAAAATGATTTACGGTTTGAGCTGTCGGCTTGGAAATGCCAGTGGAAAATGCAACATATATAATGAAAAGTATGCAAAGTAATCTGCAATTTTATGTTTCAAGCAGAGATCGCGCTAGAGAGGCGAACGTTACAGATTGCAGCTTTATTCACATCCTGAAATTGTGAGATTCTGTGGTTCTCTCCCTTATCTTTGTCAATTACTTTTTTTGATGTGTGTTTTTTTTAGGTGTCATCGCATCAGGTAAAGTGGTTGGCACATTGCTCGGCATGGTCACATATCTGTCTCTGTGTCCCCGTACTGCAAAAGTGGCAGCATGCTCGGGGTCCAGAGTGATTGTTTTGAATGCAGAGGTATGAAATGCGATTAACTCTTATCTTATTTTGTTTCGTGAATGGCAATGCAAAACAATTGCTACTGAGACAAAAAAGAAACGAATGCCGTTTTTGACCCGTTTCCAGGCGAAACATCATGCAAAGCGTGCATACATTCCATTGTCCAAACTGTGATTGATAGCTCATAAAGATCAGAGATAAGATGAAAACACTCACGTGAAACTGACAAACCAGCAATAAAGCAGTGGAGAAAAAAATCAGAATAAGCTCCTCATGAGCCTGAGTCTGCATTAAAGATAAATTACAATATCACATTCAATTCCATAACATATACAGCAGGATCCAACAGTTAGACACCACAACTGAAAATGTTTCTGTTTTGCATTTGTTTTTAATTATGTGTTCAGCAAAACAATTTTGTAATGTGAACTTCTAAATTTCTGGTATCTGGTACATTGTTTTTTTGTATTAAAGACAGCATGCACAGGACAGAATGATGGAACAGAATGATGTTCCATGTTATCCCAGCATGATCTCAGAATGTTCCAAAGAACACCTTGTGTTTCAATGAAACTCTGACCTTTTGTACAATTGAGTTATCAAGACAAACGTTACAATCATCACATTTGATAAGTGGCCTAGAAATAGTATTAATTTATTTATTTTATGTCATAACATATCTTTGTTTAACATTTTTCAGAGTCCTCAGACTTTGCGTATGTCCAGATTGAAATTTGATTTTTGAATCCCTGAATCCCTTTTCAGTGTGTTCCTACCCAGCTAACAATTTTAGGTTGTAAGAACGTTTCCAGTTGTGGCCTACTGGTAAGTCAGTCAGGCTTGTAATCAGAAGGCTGCAACTGAAGTGCCATTGAGCAAGGCACCAAACCCCCAATTACTCCCCGGGTGCAGTAGTGTGCTGCTCACTGCTCTGGGTGTGTGTGTGTTCACTCCTCACTAGTGATGGTTAAATGCAGAGGTCACATTTCGGATATGGGTTACCATATCTGACAAATATGTCACTTTCACTTTCCCTAAAATTTCCATTAAGTAACAAAAATATTATTTTGAAAGTTCTAGAAATGTTCAAAATATCCAGTTTTTTAGACGTTGTATTAACATTATTGCTTGATTCTAAGAACGTTGTTAATTGAAAATACGTTTACATTTTTAAAACTTTCCACTAAGTATTTAACATTTCCTGTAGAGAGAGGAAGTGATCAGAGTATTCAGGGCTCATCTTGGTCATGTGACTGCCTCAGAGTTCTGTCCATGGGACTCCAACCTTCTCGTCTCAGTCTCAGAGGACCGGACATTCAAGGTACAGATGAATCACAAATGGACTGCATGACGGTGCGTTTTCCTAAGCATGGATTGTCTAAATGTCTGTATTTGTTTATTTTGTATCAGATATGGGATGTAAAGAAGGGGGATATACTCCTTCAGTCTGCTGTGCTGTCAGGTCTGTGTACTTTGTTATATCTATTATATAATCTAGTCTATAAGCTATTCATATAGCCAGTAAAAGAACATGCAGCGAATGAGTTGAATTTTCATTTCACAGCATCTCCACTGCTTAGTCTATTCTTCATGGAGCAAAACAGACAGCTCATCACTGGATCTGGTGATGGACAGGTGAGTCACACACGTTTATTTAGCTGTCCAAATGGGACATGCTGTCGACTTCTCTTGTTTTATACAAAGCAAACTAATGAGAACACTACCACTAAGGAAAGCATTTTGTATTTTTGCAATTAAAAGTAATATTTATGAATTATTTTTCAAAATAAGCCATAGTTGGCATCAAATTTGCCATAGTTAACTCATTTCTAGACACAGACACTTGTCTCTCTTGTTATCTATACAACCTGTATCATGGGATCTGATGGAGTCTCTCTTTTTCAATTTCTGGTTCAAGCTTTGGTGCTACACTCTCTCTGCGGACCACAAATGTCGCTTGGTGACAAAGCTGGACTTGCCGAAGCTTGCACAGAAGCATCAGAGAAATCTCATGCACACCAACGCGCCTCCAAATGGAACAGACGGTTAGAGCAGGGATTTCCAAACTTTATAATACCAGAGACCCCCAAATATGATGAAAATGTGTCCATCTATTTATTTTTATAAAGAAACATTTAAAATGTGTTAGATAATAGGTGCAATATTATATCAACAACATATTCTTCCAAACTTTAAATGTTGGCTACAGTTAGAGTAATGTTGGATGTATAAACCTGCAGAGAAACATTTTCAATTCAAATTTATTGGTGCTGCAGCACAATAAATAAATCTTGTTTCATAGCAGCTTTACAAGGAAAACTGCCTTACAACCCCAGTGAGTGAGATAAAGGGGAATGTAGAAAGAAAAACTATATAAGAAAATATAAAACAAACAAACATACTTTCTGGTAAGTGTATATGTAGCAGTAAAGGAGAGATAAACACTTGATTTGGTAATAATGTTCGGTGGACTGTTACAATGCTTGCTTTGTTTTTTGTCTTTGTTATTTCTGGGGGCCCTCTAGGACCTACTGAGGGTCCCTGGACTCCAGTTTGAAAACCCCTGGGTTAGACAACACCCACAAACCATAATTCTGATTGTGTGTATTGTTTTTCATGTGAAAACTGACACACCTGCATTAACTGTGTGTTTTTCTAGGAGGAACTCATAATGATGTGAGAGGAACAGTGGAGACAGAAAAGCCAGTTCTGAGAATCATGGCTCAGAGGTAAGGTATTATTCATATCCAATAAAGATGGATTTACAAATGAACAGTAATGTTGTTGTCATGGCGACGCAAAGGTCTAGTTCAGGATTTACCTGTCTTCATAGGTTTTAATTGGAATATGGGTATAGGTATATAAGTCATGGCAGGAAACTTCTAATTTAAGAGTCATTTTGTCCTATTAATAGCCTCAGGCTGTTAAAACAGTAGTTACAGCTATAGTGAGATGGTTGCTAAGAGGGGTCGTCAAGTCATGGCAACTGAAGGGCTTATGGGTTGTGTCTTGTTTTCATTAAAAGTGAAAAACATGCTTCTGACTGCTCATAAGTGGAGCATCACAACACAAGAGAAATTATTATAAATTATGCATTATCCCAGCTAACAATTCTAGGTTGCAAGAACGTTTCTCAAATGTTTCCATTAAGTAATGAAAATGTTAAAAATTTTATTTTGAATGTTCTAGGAATGTTGTAATAACATTATTGCTTGGTTATAAGAATGAACATTACTGCAAGAACGTTCCATAACAACTTGAAAGAATGTTAGCCAATGTTCTGAAAACATTCCCTGTTAGCTGGGATAGCTGCTGGAGTTTGGGATATCATATGCTGGAAAAAGTAAGGGAATTTTCTTCAGACCCTGAAAGGTGGGAGGGGCGTGTTGAAGTCAAATGTTTTCTAAAGGGTAAATGCCAACCGCTTTTAACTAAACATCCTACTTTAATTGTATTCTTTTTAGCTGCATCCTTTGCCATTTTACAAGCTCAGCCTTCAGCGTTTCCCATTAGCACTCATGTTTAGCAACGGTGCATGAATGCTTCACATTCTCCCAGTGATTCAACAACTGTAGTTTATTGGATGGGAGAAGTGACCTTTGACCTCTGCCTCTGTGATTTGCACTGCAATAAGCAAGGCTTGAATGCTGACCTAAATCAAATCTTGGAGCATTTTAAAAGCTTTTGGTAGACTTTTGCTAAGAGCAAACCATGCATACAAAATCTTAAACCATGGATTCTGCCCTATAATTCCAGTGAAAAATAAACTTTTGAGACTTTGTGGCATTGTGGGCCTGAATTCCTAGAGTAGTCCTGATATGTTTCTGTTTTATAACTTTTATACACAGCTGAATTAATCAAACATTGGACGTGAATGGTGTCTTTTTGTAAACCATCTCATGATTGTATTTTTTACAGAGAACGTTGTGTATGGATTGGAAGTTCTGATGGGCTGTATCTGCTTGACCTCGATTCTTCAGAGCTCCTCGTTACTCTTCCATTCAAAGGTTTCTGTGTCCTTGTGTGCTTCCATGTATTTTTCTCAAAGAAAGAACAGAAGTATTCACTTAACCCCTGGAGACCCACTGCAGAGAAAATTGCAACACACATTTAAAGATGACTGTTTTGAATCAAATTTAACAATCTGCCAAGTATTTGACCTGCAGTATTTTTTTCTCAGTTCCAGATATATTTAGTGACAGAAAAGTGGCAGTGTTCCAAATCAATGTAAACGTATATGCAAATGGAACAGATAATGTAAAAATGGAACAAATGGAACAGAAAATGTTATGCAACAAGCATTTTGAACAAAGCCTAATGAAACTTTAGACAGTGTCAGTGAACTGCTCTGAGAGGTTTCAGCTTTCAGCTCACTGAGAAGGTCAAAGAAACAGAGCTGCAGGCCTCTAAATAAGCGTTTCTGAGGCCATTCCTGATGTTTGGGCCTCTCAATGAGGTGTAGAAATGTCCCAGGATCATCATGAAACTGTAGAGCATCAGAGAACTGCTGGCAGATGAACATAAAACTTTAGCCTCCTACAGTAGCTTACTTTGTAGGAAAGTCAGAATATGTGTTGTATGCTTAACTTATTAACATCATTACTTTAATAAAAAGGATTTTCTGAAACATTTTAAAGGGGGAAAAGAAATATATCATTAATATCTACATTTGGGTCTCTGAGGGTTAACAGATAAATTCATTCTTCTTCAAAGCAACTTTTGACTTCCAGTATCCAACATCCAGTATATGTACCACAGTGCACAATGGTGTCTTCTTATATGAGAAATTCAATGACTAGATTAAGAAGACCAACACTGTTTAAGATTTAAGCTTCAAAAGCTTAATATCAGCTGAAGAATCTTCATGTAGGTTCTTCACACAAGTTAATGTGTGCAAGGTTGGAAGTATCTCTAGAGAACAGAACTGTAGAGGAACATCTAAAGGTTGAAGATGCTTTCAGTGCCAAACGTAATGCATAAACTGATGCAAATGTTCTCCATACAGGTGACCTGAGTATCTCAGTGGCAGGGTCATGGACCATCTCCCATGGACATGGTGACAATGTAATAGTTTTATTTCAATCCAGGTCACAGTCTTGAGAGATTGAGGTGGTTATGTTTTAATATCATATAATATTTCATCTGTAATATTAAATATTTATTCTTTTCCATATAAAAAATCTAGTATCAAGAGCTTTCTCATTGAAGCGCTTACAATACTTGGTCATTTTTAAAGCATTTATCCATGTAGTCAACCTTAAAAACTGCTAAAACCTCTAAAATTCACATGTGTAGCACCTTAGTGTTTTTACAGGTCTGCAATTAGCAGTTTATGGCTTCAGAAAGCCAGAATTATTTGAGATGTAAAGCTTTTACAAGGTTTGGCTGTGGCTTGCATTGCGGGAGAAAGTGGGTTTCTCTGCTCTGTGTGAGACACAATTACATGTTACAGTAAAATGTGAGGACTACCCTCTCTCTCTCCCCCTCTCTCTCTCTCTCTGTAGATGTTTTGTTTAGTGACCTCTCTGTTTGAGCCTTCAGTTGTTCTTTTGGAGGTTAACGGTGCTGGGCTGGATGAGCTCTGCTTCAGTCTCATGAAGGGCTTCTGTGTGGGAGAGACACTTTCAGTGGTGCCCAGGTACCAAAACTCACAAATAAGTTTTATGCTTCCTACTCCACCAAATCATATGGTGCTTTTTAAGAAGTCTCTGATTCATTTTATTCAATATTTAATTCTGGTGTTTAGAAAGAAGTACCCTTGTAGACATATTAGAATATGTAAGTCTGTGTTGCTCTGCTGCCACTATGGAAAACTGCTGTATTTTATCATTTCCAGTAATGGAACATTTCTCTGCCAATTTTTTTCCATTATATTCATCATTTTCAGCTCCCCTCTGATGCCTACGTCCCCTCTAAATGCTGAGTTGACAAAACAAGACCCAAAACCTCAGAAAAAAACAGGTTGGAGTTCACAAAACACACACAAACGTACACTTTTTTTTGCCAAATGAATAAATCACTATCTTTAACCAGCGTTTCATTGTCTTTCTCACCCTAATTGTAATATTTATAAAACTAATTCGTTATTGTCCTAATTGTTAATCTTGAAGCTTTCCTGGCAAAAGGTTTGATAAAATAATTGTTTACATGCAGTTTTGTGAGTTTTGGATTGATTGTAAATATTTTTGGAATATATGGGAAGGAAACCATGCAATGAAATGTGTCATTCTTTATAAAATGGTCTTTTGCCACGTCTAAGATCCAACCCCTGACGCAGCATTTTGAGAACCACAGCAGAAACAGACAAACCGCAGGTTGTGTCATCAAAATAATGACATTATAAATGATTGTATTTTATTAATAAACCGTCCTGGTCTAATTGTGCATGATTCATCAGAGCAAGTTATTCCAAAAAAAAAAAACACGTTTATTAAAGCAGTTCTGGAACAGCTTTAATTTTCAGGTGATGTCACCTAGGCCAGAAAAAACGTTAACCAATGCCTCTTCTAAAAACTGAAAAATAAATTAAATATTATATTTTTCACAGCTTGAGTATTTGAGTGCCTGTTTTCAATGCATATAGAGTTTTGGAGTTTATATGTGTTCTGCATGTGACAGTGATCCATCATCTCTCTCTCTCTCTCTCTCTCTCTCTCTCTCTCTCTCTCTCTCTCTCTCTCTCTCTCTCTCTCTCTCTCTTGGGAAGATCTTTTTCCATCTCCCACTGTTTCTCTTTCTTACTAAAGTTACATGTCCTCTGGGGATTACATTTATTCCATAGCTTTTTTGTGGGCTTTAAGTCAATACTATAACTAGGACAGCTCATTTCTTCATGCTGCTGCACTGCACTATTAGTTTAAAGCAGTTCATGCCCGTGTGATTGAGGGTCTGATGTGTTACGGACTGTTCTCAGTACAGCGTAACATCTTGCAGAATGAGTTATGTCAGTTTGTGGTTTCTAGACAATGACCCCAAACCACTTAACCCCCCTTATGATTTCCTAAGTCTAAGTCAGTCTTAGACTTTATCTAAGTCTAAGTCTCTATCCAAGTCTTTATCTAAGACCAAACTTAGACTTATCAATTCTTTCTTTCTTTCTTTCTTTCTTTCTTTCTTTCTTTCTTTCATTCAATACAGTGATTTTGACTGTAAAAGCTGGACAGAGGGACTAATTTTTTAGTGTTATTATAGTAATTATCATAATGACTGTGCTCAGTATTTGGTTGGCTTTGACAATGATGTTTTTGGCACAGTTTTATCTGTTACTTTCAAAGCTATTTAAAATTTTGGAAACATTTCCAAACAAAACAAAGTAACCTCTTAAAGGCGGAACTGAGTTCAAACCATAAAACTAATTTGTTTTACAAGACAACGAATTTTACTGATTTCCATCAGGAGCTGTGATGTCTTCAGAAGTTGTTGCATTAATTCTAAGTTGTTTTAGAATGCACATTTAGTCTGTGGTGGACAAGGCAGCTGTTTTTTGGGAATGTGTATTAGTTTGTATTGTATTAGTTTTAAATTATGAAAGAAAGCTTTAGAGAAGTGCTGGTGTTTCAGGTTGTAAGTCATGCAACATCCTGGTAAATGATTTAAACTTTTATTTAAATACATTCTCATTTGTATACATTCTAATGTCTTAAGTAAGGGATAAAGTGAAGTCTTGTGGTCTGCAATACAAAATAAACCATGGAAAGGAGCGCAGAGGTCTTGCAGCTGACTGTACATAATTCTGCTAATACCAAATATATGAATGTATATACATTGTTGATTTGAGTTTAAATTATTGTATTATTTGAGAAGCAAGAGCCTGCAGAGTGACCACAGAGACGAGAAGCTAGCACAACTGTCTAGAAAATGAGTTTCCTGGGACATCAGCCAGGTTTGAAGTTCGGCGGTCATCATACAAAAATATTTGACCATGGAACGCCACTATTGATCAGTCAAAATAAAGTGTTCAAAGCCGTGTAATAGCTTATATTGAAGAAACCAAAGACAGGTGATGTTAATGAGTCGTGTCATGAACCTGTTTTCATTTTGTCTTCTAGGTGTGAGCTGTCCGAAGAGCGTGAAGAATCAAGCACTGGTTTTCCACACACATGTGAAGTCATCAGGGTACAATGCAGCTCCTCAGTAAGTCAGCAGAGCACACTGAAGAGTGGACTTATGGGTCACCAGTCAAATGTTGCATGGTCTCATGCTTTGAAAATTCCTAAAATGACCAGAGGTAAAGAATGTATTGATGACATTTAGTAATATACATAGCCTAGGAATCAGCCAAATAATCAATCTGTCAGTCAGTTAATCAACCAACCAAACATTCAATCAATTAATCAGTGTCAGCCATCAAGTACCTTGTCAAAACCATTGTAAATATTCAAAATATTCCTTCAATTTCTTTAATATTTATGTCAAAGCTAAATTCTGTGAAAGTTTTATGTAGACAAACACAAGTCGGGCTGTGTTCTGGTTATTTACAGTAATGGTACAGTGATAGTAAATGTTGAAGATGCATCTGCTTGGTTGTTCTTTTGGATTTCTCAGAAATCAAACCAGGTTTCTATATATCTCTAACAGTAGGACAATGTTTAAACCACAGACCAACGTTAAGAAGAAAAGCAACAGCTCCTCCAAAACTAGCACAAATAAGTAAGTATTGTACAGCTTTTAGTACAGAAGCACAAGAATGCAGCAGTACTCAGTCCAGGGTAGATGACCGCTAAGGTCTGTGTGCTGTTCTTCAACAGGAGAAGCCTTCTGAGTGAGTATCCATCACAGTCAGCAGCACCAAGTGTGTGTTCTACTCATCAGTCAGTTTCTTCAGCTCCAACCCTAATCAGCTCTCTGCAGTACTCAGGTGAGTAAAGGTGTGGTTACGCCGGGCTTTCTGAAACTACTTTAGATCCCATAACAAATATAAGATAAAGTGAAGTGAAGTGCAGGCCAGGTATGGTAACCCATTCTCTGAATTTGTCCCCTGCATGTAGTTAGTGCACACAAATTGAAGTAGTGAGTGTGAATACACACCCAGAGCAGTGGGCAGCACCCAGGGAGCAATTGGGGGTAAGGTGTCCTGCTCAAGGGCACCCCAGTTGTTTCCTGCCAGTATTGGAAATCGAACCGTCGATCTTCTGGTTACGAGTCCGATTTCCACAACTGCCTCTATATATGTCATCATGCTTCAGGAATAATCATAGTAATAATGCATTCTAATTGTTAAAATATTTGAGCATAACATATATTTTAATTACTTACTCTGTTACTTACTTATTTTAATTATTACACATTCTTATGATACTGCAAGCCATGCAGCTTTTAAATCTTAGCCTTTAACCAAGAGCTGAATTCTCAAGTCAGAGCTCACCAAACTTGAAACTTTCTATGCATATGATTGTGCTAATGCAAAAGTCAAAATTCGTAACTGTTTGGTTAAAAATGAACAAAAATCAGTTATTGAGCAAGTATATGACAGATCAGTGTTCAAAACCATCTCCGTAAGAAAATAACGGTGCAAGTAACCTGCAGTTTTATGTTTCAAACAGAGATGGCGATAGAGAGGCAAACGTTACAGATTGCAGCTTTAAACATATACCCTGAATGCACTGAAAGTTACATTGGATAAAAGTGTTTGCCAAATGCATGACTGTAAATGCAATTTCATTAGCGCAACACTGCACAGCATGCAGTTTATTTTCCAACTGCATGCGCAATCAACAACACGTAATGGTGCAGGCTTAATAGCACAGGCAATCATTTGCATGTTGATTTTTGCATTTTTGGTTCTCCTGTGGTTTCACATAAAGATGTTATATAGCACCAGCAGCAAACCAGAGTTGCCTCCTGGAGTTACATACAATAAAGTTGTGGATGTCTGGATGTAGCTATTTTAGATTTGTGCCATAGGAATGTTTTTTTTCAACTAATTATGCCTTCATTTTTGTCTGTTAACATTCTGTTCTTGCATCAAGGGGATGGAAAGCAGATTTTGTGTGGTCTTGGAGACAGTTCAGTTTTGTTGTATAACTCTTCACTCACCGGTGATCCAGCTGTCTACACAGGTAGTGCAAGAGCTTCAAATCTGTAGTGTTTATTTTTGTAAAATTCCTTTGCATGCCTCATATTTTCATTCACTGAATGAGTGGCACAGAGGAAGAGCGACTGAGTATTGAATTTTTACATGTCATACTAACGACACTTGAAACTTTGGGGAACTTGAAACTTAACATGACTTTTTGAGGCCCTACTTGACCCTGAAATAGATGTTCTTTTCATTGGAGTAAAGATTGTTATAAACAAGGAAGAGCTTAGAAATTGTTCACATAATTTTTTTCCCTCATGGCATTAAAAAAACATAATGTTCTTGTATTTGGTGATTTTTTTTTTTTCATGGCTTCAGTTCTGATGGCTTCAGACTTTTGGTGAATTCTTTTTCTCTGAAAAATAATGTGGCATTATGAATCTGACTTATAAAATAAAAAAATCTAAATTCTGACGTTATTTATTCATGCCTATTTCATTCCAAATGTCTTTGCTGTTGTTTTCCTGCAAAACACATGCACAAAAAATTTCACAAAGAATATTTACATTCTTTATTTTGCCATGCTTCACAAAGGAGAGAAAAACACTATGGGATCATCAAGTTGTCCATACCACATAATGAAATATAAAATGCCCTGTGACACACTCTGCTACATGACGAAGGACTCCTGGCACTTCATGACAGTATTGTTTTCATGTTTTTGCAGGACACAGTAAGCCTGTGAACTCTGTGTGCTGGAGTCATAGTAAGCAGTGGTTTTTGAGTTCGTCTGAACACCCCACCCTGTGCATCTGGGCCGCAAGTGTTGCTGAACCTATTCTGACCATGGTAACGTAATAATTAAGTCAAATACAATTCATAAGTGACGTTCTTATTGAGCTTTTGCAGCTCCTATAATTATCGTCCAGCTCCGAGTGAACGAATGAGTCAAGCATGTGATCGCAACCAAATGTGTGTTTAAAGATTCAGGAAATTCATTTGCATTTGTCATGAACGTATTTGAACGTCAACTCGTGTGAAGTGTTGATCTTGGCTGTATTCCTCTCCTGGAATGTCAAAGACATCTCTGCAGGCTTCTGCTCATGTCCAGAACATTCATGTGGTAAATGCTTGCAGGCCTCAATAAAGCCCAATTTCCCCCCTCTGAGGTGCAAACTATCCCAGAACCCCCAGCATATTCAAATCTGTTTTCTTCTGACACATTAGGCTTCACTGATCTCACACAATCACTTAGATGCGTGCGTGCATGTATGGGGATACAATATACAGTTTGTATAAAAACATGTCTGTGGAATGTCCCTAAAAAACATAAAAACCTAACTTGTGTGTGTGTATGGGTTTGCTTAATCATATACTGGGGACAACTTTGTACCCAGAAGTGAGCAAAACCTGACAAATCTGAGCAAAACCTCCGGGATGTCCTCATTTGCAAAAATGCCTCAAAAATAAAGTAAATATAAAATATAAGTAAATGAAGTTTTTTAAATTGTAAAAATGAAGAAAGTTTTCCATTATGGTTAGGGTTACAGTGTGGGTTAGGGTTAGTTTGTAGTCTTTATGACTAGCTGTGTATAAAAACAATAGAAGTCTATGGAATGTCCCAATTTAGATAAAGTAAAAGTGTGTGTTCACACATGATGGAGACCAAATGTCCTTAAAATGATAAAACCTGAAATCAGTTACGTTGTGGGGAGCAGCCAACAGTCTCCATGAGGTAAACACCCTATTAAACGAACTAAACAATGTTTTAATTAATATCTGAAGATACAAGCAGTTTTCTCTGTGGTGCATTTCACATCCCAACAGTGTGTGAAATTGACCTTGTGTGACTAAAAACATCCGTGTTGTTTTAAATGCCTTTGTTTGCTTTATAGGATGTCTTAGCATTGCCTAAAACTACCTGTATATTCACTCATGCATGTCATTGCACACGTGCACAAACACACACACACACGGCAGTGTTACGCTAGATACCTGATAGTGCTCATATTCCACTCACCAAATTCTCTTTCATTAGTCTCTTATTTCTCAGACAAGAAAAACAACATTCCTATTTGCTTCTGTCTTCATTTATCTCTTCACACTCCATCTTTGGTAAAAAGAGAGAGAAAACAAAGAGAGTTTGATATTTCATGCTGATAGAGTGCTGTATTTTATGTAGCATGAGATTAAAGATTTCGAGAATATCAGCTGTAATATTGATGTGACATTATGTGCTCACTTACTGTCTGCTTAAACAATGTTTGTTTCACTTGATGGTTCTCCAGGGTTGTGACCAGTTTGCAAAGCCCATCAGAAATGCTCAGTTTTATTATCTGGATAAGTTTTTATTGCTGGCGTCAGGATCGGATCTACTGCTCTACCTTTACCATCTGGACACCACAAGAGATGAAATCAAGAGGTGCAAGACACACACGCACACGTTTACTTATGTATTTAAATGGGGATATTCCATAGACTTTTATTGTTTTTATACACAGCTATATATAAACAAAATTACCAAACCCTAAACCACACACTTACCTTAAATGAACTTTCTGCATGTTTACAATACAAATTTTTTTTTTTTTGTAAAAAGCATTTTTACAAATGAGGACGTCCCCAACAGGAGGTTTTGCTCAGATATGTCAGGTTTTGCTGACTTTTGGCTACAGATTTGTCCCCAGTATATTGTTAATTAAGTACACACACACACAAGCAGTTAATGGACAGTGAGCAAAGAAAAATAAACAAGTGTGGTTCAGTTTAAGAACTGGTAAAAAGTGGGATCAGACCAGACTATGAAGAGCTGTATGACTGTACTAGTCAAAATAACTGTTAGGGCCATCAGACCAGATAGCTGATGTACACAAACGTAATGGCTCAGATAAATATGCCTGCAGAAAAAAAATTGTGACCTCCTAAAACCTTTAATTACCACAAAACCTCTTCATTTTAATTAGGAAGTACAGTAAGTACAATAATTTAAGTGTTGTATAACTGTGTTTTTCCAGTTTCTGTCTAATGTGGTTAGAAACTGATCAGGCACAAGAGCTGATATATAAAAACATTCTTTCTTATTCCTAGAGTCATTATATAGTTTATTAAGATTCATTGCTGACTTTATGCTTTATTTTGTGCTATCCCATTACCCGTATTGAACTTACATTTATGCATTTGGCCAATGCTTTTATCCAAAGCGACTTACAGTGCATTCAGACTCAATACTTTTGATCAATATATGTGCTCACTGGGAATTGAACCCACAACCTTTTCTGCTGCTAATGCAATGCTCTACCAGTTGAGCAACAGGACCACTTGGTTGTTAAGGAGGTCTAAGTCTCAGTGTCCCATCCAGTAGCATGGAAAATAAATCTTCCCCAGATTTCTTGAAAATGAATGTTTGTCTAATGCGGTCAGCACTGTTTAAAATAACAATCACACACTTTATGAAGCTGTGTTATGTGGAAGTGAG
The DNA here is from genome assembly GCA_036877525.1 of Chromobotia macracanthus. Taxonomy (NCBI): domain Eukaryota; kingdom Metazoa; phylum Chordata; class Actinopteri; order Cypriniformes; family Botiidae; genus Chromobotia; species Chromobotia macracanthus. Next base: position 4,715,359 of record JAZGTH010000073.1, on the reverse strand, counting down.
CTATATAGAATGTCTGTATATATTCTGGTTACGGTGATGTATGGACGTCTGGGCACACAGCACATACTCATGTCTGAAGAATCAAAGCGCTCTTTAAATATATAAACACAAGTGTTGAGGAATTCCTGGAGCAGACATATAGAAGCCATGAGCCAGATAATGCATGTCATATTTGATGTGTGATCAAAGCCTTTATTTAATATCCCTCTTCCAGAGAATAATTGTGTGAACATTTTTGGAACTATGTGAATTGGTACCTTATCTCTATACGCATTACTGAAACTGGATTTTAAGATTTTTTAAAATCATATTTCTTTAAAATAGCCCATTATGCAAGAATAATAAAGCTTCATATGTTTGGAATTTTATATTATAATATTATTCCACATCAGACTTAGGTTTCGTAAGGATTGCTACCAGTATTTAGCATATCAAGTTCCTGTCCACACTACTGTGTCAAAAGCTAGCCTACAAGGGTTTATTAATGCCAGTAACAACTTATAATAATGATAACTTTAACTTTAATTTTTTAAACCTTAGCTTAGAGAATTTAACTTAGAGGTAAGATGTCTGTTTACTAGCCATTACGCCTTGAACAAGCAATCGTTATCCACAGATTATGGTGCTAGAGTTTATCATCTTAAAAATGAACAAAAATCAGTTCTTGAGCAAATACATAACAGATATAATTGTCAGGTCCAATTTCCCAGGAAACGTCAGTTTGGCTTAATTTGACTTTGCATACGTAATGAAATGTATGTGTTTCAAACAGAGGTGGCGGTAGAGAGGTGACAAAAGTTACGAATTGCAGCTTTACTGAGACTGTGAGGCCAGACTGCTACAAAAATGAACTTTTGCTTGAACTTTTTGAACAACTTTCTGTCTCCTGTTCTGTGAGTGTTAGTGTCTCATATGCGTCTCATGAATGTCTCCTGTCTATAAAACACAGTAAGCAGACAGACAGACAGACACTGTGTTCCAGCCGCAATGTGATTTTAATGAAAGTAAAGTTTCTCCGGGCCATGTCTTAGAATATTCAAACATAATTCACAGTATAGCGTAATGTATAGAGATGGTTTCTGTTCATTTCAAGCACAAACAATGGTCCGTTGTTGACCTTATTTAAACGTTCACCTGTACCTAAACAATTCTGAATTATTTTATTTGTATTTTGCTTCTTCTGTCCCTTTGATCTTAGGTATAAGCAAAGAAGCAAGTCCAAGCTGAAAGGAAAATTTAGCATGAAGACCGAAACGGAAATCACATCAGTATCAGCGATCAACGATTTCTACTCCTGTATCCTGAAACACTCTTCTGACTGAGCAAGCAGACTCATATTTGTTCTGGGCTGCATGATCTAATGAGTGTGCAGACAGCCTGGGTTTTCAGGAATATAATGGGAGGTCCCTGAAGGGCCCTGTTCATATTGTCTTTTACTGTTATTAACACATCCTCCTAGTTTAGACACACACATTGATCAAATGTATAGCCTGAATGTACTGTAAGTCGCTTTGGATAAAAGTGTTTGTCAAATGCATAAATGTAAAATATGAAAAGCTTTTGATCTATAACCTTAAGATCATGAGAAAAATAAATCCGTCAAATGTGTCCGGTCTTTTGACTGGTGGTATAAATCATTGTTTTTTGTATAATTTCCAGGGATGTCTTCATCCTCACTCCATATTAAATATTTTACAGTATATTTACAAGTCAATAAATGCACTGAACTCTGCAGTTGGTTTATAGCTCAGCATGTCCTTACATCAGGTATATAGTGGACCAGGTTTGGCAGTGAAATCAGGATAATGATAATGTTTTCCCCTATAACTTTCTTCAGTGTACGTTTAATTTTGAAATACGGCTCACAGTGTCATATTATGTAATGTAGAGTGTAAACTCTGTTAATACTGCTATAAAAGTTACTACATACAGTATTAGTTACGGTTTGATTGACCATATTAGTTTTTATTTAAAGAAACCGCACACATTCTGAAGTGTCTTATGTTGTGCATGTTGGAGCTCTTTAACTACAGTGTGTCAGATATTGTTTTGGCTGCTGGTGGGGACCGTACCATCCAGGTGTTTTGATATGAACCGCGGCTGTGTGGCCGCTCAGATCCCGGATGCCCACTGTCGGGCTGTCCACCATCTCGCCCAAAACAAGGTAAGAAATAAATACATTAAACATTTTTTAAAATCACCATGAAATCAAAATATACTTTTCTTATTTTTATGGAATATGCAGTGTTTACTATACATGGAAGTCTTTCCATCTTTTTTTTAATTCATGTGCCCTCATAATCTTTAATCAAAATTTATATATGGAAATATATGGTAATTCTCATGATTGAGCCCCAGTTGACCTGGAGAGCCTTCCTGTGAGTATTGCTGCAGCTTTCCCCATGTTGCTCTGAGTTTGCTCCAGGTACTCCTGTTCCCCCCACGGTCCATGGCCGGCATATCTACAGCCTAACAGATGCTGGGATGGGCTCCAGCCCTTTCCATGACATTATATAGGAAGAGCTGCGTAGAAAACGGATAGATGGATGAATGGCAGATGATAAAAAGCATTTCACTTACATGCAATTCTGCCTATATCATTAGTCTGATGGGTGACACTTCATAGACTGTGCAGTGAGACATTAAGCCCAAGACCCAAGATGTGATTCACTTTTATAGCAATAAATCAGTATTTAGAGTGACGTGGACCAATCTAGATTCCAACCTCCTATTCTTTCTAAAACTTGTTCTGTCACTTTTTAATGCATAGGGACGCCAGTGCGGCAGACAGACCAATGTCCTAGTCACTCTAAGTTTTCTGACCTCCGTGGTCATTTACAAGGTCCACAGTCTCAGTGCTGGTGACTAACACTAAAACTGGAATTAGAATCTGCTTAAACTGTTTGTGGGTACTGTATGAATTTTTATTGTGAGGCTGTTCTGCGCTCCAGTTTAGTTGTAAACTCAAAGGAAGGCACTTTGCTTCTGACTCACTTTGCTCTTGGGTTGGCTTGGTATCCATGGCAACCATGATGAAGTCGCTTGCACGAACAGCCAAAAGGAAACAACACCAAGGAACTACTGAGTGTACATCTTATTGCATACTGCATTCGTCTTGTATTTGCATGCTGCTTCATTGACAGACTCCAGATTTGTTTTTGATGCTCATTCTACGAGCTTTGTTTGTTGTAAATGCTGATAAATCATTCTTAGGGCAGATAGGCCCCACAGACTACTGCACTACTGCTCATAACCAGATATTAATTCATTTATGCTACTGAAAACAAGATTTCGATAAAGTCACTAAGATGTAGATGGTTATATGCTGCATATCCAAGACTAACCTCAACTTTAATGTGTGGCATCCTCCAAGAAGAGTAAAAGCAAGCGATCAAATTCAACATGAAACCAGCCCGTGTTGGATTTACTCGACAAACTTTCCAAGCCTCAATGGCTCTGCAGTTTGGCAGCTCAAGCCATCCATTATATAAGACCTCTCTGAATGTTGCGCAAGACATTTGGTCCTTTTTTTAAAGGATAAAAGTTCAGCGTTTCAGTTGGGATAATGTAAAACCACAGTTGTGTGTGGTTTTCAAGGTGGGCCCAAGTTGTAGTCTTTGCATGTGCCGTTCATCTTATTCAGCCTTTGTCAAAATCCCTTATTGATTAAGACGGATACATGAAGTATGTTAAGGGTGGATCTGACTTAAGCCAAGCATGTTGTGTAAGCACATTCCATCTGTAGAGGTTGGGTGGAGTTTTATGACTGTCTGCATACAATTCGTTTACATAGAATCTGCCTTTGTGAACCAACATGGATTGGCTGATAGCAAATGGGCAGGGTCTCACTATGAATGAATTGTGCCCACTGATTTTCATGCATTGTTTGTGCTGTTTTAGAACTTAGTTCACTAATAAACTTTTCAAGGAGTGACACGTAAAAAGTATTGCTAACCGTATTTGCATGTTCCAGCCTGCATATTTATTATAAATGTATATGTTCTCTTCTGGCTAAGCCTGACAGTCTTCACATTTTGAAAACTACCAATAGCAAGCTAGCTTTGAAAGCTTAAGATCAAATGCAATGATTGAACAAACATTTTATGTTCTTGCGCCTTCCACAGAAGATATGAACATATTTAACTTTGCTTAGTGATCACTATCAAAATGTGAAGAAACGTTCAGCCAGCATAACAAACAATGTTTCTGGAAAAAAATCACGTCCCCTGCTTTTAAAGATTCAGTAGCAGAAAGATTTACACTGTTGTCAAGATTATATTATGTTACCAGATTATATTAAATAAAAACAGGGTTTAAAAAGACTGTGGGAGCTGGAAAACCCTTACTGGCGTCTTCTCTCAGCTCTCCTGTGTTTTTCAAATTCAGTGGCTCTTCCCAGCCCCCTGATCCTCCCTGGTTTCAAAGGGGTATACCAAACTGGGATTAGTTGGACTGTGGACTGGATTAACTGATCTGACCCAAGCAAAGTATGCATTCTCCCATGTTCAACAACTGCTCCAAACCAGCATACCGTCCTCTAGTCGCACTACCTTGTCCGCTGTGCTTACAGTTCTTCTCTTTTCACAAAAACACAACCTGGCTGTTACTTACATGTGGGATTCTCCAGCATGAACCCCAAGCAACAGTGTCATCAGTCACTCCGCATTCTCCTCCGTTGGCTAAGTTTTCCGCTCTGTAAAGTCATATTCGTAAAGAAAGTTTTCATTGTGTGTGAGTAACTGTGCAGGGCACACGACACCATCTGTATTTGTGTTAGGGCAGAAGAGAGAGATGCTTCTTCTGGTCAGTGTATGACAAATATTTCCATTCTGTAGACTTCTGGTTTTGGGTAGAGCTCACATTCTGGAATGTCTGCTTACTCTCAGATGACACCTGTAAGTTGTTTGAGGTCCCTCAGTAGACTTGTTTTATATCTGTTCTTTTTTAAGTGCCAGTCAACAGCAATAATCATTGAAGCTTGTGCCATATGCTTTAATATAATGTGACAGATTTATTTCAGTGGGATACTGTAGACAATGAAAATATTTTTTGGTTTTTAATGCATGTATATTTATAGAATGACCTGTCTTGCAGCTTGTGGAGTGACCAGGTTGAAAAACTTGTTTGCTATGAAATGCAGGTTTTCAGATGTGCTGCAAGTATTGATTAAAAAGTCTTAAAATTATAATAAAATTAATGTATTTAATGTTCTTTGTTTCAATTTGATTTAAAAGCACACGGAATTGTGTCTTGCTTATCCTATTGGTCTTTGCTTTTACTGTACAATACATAATTTTAATGTAAACCGATTTTAATTTATAGTATGCATGAAATTATTTACCTTCATTTCAGATAAACATAAACTATTAAAGGATTCTGTCATCATTTGCTCAGCCAAACCTGTATGATGTTATATTCCACGAAACACACAAAAAATGAATTTTTAAAGATTCTTCATATTTTGGGGCATTTTCTGCAAGCTTGTGACTCTTTCCTCTGTCTCTTGTTCTGCAGGGGTCCCTGTTCTGTTCACAGACCCCGGAATTGTACAATCTCTTCCTGAGCAGCGCTGTAACAGATGGTTTAAAAATGTGGGACCTGCGTACGGCACGGTAAGAAACTCTTCAGTAGCTCTTAAAAAGTTTAAAGCTGCAATTTGTCACTTTTGCCTCTCTACCGTCATCTCTGTTTGAAACATAAAATTGCAGGTTACTTTACGTACTTTTTATTATGCATGTTAAAGTCAAATAAAGCCAAACTGACATTTCCCAGGAAATCAGACCCGACAGCTCACATTATAAATCATTATTATAAATTGTCATTGTCAATCAGGTTAAGGTAAGGAGATCATTTTGAACACCGATCTTTGATTTTTGTTTATTTTAAACCAAAGAAAGTTACGGATTGCAGTTTTAAGAAGACAAACTTCATACTGTTTGGCCCATTTACCAAAACCCAAATGTGGAATAACATATAAAAAGTTAGAAATAAAAAGTAGAATATGTAGGAACAGTATATAAAGTGTTAGATTAATACTTCAACATACGCAGCATGTGCCAAAATATATTTTTCCAAAGTAACATCCAGATTCAAGCCCTCACCCCTCCAGACAAGCACTAATAGCCTGTCAGTTCTGTGCAGCACTGTCCTGATCCCAAGGACATTTCCTGAATGTGGTTTGTGTTTTCACAGTGCAGCACGGTCAAAGCCCAGAATGTCCATTGGCTTGCAGGAGACTACCATTAAATAATCATCTTAAGAATCTTAAGAACAACCTGAAATCCCAGAGATTAGCACTAGTGAGAAAGGTACATCTATCACTTGAACGAAAACGAAGTTCCAACATTTCTGAAAGTTGAACCTGCCCATCTTTTTCTCCAGTCGAAGCCAAAAAAGCATTGGAATAAATTCCCTCCCTGCATATTGAGCTAACATCAACTGCTCTGCAAAAAAAAGCAGAACGCCAAAAAACACAATTCTAGTTCAATTTGACAGTGCGTGTTTGGTGCACAATGAAAGTCTAATGTATTTTAACCACTTAAATTTAAAATAACCACACAAAAATTAAAATATCTGTCATTTTTCCTTATTTAAACCTAACAGACGTAGTGATTGTGGACTGTCATTGTATTGAAAAGAGCTGCAGGAATATTCGTAAAATACATCCTATTGTGTTCATACTGTTTAAAAAACATAACAGTATGAGTTAAGAATAAGGGCGAGTAAATACTGACAGAAGTTTCATTTTTTTGGTGAACTGTTTCTTTAAGAACATTCTGTAAACGCATCAGGGTGGAAAAAGCATTTTGGACTCTTCTGTCCTGAAGGGAGAAACAAGACCAGAACAAAGACACTAACTGCTGGTCCAGGAACCTGTGCTGAAAGTTCTAGACTCTGAACATATTTCACTCAGAACTTTGTGATATTTCACATCTGTATTGATACACGGCACCTGAAGTTCTCCTTCCAGTTTCATTTCCCATAAAAGGGCAGCTGAACGTGTTGAAAGACATCTGTACTTGTATGGTGTGAATTGCTTTTATTCTTTATCGTCCTTCAAAATGTTGTTTGGACATCTTCCCATTTCTGCGTGCAAACTTCAGAATGTGTCAAATCCCTGTTATATGTCTTGATAAACACCCGCGCCTTAGTTGTTAGGTCAGGATCTGGTCAGGAGCTTTTAACAAACTTCTCGTGCTGAAAAGAACAGCATTAATTCTCTGTAGATCCAGACTGGTGTATGCTGGTTAGTGCTGTTCACCAGCTGTATCTTTGTGGTTAGCAAAGGATGTCTTGCTGGTTATATCAGTGAAGCAGTAAGTTGTTGGATGACTAATCTGTTTTACCAGGCCAGCTGTCTATGCTGTATAGGGTCATATTATAAAATATTCATTGTTAATCAATGCATTGTGTAAACACTGAAAGTTTCAGAGCTAAAGGCAACATCTGTTGAATCTGAACATCTGAACCAAAACATTTTCTCATTCTGAAATGTTGGATTTCAAATGCAAGTCAAATGCATTGATACGTGACATGACCACCAACGTTTACACATTAACCAGACGGCAAACCTGCAGATAAGCATTCTATCTCATTTCACATGTGAATATCCAATTACTTCCATTGTGCTGGGTTTTAAAGGTACAGTAGCAAAAAAGTAACGTTAACCTAATTAACTTTTTTGATGCAAGAAATCTTGGCTAAAACTATAAGGGGGACTTTAGAGAAAAAACTTAATGCAGCGCACCGGCATCTAATGTCCAACAATGACAAACGTAACGGTCAAGAAGAAACATGTAAAACAATCTCGCAGGACAAAGATTTTGGTTTAGTTAGAATAGAAACAGGAAAGAAGAACGATGAAAGCGCGGAAAACAGATAAATGCAGTTCAAACCCAGGAAACACAGACGGGAGCACATGTGAGAATTAGTGACATCATTTCGCCTGCAGTCATTGACAAACTGAGGTCTGGCAGCGAAGTCTTTCGGCACAGGAATTGGGGCCATTTTAAGTGTATTTTTCCATTTTTCTGATGGTTGGCTTTCTGACAGTGCTCCGAGTTCAAACACGTGAAACGGCTTTATCTCCCCCCAGACTTCATTTAAAGCACAAGTGACATCATTTCAGAGGCCAAGACAAAACCTTCAGCCAAAAGCAGAGGAACTCTGGAAGACTGAAGGCTATGGAACATCTCCTCCAAACTTCTCATTGGCTTATGTGTTTTGCATATCACAATTCAAATGCTTCCTTTGGAGTCACAGGTGGCCCAGCTAACAGGGAACTGCCTCAGAAAGTTGGTTAAAAGTTTTCTGAAAGTTGCTGCAGTAACGTTAGTATTACTTTTAATGTTATATATCATATTTATCAAAATTTATTGTTTAAGTTGTTTGTGGAATAATGCAACAATAAAGTTAAAACAGCATCTAAAAATGGATATTTTGAACATTACTAGAGCTTTCAAAATACGTGTTATGTAATGTTACTTAATGGAAACATTGTGGAAACGTTCTTACAACCTAAAATTGTTAGCTGGGAGTGTATTGCCCTTCAGGCTAAAAGGGAGCAGCTCTGTGGATTTTGAATTATGTGTGTAAAATACTGGCGACAGACCTTGTATGTTTCTGTTTATATGGTTTAGGACCCTGATTACCAGTTAGCAGTAAAAAAAATATGTCAGTCAACTAAATCTATTGTTTTCATTGTGAAAGTTTGTCCAAAAGCTAAAAAAGTATGACATTTTAATGCAGTTCCTATTGTTGTCTTTGGAATAGTCTTTCCAGCTTTCTTCATATTATTCTTTTTAATAAACTACTCTACAAAACGCATAAATTACATTATGAAAATTCCAATATGGCCAGACCATCATTAGCTTTTTGAACTAGAATTAAGAACACATTTTTGCTTGAGATCTGAGGCTGGCTGACATGTTGGACTACTGTATATCAAAGTTCCTTTAAGGCAAGTGAGTTCACCCGGGGGCCATCTTGGCAACAACCCCAGGCAGCTATTTTTTAATCATGCAACTATAACTTCTATATACTTGACTGAGTAAAGGCGGAAATCTCCAAAAGTGTTGCTGTGTGGTTGCTAAGAAGCTAAGAAGAGTGGATGTTAGCACATTGCTATGGTTTCTGGTCCAAGTCAGTATAATATTCTGATCCGACTTGGATCCCACTGGGATTTATTTATTTATTGGTCATTTTATTAAAATCTGGTCACCTTATAATCAAATCAATGGCATTCATTCAAACCCGTTTTTAGGATTTGTGTGCTATACATTATATGACACACTCAGTTTAGAAAGAAATACAGGGTGCAGTAACCTCTGGGATTTGAAGCATAGCTGTTCATAGCTGCATTTTTCCATTGCAGATGTCAACAGCTCGCTATAAAACAGAACAGATTCCTGTATGCACACATTGATTGCATTTTCATTCAGATTTTAAAGGTGTCTGTAGGCTCTGGTAGTTCTCTGCTTGGCATGCTTATTGTTTCCGCTCTGGTGGTCGACTAAATACCAAGGAAATATGTGCGCTTTAAACAATAAATTTGTTTATCCTTTCTCTTAAAGTGTAATCTTTTCTCCTAATGAGAAGCAGATTAACCTGGCTTACAAATAACATGAATCAAGTAAAGCACAGACCCTTAGTAAAGCACACTGTATTCATAAAGATTAGCAAAGCAGAGTAAGTACAGCACTAACCCAGGTAACGTGAAACGTTGTCTGAATGTTTGATTATGTTCTCTGAAAGTTATCAAAAAGTTCTTGCAGTAATGTTAGTAGAACATTTTTAAAGTCCTGTATCATATATATTTTCCATTTAGTCATTTAGCAGACGCTAAATGTATATGTGTAAATGAAAAATGGTATTCTTAAGTTGTTAGTGGAACATTTTAATAAGCATTACAGAATTAAAAAAGTTTGAATGACGTTTATATGACCAAGCAATAACATTAATAACATTTCTAAAATTGAGGTTTTGAATGTTCCTAGTACTTTCAAAATAACATTTTACTTAATGGAAACATTATGATTCATGCAAACTTAAAATTGTTAGCTGGGAGGTGAAAGGAGGCCACTGACAAACTCCTCCATGACGTTCTCATTTTGCATTCCCGTTGATTTTTGATTTTTGACCTTGAGGTCTCTTGAGTTGACTGGTTGCATCAGTGTTGCTTGTTTGTATGGACAGAAACAGCATGCTTTGGCAATGTAATAAGTCTCAATGAAAACAGAGTACAAACAAACTCAGAGCTCATCTATGGCACGATTGTGCTGTTCTGTAAAGGCTGTGATAGGATGCGAGCTCAAGAAGTGCTACGGCTAGCATTATGGATAGCAATCACTTTATATTGCTCTGCCTGACATGGTTAATGAAGTAATGCTCTCCATTAGACACAAATCTTAGGTTTATAAGGATAAGGTTAAGCACTAGGGGTAATTCTCCTCTGTGGGTATTAAAAAGCACTTATTAAATAGTGTATGCTGAAATAAAATTCGCATTCAGGCTTCATTAACTGTACGTTTCTACTGGCGTGTTTTGAGCAAAGGTGAGCGAGCGTTTTCAGTTCATGTCTACAGAAGCCAAACTTCACACTCTCCAGGTGGATTGTGTGATTGGTGAGGAAGCGGATTTCTTCCGCTTCAGTGGAAACTTACAGTACGTGACTTCCTCCAGAAATGTAAATCAGAGAATGTTTCTTTGTAAATGCCAAATGCACGACACTCACTCACGCTTGATCACAAAAATATTATCGGCTAAGTTGATTGGACCGGTAATTTTACACTGATGCTTGTACTCCCATAGTCACCACTGACCTGGAAGATTATGAACCTTATCATTCATAGTCTCATTTTTGATTTCCACACACAACAGGCTGCAGTCCATAACGTTTGTCTCTTTACCACCATCTCTGTTTAAAACATAATTCCAAGATGCTTGCAGAGTCTTAACGTGGATGGCAAGCTTAAATTTTAAACAGCAGCTGTAAGAACAAGCTACAACGTTGTACCATCTACAGTATCTGGACATGGATCTTCTGCTCTCTGTTTACAGACAAACATTTCCCGTGAAATTGGACCTGACAGCTCAAATTATAAATCATTATTACAAGCTTACTGTTGTGAATCAGGGAAAGGTAATGAGATCGTGCTGAACACCGATCTGTCGTACCTGCTCAATTTTTCTACTTTTCAATTTTTCTAAAAAGCATTTTCTACTTGTATAAGTAATGTTGTTTTGTATAGTATGGTTGATACAGTTGTGCATACTGTCTAAAAGCTCAGGGCTGGTAAGGTTGGATTGGTGTAGGTTCAAACTCTGTACTGTACAACCCATAACCCCAAGTTACTCAGGGGGATTGTTCCAAACTACTGAAGTTGTTTCAGATACAAACATTTGCTGAATGACTGCTGGCATACTAGAGGAGGTGATGTCTACAGAGGGAGCCAGAAGTCATTCTGGAAATGAAACGCTGATTTTAAACAGATCCTCTTCACGCACTGATGCCCCTGGATTGTCTTTTGTTTCCTGTGCCAAAGACTTGACTTCCCCAAGCCGTTTTTCAGATATCTCTTCCCACTGAGTTAACAGTCAATACAAATGAGCACTGTGAGTGTGTGTGCGATACAGATGCATCTTAGAGTTTGGCCTCAGTGCTATAAGTGTTATTTAGTCTAGAGATCAGATGATTAGTAACTTTCCAGCTGCCTGACAGGCAAAGAAATATATCTTTAAAAAAGTATTTTGCTGCGTGTTCAGTTTAGTTCATTAAAGTGAGCTAAGACAACATAATTTTCATTGTTGATCAGCTCTACTGTACATTATTTTTGGTTGAATGGTTTCATTTAAAGGCAGGGTAGGCAATCTTTTCCAGAAACATTTTTTGTTTTGCTGGTTGAAAGTCACATCCTGACAGCAATTAATAAGTAAAGTGAAATATATTCAGCTAAATGTATATCATCTGTGAAAAGCACAAAACCATGAAATGTTTATCCAAGCTTTGCATTTGGCCCAAATGCTTGCTATTGCTAGCCTCTCTAAAATTGCCTACATACTTTTAACTGTGTGGAAAACCAAATGAAGTGTCAATTCAAATAGATAGTTGCTTGAATGAATGAGTCTTTCTGTCCATTAGATGTGTCCGTCGCTACGAGAGTCACGTTAACCGTTGTCACCAATGCACTGCGGCCTTCTCACCCTGCGGTCGCTTCATAGCTACTGGCTCAGAGGATCATACTGTGAGTACAAATAACACATCAACACCCCAGTTCTGCTACAGCCTTCTGCAGCCCTTTCCACTGTTTGTTACTCCCGCTCTTCCACTCCTCCTGTGTTTAATGTGAACAGCGCAATGTTTTATGTTGTTATACATTTCATAAGACTAATAATTCATATCACCTCTTTATATCACCTCTTTACTAATAATTCATTTTGCACAGCATTATAAAGTCATAAAACAGATAATCCCGTCCTGGCCTGGTGTGAGTGTGTGTATCTTGACTGGGATAATAAAACTGACATAATGGACTGCTGAAGAGCACATTGTATCTAAGGGCAGGGGTGAAACTTTTGATGTTCCTGCAGTCAGTGTGTTTTTGACAACCCTTTCTCTTCTTTTAAATCATCATATAAATGTTCAGTATGTGTAAAAATTTATAGTGCTGAACTCCAGTACAGAAGTTGAATTGTTTCCAAGATTTTTAAGGTGATTTGTATCATTTATGTACCACTGAGAGCACCATGTGGTATTGTATAACTAACTATAAAAAAGTGAAATGTTGGATTGATGTTTATGCTGAGGGAAAGAGACAGAGGGATGGATGGGTTGATGGAATTGATTGATTGATTTTCAGGCCAAGGTGTTGTACCATGTTCACTACCTACTGTGGGATTGGTAAAGCTGGTGAGATTGCATTAAACTGTGCATTAAATTTTATACCACAAATGCTGGTTGGAGCGGAGAGATTAGGAGCAACCTACAATCTCTCATTTGCTGGACCAGTTTTTCCAGTGACCTCTTTAGTTCTCCCTCTTTAAGTATGTCTTATCACACACAGCAGCTGTATCACATTTTCTCCTGAGGTTCTCCATGTCCTGCGCCAGAATTGTCAAAACATTTCACTCTTATGAGGACAAAGTGGGATCTCCAAACTTTCATGGTGTTGTAGTGTTATAAAGCAGCTCTGTTTCTCTACCAAACCACTGACCGATTGACCTCTTACAAAATGGTGGCTGTTCTTCAACAAATTAATCAAATGAAAACATCTCGCAATTGTTTGGCCTATTTGATCGCTCACAGATGACCTAGATTTCAGATTTCATAACTCTAAGGCTTCTGTTGAAGGTAATCTCCATGATGGAGATGTCACAGATGATATGGTAACCCACCATCATTCTGATAATAAAATGTAATGGTTCTTGTTTTAGGAGCATTGCTTCCGTGCTGTGATTGTGTAGGAGCGTTTGAGTAAAAAAGTCTTTGCTCAGGTCAGTGGAATAATGTGTGTGTTGATAGCTGTTATTAATCACCAGAACTGGGCAAAGCTGGAGATGTTTGAGAAGATCTCACCGCACTGCCCGCTTTCCAGTGTTTTCTCTGGATGCTGATGGACAGAACGGTAGTGGGCTGATGTAGTGTTGTTTGTGGCTGTCTTGAGATTGCCATAAGCCAGATGCATTTGTCGACGTCTTTTATAATTTACAGGCAATCACAGTAAGGGAAACCCGTCAACCCCCACTTCCAAAACATTCCAACACCAAATTGCAAAATTTCCAAGCCCTAAGACAAAAACGTGATGGATTCTGTGCCGCATTTAGGAGGGATGACATGGGAAACATGACCAATTGTGGTATTTTCCTAAGCTTTTCACCACGTGTTGCCTATGAGAGGAAAAAACATAGAGCCAATGTCATGAGGTTTCCTATTGGATGGGACATTAAAACAGGTCATGTTCATGCTTCTCACTGTTTGCTAACATACATTTCTAAATCTGGCTTTATCTGTGTTAAAGACACAGTTCACCCAAAAAGGATTTTTTTCCATCATTTACTCAAACCAAAATGACTTTTAACCTCTGTCTATACAATGGAAGTCAATGGGGACCACTGTTGTTTGGTTACCAGAATACTTAACATATCTTCTTTGTGTTCCTCAGAAGCCAGTCATACAGGCTTGGAATAACATGAGGGGGAGTAAATTATGGAAGAATTGTGATTTTGGGGTGAACTATCCAATTAAAAGTTTTTCTCTGCCACCTTTGTATGTTTTTTGTCCTGAATCTATAAGCCCACAACACACTCGTTTATAGGTGTAAATGCTGTGTTAAGTTTAACTTTGTCTCTGATAGTTATCTCAGCAAAATCATTACTGTGAGTTTGAGTTTGAACATATGAACATATGTGTTTGATAATTAGAAGTGTATAGATAGAACTCAACTCAGCTCAAAATGAACCTTGGGCTGCCTAGATTGTCTGCTTGGCCTTTCCAGCAAAGGATGACCAGATAACCATAAATACAGCCAAAAATTGTTAAGAAGATTCTGTAGTTATCCCTGCAGCTGTCCCTCAGTATCAGTCAGTTGTTAGTTACCCTGCATAGTTCTGTTATAGCTTTTCACACTTGAAATTGTTAGCCAAGGGTCATTTGGGTTTTGTATGTTTTATACTGCACTTTATCTTTGACTCTGTTTCATGGATTGTGTATTTACTTAGTATGTTTGGATTATTCTGCTTTTGGAGTTTGGACTGGTTATTTAATTAGAGGCTTTGAACTCTCCATTGTTGTAATCTTTCCGAGTCTTTTTAATGACATTGACGAATCATTCAGATTAAGCAGTATCTGCCCGTTCTCTTCCACATCCTCTGGGATGTGTTTATGTCAATGTCTTTATGGGTTGTGACTTTGACCTTTGACTTTTCTTCCAGGCTTATATATATGACACGCGCAGCAGCAGCTTTCTCCATAAGCTCCAGAGACACTCTGAAACTGTCTTAAATGTGGCTTTCAACCCTGCCAACCCAGAGGTAAGAACTGTTAAACTCATTAAACAAAAAGTGCAAAATAATGAGATTCCAGAAGGAAACGGCAGCGCTTACGCGGAATCGAGGAAACAGTGTTCAGTTCGACATGTCGGCTTTGCTTCTGTGTAAATGACATGCTGCCTCAGAGCTGCTTTGTGTTGTGACACTCATTGTGCTCCGTGTCAGCTGGTAGAGCGCTGTGTTAGCAGCGCAAAAGGCTGTGGGTTCTATTCCCAGGGAGCACATGTACTGACAAAACGTATAACTTGAATGTTTTCGTCCCATCACATTCAAGGACATAACTTTCACGTAACTTTTAAAATAGGAACATAATTTTCCATTTTGTGTTTGCATGTTCTTTGGTCTTGTAATCTTTATTGTTTGCTTTGCTTCTAACTAGGAAATAGTCTAAATAAGAGAGGTAGGTTCCCTGTTATGTCCATACAGATTGCATTAACATACCTTCCATGAAGAACCGTCTTGAGTTTCACAGGGATTCTTTGATTACAGCCTTACCTGGTTGAGCGCAGCTGAAACTTTTTTCACTGTGTGTATTTTGTCCCTGTGCCTTTCTGTGGGGCTTATAAGGAAGCCCATCTTCCTTTCACCGTAAAATGAGTCCACAGAAAAAGCTTCCACAGGAGGTTTTGAGCAGTGAATCAAAGGTCTGCAGAGAGCTCACAGTGAGACGCAGCACGAGTCTACACACCTCTCGCCCGGTCCAGCATGTCCTCACCTCAGTCCCACATCACCTCAACTCAACACATCACTCATGCAGGCCTGTTACAACAATCACACTGCTCTTTAATAAACAGTCGAGTCCTTGTGTCGAATGGTAGTCATACATAACCAGTGCCAACAAACGTCTTTGTTTCATTCTCGTGTTCGTTCGAACATTTTCGCCAACTGTGCTAAAGTTAGAGGAAGCAACTCATTTTTTCTGTATATTTCTGGAGTGTAGTTGAAGATATGTATTTTGTTTTTATGTGTGTGAGGGGCTGTGAATCAACTTTATGTACTCTGCCAAAGTACTCATGAGAGCTTTAAAGAAGACCTAGATTAAACGTTTTCTTATGTTGCTATGATCATCAGGTCAACCGGTTTCAAGAGTCCAGAGTCCATTGAGTTATAGCTGGTTCAGTAGCTATAGACTGAGTAAACATTCTCAGAATGTTTCTAAAAGATCTGTCAAAGTTATCAAACACATTCTTGCAGTAACGCTCACAGAACATTTTGTAACGTTATATATCATATATCAAAACGTTATTCTTAATTTGTTAGTGGAATGTTTAAAAAACATTACAGAATTAAAAAACTTCGAATAACTTCAATTCTAAAGCTTTCAAAATAACATTTTGATACTTAATGGAAGCGTTAGGGAAACATTCTTACAACCTAAAATTGTTAGCTGGGTAATTGTTTTTGATCAGTGGTAGGGAGCGTGCGATCGCGGTCTAACCCTGCACAGAAGAACGCGGGGAGGGGAGAGCATTAATTTATAAGGCTGTAAAAAGTATTCTTTGGTTTAGCACTACAGGACGTTTTTGAGAGGGAAAGTGTGATTCATGCATTGCAAATGTGTGGGATTTATAAAACGCTTGGAGTGAGCTCAGTGCGTGCCCGTCTGTGGGTCAACGCGATGCAGAATCTGCGAGAGGAAGGCGTGATGTTGATGGGAAAAGATTCTTGTCATCATCTGGTCAGTATATCAATGAAAGAGCGGAAGGTGTCTGAAGTCTTGCCTTCTCTCTGGCCCTAGAGTGAATGATCCTCTGAAGTACTGATGTGCTTTCCATTCAGTACATGGAAACCGCAGGAATATGGTGTCTTTGGCATACAAACTCTAGTGATTTAAACAGTCAAATAAAATACTTTACCAACATCTACAACATCTGCTGTATCACACACCAACTTGCTTTGATTAACTGTTGGTTAAGTTTTCGGGTCATGAATGTCTCAGTGTGATTTTAAACTTTGAAATCCTTCTCAAACCTTTTCATTTGGTAATTTTCAAAAACATTATCAAAAATAGTTACAGTGTTAAATAGATTAATCGTTCAGTGACAATCGTAATGAGAAGCAAACCAAGTGCCATTTGTAATACTAAACTAAACTGCTCCCCTTCCATTCTCAGAACATTGGCTGACGTTCTCTCAAAGTTCTCTCAAAGTTATCAGAAATGTTCTTGCAGTAACATTAGTAGAAGTTTTTTTAATGTTACGATTAAGTTGGTAGTTGAATGTTTAAAAGAGACAGAATTGAAAAAATCGTTCTTATAATCAAGCAACATTTTTGCTCTCACATTCTCACAACCTCAAATTTTGTAAATATCTTTCAACTGGTCTTGAGATGGTTTTAGTGTATGACAGTTCACAGCTGTGCCCTAGCAGAGAAACCACAGGTAGATTTTCCCCAAAACACAGTTTAAGCTGTGTGGCTCTGTGGTGCTGTCAAAACATTGCTCTGTTTGTTTGAGCATTCCATGCAGCAGCCCTACATAACCACCTTGGTTCAAACATTGCCATGTGTTTGGGGCGGGACTGTCTGTTTTGCCATCCAATGACCGATGGAGAGTGTTCAGGAAAACAGTTTTGAAATAGTTATTTTTTTAATTTTTTATTTATTTATTTTGGTTTGGTGATGCTAAATTTAACAAACTTTATGAAATGTTTTGCTTTAAATATGTGCTTGGGCTCTTTTTCTCAACTCATTTTTTATATTTTGTTTTCTAATGCACTGACATTCATATTTTTAAGTGGGAACTACTTTTGGGAACACGGTATCTCAGAGTTCAGAATGAGATTTATAAAGCAGCCTGTCTCCTTCCTTTCTGACCCCTTTACATTAGCTTGACTCCTTTTAGCACTTCCTGATCATTTTGTTTGGCTTCCAGTCTTCCTCTGTCTGTGCCTCAACTTTCCAAAGCCTGCTGCACTCGGGTTCCGACCTCCTGGATCCCGGCAGTGGTGGTGGTGCCAGCACCTCTGTGCCATAACTCATTCATCAGTCATCCAGAACGTTCCTTATCAGAGTGGAAAAATTGTGTGCTCATCTGTGCTGCTCTGTTTATGGTTGGCTGGCTAATAGGAAAGCTTCAAGAGCTGTGCAGTTACGACTAACAGATAGAAACACAGACAGCCCTAGAAATGTACAGTATGAGACGTAACACTTGAAATGAGTACATAGACCTGCACTTGAATACCTTACGGATGCCAAAGACATGCAAATGAAACTTTAAAGTATGCATGTGACGTCATAATCCCAGCTAACAATTTTAGGCTGTGAGAACGTTTCCGTAACATTTCCATTAAGTAAAAAAAATTTTAAAAGTGGAACATTTTAAGCATCATGTTTTTTAGTTGCATTAACGTCATTGCTTGGTTATAAGAATGTTACTCAAACATTTTTAATTCTGTAACGTTTTTTAAAACATTACATTAACTATACTAAGAATGTTTTGATATATATGATATATGATAACATAAAAAATATTAAAAACATTTAAAAAATGCGAGAATGTTTTTGATAACACTGAGAGAATTTTTAGAGAACGTTGGCCAACGTTCTAAGAATGTTTCCTGTTAGCTGGGATCACAGCACTAATCAGAACATGATTAGTTTAATGCTGGTTGATTTAACAGCTGATTGGTAGTGCTTACAGCTGTAATTAAATTTGGTATTTATGTTTAAGGTTTAAATCTACAGCTGGTTTGTTTGTATGGGTCACTGGTGATTGTAGATCCTGTGGTTTTTATGGGAGGCATTCCAGACTTCTGAAAACTTCAAGCTTGAGTTATTCTGATGCTTCCCACAAATAGCAAAAACAGATAATATTTGTACACGACCTCTTTTATGGTTTTGAATCAGTTGTATGATAGGATTTATGGTAAATGATTTAAAAGTCTCTGTGGCATGTTTCTCCTGTAAAACTAATTAAAACGAAAGCAGCACCGAGTCGCCGAGGAGAAAGTTATTGAGCATAAAAAATCTAGTCTAATCTGGATCAGAATTCCTGTGTCATTGTGAAAAATGAACTTTTTGTGGGCAATCCATCAACGTGCGACCACACATCGGGCTAACAGTCTGAAAGAACTCTGTGGAAGTTCTGCAGAATCACCCACATCAAAGATTTATAAACACTGAGGTCGTGTGTGCGGCTGTAATTAATCACATCAGAATAATCACATCTCTGAAGTGTTGTACATAATTTGTGAGTTGTGCAAAGCAACATCATCTCAGAAATCCCCAGTGATTTATCTTCAGTTGTCAACACGTGTAATGTGACAATGTATTTTCTCATTGATTCTCTGAAGTATCTGGTCATTGTACCATCTGTGTTTATGTTGAAGTGTATGTACAGGAAATCAAGCTCCCCGACTGATCATCACAAGCTGTTGATAGAGTTACTCATTTGTGGCCTGAAACGGATGCAAGATCACGTTGTGATAATGGCTTTGATGAACTCTTCCAACATAAAGAACAGGGCCCGTTTGTGAAAACCTTTTAAGAGTTAAGAAAAGCCCTAGATGTCGTTAGGAAATGATTGTCATGAGAGGTTTCTGAACTTAAAAGGACAGGAAGCTGTTTCTGAGAAACACTGTTGATATTTGAATATGACACCCAAACAAGCACACCCCGTCTTTATTGTCCCACCCTCAAAATTGCAAACATGCAATGCAACACAGGCTATGACAAACAGCTGGTGCATACACGCCCTGTTGTTGATTGGCTACGAGAGTGTTATGATGTTGTGGTGACCGGTCTGATCCACTTTTCTTCCATTTACATAGACAAATGATGGGCAATTTGCAAACAATGTTTTTCTCAGCAGCATTTCTCAGATATCACTTACTGTACTTTTAAGGGGCTTTCTTGCAGTTGGCTGCAGGCTCTGGTGCCATGGTTACAGTATTTACAGTAATTTACAATATTTGAGAAAATATTGCAATATCATGCACCTGCTCTACATTAGATGTTCAACAATAGACCTGTTACTGTACGTTTGAGAAAATGGCAGAAAATTACAATTAAACGGTAACATGAAACTTATATAGTACAGCATATTCCAGAGATTTGACATCATCACGCATTTGAAAGTGACATATTGTGACATACACATTGCAAGTCTTGAACATACACACCTGGAGCAGTAGGATACCTCAGTTGTTTCATACCAGCTGTGGGAATTGAACCTGCAACCTTTAGTATACAAGTATCACACTCTAACCATTAGGCCACGACTGCCCCTTTATAGTCTGACAGAATTTTGGGTTTATTTTCCCTTAACTATTGTGTTACATTTATGTGAGGTTTATGAGGGGTTATTTGAGTCTACTGTGCCATCTGTGTTTATGTTGAAGTGTATGTACAGTAGATTAAGCACTTTAAGTGATCAACACAAGCTGTTGAAAGAGTTACTCATTTGTGGCCTGAAACAGATGCGAGATCTTATTGATGAGGCCGTGCTTGTACATAAGACAAAAAAGGCTGGAAAACACTGATGTAGACCATGGCTTGTTTTTCTTTGGAAATACTTTTTAAGAACACAGCAGATGTTCGAGTGCAGCCTGTCTGTACTCAAGAAGGAAGTGAAGTGTTCTTTAGAAAGGTCACCATCCGCAGCTCCAAGTTCATCAGTTAATCGAGGTAAATTCCAATAATCAGCATGTTAAACCCTTTTCAAGGGGAAAAAATATATAAACATGCATCTTTGGCTGCGTCTGATCCAAGATGACAAAGTGGTTGGTTGTAATCACATAATCACATCCAGTCTTATATTTGCTCTTATATTCTCCAGTGTGAATCAGTGCTGTTGTTTTGAGCTGGTATTGATATGCACATGGCCTTGGGATTTGCAGGCACCGTTTTGCCTTTTTTCTTTGTTTTGCTCTGATCTCTTATTCATTCAGATTTCCAAGGCTGGAAGTGGAAAATCTTAGCGGTCCCTTTGGCTCTGGCGCAGTTACAGAGGCCTGTGGAGTTTAAAAGCTACGTTTATGATTTAACATGCATTTTCTCTGTTTCAAGTCTCCTTTCATTTAGACTCAGTGGAGAACTAGACAGTAATAAAAAATACAGTTGCATATTTGATATAAGAATATCAAAATGTAAAATACTTCCATTTAATACAATTACACCATTAATTGTGGTAAAAGTATTTTTCACACTGCAGTGTTTTTCCTGTTGTCCCAGCTAACATTTATAGGTTGTAAGAATGTTTCCCCAATGTTTCCATTAGTAACAAAAAATGTTAAAATTGTTATAGTGAATGTTCCAAGAACTTTAAAAATGTCCAGTTTTGTAAGCATTGTATTAACATTGTTGCTTGGTTAAGAACGTTAATTTCTTAAATCGTTTTTTTTAATTTCCACTAACAACTTAAAAACAATGTTTTTGATATATGATATATAGTGATAAAAAACATTCCACTAACCTTACTGCAAAAACTTTTTTGATAATTATAAGAGAACTTTTAGAGAACGTTAGACAACTTTCTGAGAACATTCCATGTTAGCTGGGCTGACGCTGTTTAATCTAGTAATCACACATTTGAACTGCTACTCGACATTTCATTTTTTGCACCAGGTGCCCTTTACAACATATATTAATTCAGCACTTTCAGATGGAGCACATGGATTTTCGAGGCTGTGTGTGACAGGAGAGTTATATCTTTAGGCAGAGGCCAGACTTTATTGCATAAACAGCTGTGGCTGTATCTCTTGGCTCCTTCGTGATCATAAGTTTGGACCAAGCCTGTGCTGAGGAAGCCATGTAGCATTAAACGGCTACAAAACCTGGAGGTCATCGCTTAAACTCTGCATTCATTCCCAGTGTCGTAATAAACAGATATTTCCCTGAAATACTTTTGAATTTTTACTTGAAGAATACGTGAAGAATACAGTGTGACTTTACATTTATCCCATTTGTTCTGGGGAAAAAAGAGAAGTCTACCCCATGACCTATTGATTATTATTAATTACTATTGATTATTGATTATTTTTGACTATTGATTATAGTGATTTCAGAAAGACTTGTTATAGTAAAATCTGTAGATGATTATTGATTATCAATAATGCATTTCTCTCTACACTGTAAAAAAACTTTGCTGCCTTAAATTTTTAACTTTAATCAACTCAACTTAATATTTTAAATCCTGACTTATAAATTTATAAATAGGTTAAGCAATTTTCTAACTATTTCTTATAAGTTACCTCAACTCCACACCAGCCAAGATTACAAAGAATAAGTTAAAATGACTTGTGCAACCAAACTGATTAAACAAAGGCAGCAAAGTTTTTTTCTGTGTAACAGTACCATATTTCAGGATGGAAAGAGAGAGAGAGAGAGAGAGAGAGAGAGAGTATTTTGTTTGTGATATTACCCAAAAATGTTACCAAAACAGAATATTTGGTGAAGTCTAAAGATGTTGTTTATGATGATTTATTCAGGATTTCAGCTGATTCAGTTCACGAGTTCAGCTCGGTGAATATCGAACACTTGAAATATCGAACACTCGTTTTTTTGTTTCATTGTTACATCTCGACACTCTTGATTCTTGTTCACTTTTAGTTTTTAAAAAAGGGATGCCGTGATGTTCTTTAAAAATCCACCTTTTGTGTTCAGTGGAAAAGAAAGTCATGTGAGTTTAAGACATAAGGGGTCTGACAGAAACAATGACAGAATTTTCATTTCGGGGTAAACTTTTCCCTAAGTTCAATTACTCTGTTCAACTTTAGTTCTTCTTTTCGAAACGCTGCCTTTTTGTGTCATTAGCACATTAAAGGATGAGTCACTGTTGGCAGAGGAAACAGGCAAGAATAATACAGTCATTTACGCAGCGGTTTGAGCAGATGAAGATACCTCTGTGACTCACAGCCCTGGCGCTGCAGTAACGCTGCTACTATGTGCTGTGTACCTTTGACAGTGTCATCCCTCTTAGCTGGCCATCAGTTTTCCTTCTGCAGATGCACACAGCTTGACCACCTAGCAGATTTGAGGGAAAGTGAGAGAGACTTTCCGTTATGGAGATTCTATTCTTAAGCCAAGTCTGAGACATTCCTGTGGAAGTTAGTGCCGAAGTGTGACCCTCCTGTGACATCCACAGCTGTCTCCTGTGATATCACACAGGTTCTCCGTCTCCACAACATTTCCAGCACCATAACAGGCACAGCAAGCGCTAAAACAGAGCTACCAAAACATCTACACTTTTAAAAATAAAGGTTTATAAAGTTCTTCACAATGATGCCATAGAACCATTTTTGGTTCCCCTAAAGAACCATTCAGTTAAAGATTCTTAAAAGAATAATTTCTTTCTTACCTTTTTATAGTCTAAAAACCTTTATTCACTACAAAGAACCTTTTGTGAAACAGAAAGGTTCTATGCATGTTAAAGGATCTTTATGGAACCATACAGCCAAAAATGTTCTTCTATGGCATCATAAAGCACCTTTTAAAGAGTGGATGCTGGTCTAGGTGGAACCTTATTTCTCTTTCCCCGCATACTTGCACTGGCAACAGATCATGAGAATTTATTCCTTATTTACAGTACCTTCTCTGTGTGAGGTCTTTTCTGTTGTTAACTTCTCATTTTATTGACTTTCTGTTATTTAAAAAGTTCTCTAGCAGTTTTGCATTAATCGATGATCAAATGATAGAAAAACTTTGCAATACATTTGAGTGCACTTTAAAGACATTTTAAAGAGCTGATTCCGGTGACTTGTGATGCTGTACAGTAAGTACAGTATGCCCGCTCATGGAAGTCTGCTTCATCCTCTAGAAAAAAACACACAGATCCCGCCTGCAAGACATGCAATGACATGCAACATGCGGATTGTGTCCTGCACAGCTGTTTTGAGAGTTTGTGCTATTACTCAATTTGCATAATTCCTTGAATCTGATGCTGAAATAACTCAGACAGCACGTGCAAACAAACAGTGCGATCAAAATGCATGACATGTGCAGGACCTGTGGCTATTAGGAGTGTAACAGTATACCAATGCCACGGTTCGGTTCATATCACGGTGTTGGAGCCGCGATTCGGTTCGGTTCTGTTTGCTGTGGGGGCAGCATTAATGGCATGGCACCAGCAATGCTAAAGAACACTAGATTCACTTTTAACTTCATAATAATTATTTGATCAATTTTGGGGGTGGGGCTTGTAGGAGTCTTTTTAAAAAGACATTTAAAACTATCCCTGCATTCTTAGGAGGGGCTACTTCTCTCAGTTTATTTTGTATTGTGTTTTTTGCTGTACGTACTGTTTTAAGGCAGTTTAACAAAGAACAGTGCCTTAAAATCCCTCCTGTAAACCAGCCATAGGCCTACGTCATATTATACATTATTACTCTTTCCTACATATAAAAAAACCTTCTTCTGTTCATCCTGTCTCTAGCATCAGAAATCAGAATACAATTTCCACTTCTAAATGTAGCTCTGTACACGTGGCTTGTTGGTTCTTAAAACAAAACGTTTAATGCTCCCTCTTTCTTTGTAAGTCATTTTGGATGAAAGCGTCTGCTAAATGAATAAATGTAAATTATACTATACACACTTTATACCCAGCACAGTGTGCTGCAATCACATGTTGATTTATATTTATAGTTATTTGTGGAATATACTTGCAGAAATATGCCATTCATAACTACTTTGCAGTTGGTTAAACTTACTGTCAATAGCCATCACAGTTGTGTTAAATGTGAGCGTTTTAAAGCTGTGAAAATGCATGGAAGATCTCAACACATTAATCCTGACAGAAGGAACCTTGTTTTAAAAGCCGGTCTTAAGTGTTTTGAAATAAGCAAAAACATGCTTGTTTACACGCAGATCCCTGCGCAGAGAGAGAGAGAACGCAGATTCACTGCGCTGATGAAGAGATTACACACTGAAAGAAAAAGTATTTATTTGATTTGTTGATCTGTGTGCACAAGTTCAAAAATGTTTGTGGGAATTTCTTGGATTATTAGCACGAAATATCCACAATCCCTCATTGAATTTCAAGCCCTGATGTATATTGTTTAGAAAAGGACAGCTCTTATTAGTTATTAAAAGTGTACTAGTTATAATTTAGTCAAATGATAAGGAAGAAAAATTTCTTTTGTGACATAAGGTAAAGCGAGGTCAACCTCAACAATGGACCAGAGATGGGACTACCGCAGTATGTACCATAGGTGGTGTATTGCATTATTTTTAGTTCAGTTTTGAATATTGGTTACATTCTTTTCCTTGCATATGTTGAAGTCAAATGAAGCCAAACGGGCATTTTCCAGGAAATCAGACCTGAATCAGACCTGACAGCTCAAATTATAAATCATTATTATAAATGTATCATTGCAAATCGGGGTAAGGTAAAGAGACATTTGAACAGTGATCTGTTACGTACTTTATCAATAACTGATTTTTGTTCATTTTTAACCCAGAAAAATTACGCATTGCTTTAATAGTAAGTAGAATTAATAAATGGCTTTTTTGTCAAACTAATTTAGATTCTCTCAGCCAGTCTTCAACAGATGAAAAATGGTGCAGTAATAGTGTAAAGCCCGGCGAGATGGCATATTTTCCTCATTGTATAACTCTTGTGGCTTTGGCCAGTGCTACTGTCAATCATCTTTGTGTCAGTTTTTCCCTCTAAAGGTCCACAAATCTACACATTTTGCTGGAGGCAGCAGCCTTCTATATACTGACATCAGCGCGTGAGTCTGGCACTGTGGCATTGGTTTTGTAAAGCTGCTTTTTTAAAGGTTTTTCACTTAATACACATACATGTTGTTTAGATTGTATGTCATGTAGTATCCTGCTAGTGTATCTGCCATTCAAAACCAGAACTTTTGCCTCTCTATCGCCACCTCTGTTTGAAACCTAAAACTACAGGTTACTTTACGTACATTTCTTAACATATGTTGAAGTCAAATGAAGCTGAACTGACATTTCCTGGAAAATCGGAAACCTGACAGCTCAAATTATAAATCATTGTTATAAACGTACCGTTGTGAAAAAAAATTGCGGATTGCAGCTTTAAAGGGCCACTAGATATAATCTAATATCCCAGCAATATAGCCCAAAACATTCAACCTATAATAAATTTTCCACTGTGAGCTAAAAGATACATGTAAACATGTCTACAGATTTAATCTGATTTTGTTCTTTAACTTTGTTTTTCAAGATTTGTTTTCGTTCCTTACTCAGCATTCAGTTGTTGCGCCCTGCAGTAAATCAGGTTATTTTGGATGAAGAATTCTGATTTATTGTCACACTGCTTGTAAAATCATTTGTAGGCTAAAGTATACTCATATGGTAGTATTACACAATGAAATAAAGATCAGGAGAGATGGATCAGGATTCATGGAGAGGAAGCTCTTTCCTAGTATTTCATTATTTTTGTAAGTTGAGAGATTTTATGATGGAAACCTCTTTCTGATTTTTTTCAACAAATCATCCAACTTTTTAATCTGTTATTTAAATAACTTTATTTATAAGAAGTAATGATCAAGACCGTGTTTATACTGGATCTTTATTTACACTTAATCAAAGATAGTTCTTTTCTGATAAGCTACAAGTATTTCAGAGATTCTTTGAATAGCTGACCTCGATATTGGTCAGTTCATTCATTGGTCAAGTCAGCGACACCTTCATGGACTTATTTTGATGGATTTTTAGCACTGACGAACAAAAAGACTTTCTTGTTTATTTCCTGTATAGAGATACTGAATATGGAATTAATCATAAGTAGTCACATTTTTGGACCAGAAACGGACTAGATAATATTAACCAAGTGTTAAAGGGGTAGTTTACCCAAAAAAGAAAATTCTTCCATCATTTACTCACCCTCACGTCATTCCAAACCTGTATGACTTTTTTGGAACACAAAAGAAGATATTTTGAGTTGGTAACCAAACAACAGTGGCACCCATTGACTATCATTGTATGGACACAAAACCACTGAGACATCAGAATATCTTCTTTTAGGTTCTAGAGTAGAAAAGGTCTCATAGGTTTAGATGACATGAGGGGAGTAAATGATGGAAAATGTTTAATTTTTGGCTGAACTATCCCTTTAAATTCAGTTTGCTTTTCAGATGTGTTTAAAATGTCGTTCAGAATATTTTAATGTGTCTGTAAAGACAGGTATGTGGTTTGATGTCTCCAGAACCCATTTCAGATTGCTGCAGAGACCGTTTCATGTCACGCTGTAAAATCTGATTGGACAGTATCCCACCCATGACAAAGCAGTGAGGTCATTCTTTGTTATCTCAAGCCTATAACCCACCAGGCACCAGGCGGTTAGTTCATAACACACTTGCGAGGCCTTTCTTCTGATTTGTGCCTCTCAAAACCTAGAAAGACATTCAGTCAGTAGAAACCCCTGAGCTGACAAGAGCTGGTGGGTATCCAGTAAACAAACTGCCAATGAAATGTGCTTTCATTACTAAGTAATTCTCTTCAGGAGAACACAATTCAAAGTGCAGGACATAAAAGTTTCAGAACATTTTTATTGGCAAACATAAATAAATGAAAACCATCAACTCCTTTAGTCCATCATTAGGGCTGCAGATGTGTTGTTTTGTTTTGATGCAACGTTTCTGTTTTGTCTGTGGCAGTATTCGATTAAGAAAAGCTTGGCCTGAGCTATGCCATCGATTACATAAAACTGTGCATGCAGTTCATATTAAGAATTAATAACTGCAGACAAAGTTTAATCTTCTCTAGAGTAGATGCTTTTATCAAGCAATATTTGCGCTGTAAATGTGCAGGATGGTTTGTAAATGAAGGTTTTTTTGCTTTCACAGCTGTTGACTGGAACACAAAATGGAAAACTGGCTTTGTTTCATCCAGCCGACTCCTCGCTTCTCCCTTAAGCATTGGATCTATACAACCAAGACGTCTCCGTCCGTTGCCCAATGAGAGTCTTACATCAGCGAGATTACTATACTGGCGTGCCATCACTGTGGGACCTCCATCATGGATGGGATTTCATCATTTCAGCCACCACTGAAAACTTACAGATGTGATAACATGCTCACACCCTGAACTGTCCAGCCAGAGACACACCCACAGAGAAAAGCTCATTTGAACCTCATGTATACTGTAGCAACACGTTCACGTGCTGTATACACATGAACAAGTGTTGTTAGGGGTCATGGTTACGTGTTCATCTTGAACCAAGATGATACTGCAGTGAATGTAACGAGTGGACCTGTTTTATATCGAATCTAAATTTTGGTGTGTTTGTTTTATTATTGTACATGTACATTGTGCATGAGCTTGTCATGTTACTTGTTTACAGTATGTGTGTAGAATAAAAAAAGCTTTTCAGCAACTTGTGTGGTGCTGCCTTTGATTAATTATCACAAAGACTCCAATAATGACAAAACATCAAATGCAGTGCTTGCAAAACAGCTAAAGAACAGTGTTATAGTTAAGCTTAGCTCACAGTCCCGTGTACAGACTCCACCCGTGTCTTGATCAGTTTATATTCACTGTTGTTACATTTCGAATGCTGAACGTTCTGTCAATGTTTATAACAATCCCT
The DNA here is from genome assembly GCA_036877525.1 of Chromobotia macracanthus. NCBI lineage: Eukaryota > Metazoa > Chordata > Actinopteri > Cypriniformes > Botiidae > Chromobotia > Chromobotia macracanthus. The sequence continues at coordinate 4,686,810 of JAZGTH010000073.1, read as the reverse complement.
TTATGAGAATGTTTGATGATTAGCAGTAAACTTCTGCCTTGCAGTACTGTAGTGATTACTGTACATGTGAAAGACCTTTGAAAGGATTTGAAGCAGGACACTTGTCAGGAAGAAATACATGTATTATGGCTGTCTGGCGCCAACAGATCTTACACTGCCTTTATGTGAGTGATAGAGAGGAATGTTTGTTTAATGATGGGTGTTGTCCACTTCAGCAGCTGGCAGCCTTTCTGCACCAGTAACTTCTCTGAGATCATTCTGTTCTCTGCCCACTCAGCAACTAACCTATCCCATAGAGGGTTATCTTTAACAGAAAGGCCGGTTCACAACACTTCACATTTTTAGTTGATTTGTGTAGCGCTTTTTACAATGCATATCGTTTCAAAGCTGCTTTACAGAAAACGCAGGTTGTACATTACCAAAGGTGTGATATTAGAAGTGATTTCAGAATGGTACAGGTCTGGGATGGAACAGATTATGCAGTTAGGTACTATTGTGGATGCATTTCAGCAGAAATAGTGAGCATCTGAAGTTCTCGCTGACGTTGGGGTCATCGTAAGATGCTGGATCCATACTGCAGCTGGCGTGATCTGTAGCTACCCCAGGACAGATATCCTGAGATACGGAGAGCAGATAGAAAATAATTAGTGTAGCTGCTGTTTATTATGAGCAGAAGATAATCATTTGTGTTTCATCTGATGTAAATGGAAGATTATGAGCTGCATTATGTGAATGTTTGGCTAAAGAGACGTGTCTGGGATTTGAACTGGGAGAGTGTGTCTGAGTCCTGAACAGTGTCAGGAGGGCTGTTCTAGAGTTGGGAGCCAAATGCAAAAAAGCTGTACCTCCTTTAAAGGACTTTGTGATTCTAGGAACTACCAAAAGTCCCGAGTTTAATAAGAGCAGTTAAATACATAGATGTTACTGCTAACCCGTTTAAGGCCTTATAAGTAGCAATACTGTGTAAATAACATTTACAATATCAATATCAACCTTTCTTAATGTTAAGCAATACATTTAACCAATACAGCATTTAACCCACGGGGAATTAATAAAGTATTTATCCATCATATATAACTGTAGATTATCTGTACAGTATGCATGTATGTGCCAAAATAAACATCATATTAATGTGTCCAACTGGTTTTTAAATGCTTGAATGAAATCTGGGCACTTAAGTGACGACCTCCGAGAATGAACTTTTTTTTAAATGGTTTGTAAGCTGGTCCCGAGGTTTAGTGGGTCTATGAGGTCACTTCCTGTCAATTTCACACAGGTGTAGTTTATCACATTGAAGGTTATAATGAAATGATATGTCGAACATATTACAGTCCCGCACCTTCCACAGATGATATACATTTACATATTTAGATCCATTTACTTGATCCATCACAGAAAATGTTTCTGGAAAAGATCACCTCACCTTTAACTAAGGCCATGATCCACTGTGTCTGAAGCTGGTTTACACCAGGTTTGATCTGTACTATATTTGGCTGTACTATATGAGTCTGCTGTGCCTCATTTGTTTGACGATGAATCAGTTTTGATGGCACTTGTTCTGTTTCTCATGAAAGTGGCAATGCGGGTCACACATTTGAACAAACCTCCACGTAGTTTGAAAAAAACACCAAATGCCAAGATAAAACATGCAGAAAAGTGCTATTAGTGTCATTAGAAGCTTTAAATATGAACGGAAACAGCTCAGCAGTTTTTGTTGCGTGTCAAGAAAACATTTTCACAACACACGACTCCAACCAAACGCTCAGGAAGTTTTACGGTGGCTCTCTGTTTGATCTTCACTTTTGGAATTAAAGAGGAATAATTGTTAAAAAGTTTCAAAACAAAACATGCTTCCACTTTTCTCTATTAATTTTATTTGGCGGCACTTCCTTGAGCTGAGAAGATGTTCGGTTATAATGGTAAACAGCTGATGCCAAGTATGGAGACACGTCATTACCTCGAGATGTCTGTTTCTGTGAACCGTGACTGCTGGTGAAGTCTGTGAGCTGCTTTCAGAGAGGCCTCGACTTTAAAACATATTCTCTTAATAGCTTCAAGTCTGTGAACTTTCACTGAAGCGTTTAAAATGAGCTGTCAATAACAAAACAGATTTCTGGACTGGTCACATGTTGTTTGAGATTTGTTCTTATAAAAGAACTTGCCTCCATAAACAGTGTATTTTTAGAATTGAGATCAGCTGGGTCTCTTATGAACGATCAATTGATTAAAAACCTCAGTCAGAGTTTCAGACCTTCAGCGTTTCCCCTTTGGGTTTATGACATATGGAAGACAGAATATATTAACTCTAATTTACATAAAAAGGAAGGGAGTGTGTACTGAAAAGCATGACACTGAGTGACTCTGGTCCTCTATAGACGTGCAACAACAGTATCTTCCCGGCCAACATTTCCCGACATTTCCTTAATTAACAAAAATGTTATTTTGAAGGTTCTAGGAACGTTCAAAGCGTTTAGTTTTTTAGAAGTTGCATTAGCATAATTGCTGGTTTATAAAAACAATATTAAAAATTTTTTATGCATTTGGCAGATTCTTTTATCCGAAGCGACTTTCAGTGCAAGCTATACTTTTGATCAGTATGTTTGTTCCCTGGGAATTGAACCCACAACCACAATGCTCTACCAATTGAGCTACAGGAACACAGCGTTTCTTCCTTTTTAAATTCTGTAGCGTCTTTAAGACACTCCACCAACAACTTAAGAATAAAGTTTTTGAAACATGCTATATGACGTTTAAGAACTAATAACATTACTGCAAGAAGATTTTTTGATAACAGAGAACTTTCAGAGAACATTACATGTTAGCTGCGCTTCACTTGCAAATCTTCTGGTCTGCAAACTGAGTAAAGGATCAAATTTCCCCACGTAAATCTTGAGTTTAGACACAGGATGTTGCTTCTCTCCGTCAGTGTGAAATGTTCGTTTCTATCAGTGAGGGAGAGCAAGTAGCACTTTCTCACAGAAGGTGAACACACATTAATGATGAGAGACAGACAGATTTATATGTGTGGGTTTAAAGACACACAACACTGCCAAAAACAACCTTTTATTTCTTATGCTTGTGCGTTCATTTTTGTGTGAGATGTGTAATAATTGCCAGATGATTTTACTTCATATTCATATCATATAATGTATTATTTTAGGGTGATTTACATTGAGTTGTGTATGAACTCAGCGCTTAGGTCATTGCCCAGAAGAAAATGTACTTCTCAGAGGTTGCTCTTTCATAGCTCAAGAGACTTTGTTAAGTTGATGTTCCATTTAAGAAATTAAGTTTGTTTTTAATGTTTCTTGTAAAATCCCTTAGGAGAAATGCAAATAGAAACAGATGAGACAGTTGTTGACATACTGAACTGAGTTTATAGAGCTCATAAATGGGAATTGAATAGTTCAAATCATTTGATCTGGGGAAAATTTGATCTCAGTATGTTTCAGTTCGATTTGAAATCTCTGTGATGTTTGATGTTTCAGTCCAGTCTGAACACAGTCTGAGGCTTTGAGATCACTTGTGGAACTCGTGAGCAACAAGTGAGATGTAAAATTGACTACACAAAATTCTCCATTTGCTCTACATCAGAGCTTTGATCTGTTGTGTTTTCTTTATTATGGGCATGAATTTCCCAGAGTCTGAGACTCTCACCAGCACTGCAGATAAAGATCTTCCGTTATGATTATTCATACTGTCTGTGTAGTGCACTAAACAGTACGGTCAGTGTACACGGAAGGCAGCTGTGTCATGTTTCTCGTAACTGAAGTCATTTGATTGTACGACCTCTGCCACAAAATATTTTTAAGGTTTGTCAGAGTCTTTCCGCCAACATACAGTATTTACTGCTGGTCAGTTCTAATATAATCTAATTCTGATTCATTAGCATTACCCCGTCTGAATCGCTTTGGAGGAAACCTTGAGAACTCTCTCAACCCTCTGAGGTCCAGATTGTGGCTTAAATCGATACAATGATCAGCAGTCTGCCAAACTGAACACTAGATCGGTCTATTCCGTTCGCTTTCCCTGCAGACAGTGACGACTATAAATGAAGAACAGATGCAGGCAGCTGCAGAACACAACATGTGGGAAGTCAGAACAAAGACATGACCATGAGAGAGTCCGTTTGTGTCTGTGATTATGTGTTTGTGATAATGATACAAACCACCAGACACTTAAGTGGACCTTACAAGGGCCTTATCCTAATCTTTTAAAATCATTTTATTTTCTCTTTTGAGGTCCACTGATGTATTAGTTGAAGACAGGGTAGGTGATCTTTTCCAGAAACATTTTTTGTTGAAAATGCTGGTTGAAAGTCTCTTCACATCCTGATAGCAATCACTAAGTAAATATGCATAAATATATAAAGCACAAGACCATAAAGTGTTTATCCAATCAATGCATTCGGTCCAAATGCTATGATAGGATGTCCTTCTAGCCTGTCAAACAATGTATTTGCATACCTTCGCACAGTATTGGAGAAGGTGTGGCTTTGGAGGACGTTCTGAAAGGAGCATCAGTGCTTCAACATATACGGTTTAAAAAAACAGTCAGACACATAAAGCTGTAATCTGTAATTTTTCTGGGTTACAAATGAACAGAAATCTCTTATTGAGCAAGTACATGACAGATCAGTGTTAAAAAAAATCTCCTTACCCTGATTTACAATTATAAGTTTATAATAATGATTTATAATTTAAGCTGTCAGGTCTGATTTCCCACATTGCCAGTTTGGCTTCATTTGACTTGAACATATATAATGAATAGTATGTAAAGTAACCTGCAATTTTATGTTTTAAACAGAGATGGCGGTAGACAGGCGAAACTTGTGGAGTGCAGTTTTAAATTCTTTATTGCCCTTTCAGATCACATCAGTTCGTTTAGTGATTATGGTCGGTATGGTCAGTGGTATGGTATGGTGAGTGTACACGGAAGACAGCTGTGACATTTTTCTCGTAAATGAAATCATTTGATGGATGACTTCTACTGCAAAATATTTCTCAGATTCTCCCCACCAATGTACAGTTTTTACTGCTGGTCAGTTTTAGGACAGTCCAATTGTGTAAACACTTCGGCTGAAGTCTTTGGAATCTTCTGAATGTTGTTTCTTACATTTAATATCATCAGTGTTAGTGGTGACATTAGACATGTTATTTCTCATTTATATTAAAATTGTCAGCAGATCAATCAAGCATTCTCGTGGCTTTATAATTACTCGGGTTTTGACAGCTTAATACCAAACTATAAAAGGAAGACAGAGGCCTGTCTTTGACCTGATATGAATAGACTTTTGAATCAGGTTTTCCATGAGCAATTACAAAGGTTAAACAAGTGTGATCACTGCTGACTTCTCATTGCAGAACTTGTTTGTGATATTTTAATGAAACCAGCTGGATGATTTAAATTGTTATTACAAAGATGAGGGCCGTAACCACTTTTGAGAGGGATGTGTGCCCTTCAATATTCACATTAGTGATCCATCAATTCAGGGTTTTGCTGTGAAATACCCCTTTCAATATTAATGTGAAGTGACGTGCTGGACAGGTGCAGTGACCCATACTCTGAATTTAATATTTTGAATTTTATCCCATCTAGCACTGTAGCGACGATTTGCTCAAGGGCACCTCAGAGCACCTTCCGGCACTGGGAACCGACCCAGCAAGTTTACAAGTGTGACTCTCTAACCAGTAGGCCACAATTTTAAACAGTGTTCTTAAGTTGTAGCTGTATTGCATTTTTATGTTGCTGTATGGTTCCCAAGACCAAAAAGAAGTACCATGGTTCTAAAGAACTATAGACTGAAAAGTTTTTTATGAAACCTTAAATGGTTCTCCTGTGACATCAAGCTGACCCCCGTTTGGTGTTTTTTAAGTGTCATGCAAAGAACAATCTGTCATTTTTCATAAAATAAAGTTCCTCAAAAAAGATACAAATCTGAGAACGATTTGTTCTTCAAACCATAAAATGAAAACAAACAGAACTACAGTATACAATGACAAACACTCATGAACTGGATGTAAATACATTAATCAATATGTCATCATATCAACAACAGACTGCAGGACATTAATGAAGTTAAGCAGATGGCTGCTGAATACGGCATCTGATGTGAGTACACTGAATAAGGGGGCAGTCATGGGGATTTTGCTCTGGAGGTCCAGACTTGAGAATGAGAGGCAGACGTCTGTGTTGTGGACTGTGGAGAGTTTTTTTAATGGGGTGAGAGAGAAAGAGAGAAAGAGAGAGAGAGAGAAGAGGAAACAGAGCTGAGAGGTCCTTCCTACTCAGACTGCTCATAATACAGCATTGCAGCACCTTCTGTGCCCAGGGACCCAGGGCCAAAGCTCCTCCCCCTCTGCTCTATTCTCTCTCTCACTTTCTCTCTTTTTGCCCCTGCCGTTGAGATATTTCAGTCTCTGATTCATTTCACCGTCATCATTGTTTCTTGTGAATACAGTAACTTTCACTAGTATTCTGTCTGTCTTCACCCAGCTAACAATTTTAGGTTGCAGGAACGTTTGCCTAACATTTCCGTTATGCAGCAAAAACTTTAAAAATGTTATTTTGAAAGTTCTGTGAATGTTTGAAACTTTCAGTTTTTGGACATTGAATTAACATTAGTGATTGATAATAAGATCATTATACAAACATTTTTTTAATTCTGTAACATTTTTAGATGAGAGAGTTTGAGAGAACTTTTATGGAACGTTAGCCACCAGTCTGAGAACGTTCTCTGTAAGCTGGACAGGCATTGATTTGTTTCGGTGCAGAATAGAAAAGGGAAGTGGATTTAAATGCATGTAGCATCATAAAGCACGAGTGTGACCAATCCTCTTGACTCCTTTGTGTCTCATTCTGCAATTCTGCATATAATTGAAAAATGCTGAACAGCTGTTGTCTTTGTTGTTAACCCTTTAAAGGTTGTGATGTACGTTTTGTGCATACAAGATACGGCTGTGTGAGGAAAATATGTGCATGTGATGTCATAGGATATATAGGAGGCACTTTCAGGAAATGAAAGAGAAACTGCCAAGCAGTTTGTAAAGCATGTCTTTAAATATTTTTTGCCTTTTATCTACAAAACCTGTATACATTCAGCAAAAGTTTTTAAAGCTAGTGGTGTATCTTGAAAAGGTTAATGGGTATTTTCTAAACCTTTCCTAGAAAGTGTCTTTTGGACAGACTTGAAGCGATACACTTATAATCCACATTATGTAAAGATTTCCTCTGAGATATTCAGGTCATTACACACTGCCAGGGAGAACACATCGGTTGTTTAGTTTATGGTGTGCCATTAGTCTGATTTTTCACAGATATTTAGTAGAGTAGATCTGGGTTTCTTTAAGATTCCTCAATATCTGAAGCTCATCTCTCCAACATCATCATGAAACATTATATTTTCTAAGGGAACAGACTTATGTAACCTGCTATCAAATACTGGAGTTTTTTATTGAATGCCATAGATTCTGTAGATAGAAAGTTTGTAATAAAGTCGATCACAGGAATGTGTGTGACGTGCAATCGTATCGTTTCAATGAAAGAAAATCAGTGAGTTGGAGTGATTTTATTTTCTCAAGCAGATCTCCTGTGATGCGTCGAGTAAATTGAATATTTTAATCAGAACTGAGACAAAACACTCATCTGTTTCAGCAGTCGTCAACCATAAATAGAAACACATGGGTGAGCACTCGTTACAATCTGGGGTTTTTTTTTCACATTTTTATACTGGGAATAGGTGGGGTTTTATTCTAAATTTAAAAAACTTTTGACTGCGTTTGCTTCCAGGATATCCACCAGTAACAAAAAGTTTAATATATAAAGTCAAGTCTGGAAATATTGAGATAATCTATTCAAACCCTTTTCATGTCCTTTACAAGCACATTAATGAAACTGTCCACTTTGAGGATGGGAGTAAATAGGATGAACCATTATTTCAGTGTATGGAATATAATGTCACATTTACATTCAATATATTAGCTGCTGTGTTTTGCTCTGAGTGACAATATCAGTTTCCATATTGCTGGATTGTAAGCAAAGCTACTCAGTCAGCCTCTCTATCGCCCTCTCTGTCTGCAGCATAACACTGCAGGTTACTTTACGCACTTTTCATTATTCATGTTGGAAATCCGACCCGACAGTTCACATTATAAATCCGTATTATAAATTGACTTTTGTGAATCGGGGGAAGGTAATGAGATGGTGCTGACCACTGATCTGTCATGGACTTGATCAATAACTCATTCTCGTTCATTAATAGCCAAAAACGTTGCGTATTGCAGCTTTAAATGGCTAAATCAGTCTTTCAAGTCTGCTGTATTTCCAGAATAGTTTATTTTTATAAAGATGATGGCACAAAATCTAGGACAAATCAGTCCTAGATCACACAATCTTGTCACGCAGCTGTGAACGATGTGTCTCCAAATGCGTCTCCAACTGGACCTTGTTGTCCTGTCTGTCGGTCCTTGGAGACAATTCATGTCGTTTAGCCAAAATAAGATGATATGGCATGACGTGATGTAGACTTAATCAAACCCCACGGATTCGTGCAACAGGAAAGATTTGGGAAGATCGATTTGGGAAGTTTGCGCAAAACCGGATTTCTTTCCTCGCCTTCAGTGGGTCCTTTCCAAACCGTGTGCGCATAATGACCCACAAATCCTCCAAGATAAGCTGAAAACGGAGGCCTATAAATAGTTTTCATGAAGTCTGCATACAGTTGTTATATCATGCATGAAGATAACGGTGCTCAGAATAAACAACACAGTACACCAGGCTCTCAGTTAGTCGAAGAAAGAAATAGAAATGCCCTTTATTCTAATGCATGACAAATAATGTGTAATAGCCATAACAGCCTTCATATAGAGTATGCTCAGGTGTTACCCACACAAGTTAAATGTGTTCAACAGAAGGAAAATGCGCAAAAAGCGGGTTGGAGAGAGAGGTGCGCACCTCGACCCGCTGCGCTCTCGCACCTCATCCCGCATCTCTGAAGCCGCTTCATGGTCCTCCTCCTCTCCGGGACTTTGGACCTGGAGAAGTCAGGGTCCAAAATCCCGACCCAAAACAGTCTAATAAAATGACTTCCTTCTCCAGGGAAAAAAAAAAATCCTTCTCCAGAATTTGGACCTGGAGAAGTCACAGCAGGGGAGGGCGGGGGGTTCAGTGTTTCAGCGCTGGTAGGCTACCGGCATATGACATTGTAGGATGGGAATCATGTAATTCAGCCCCCTCGGCAGGTCCAGCTTTATATCCGAACCAGAGTGACATGTTCGGTCCGGACCGTATATAGGACCAGAAGTTCACAAGCCATTGACGTGAAAGGCGCAAGCCGGTGGATGTTACAGGGGACCGTGGATACTCGCCTTTGCGCATCGCCTGTTTGTACTTTAAGACCTTTATTGAACGTTTTGAGGACATCGATTTATTTTGCATTTCATTTCAATTGGACATACCAGCAGGTAAAAGTCTTGAAGTTTTCCGAAAGCCAAGTGTTTTATTTATTATTACTTTCTTAATTTATAAATAACTCATACGTGCTATAGTTTCCATACTTCGACATCTCGGTGATGTCTTCATTTTATTAGGCTGTTGTCGTTAATTCATTTCTTATGAATATAAGTAGATGTGTTGATTATTACAGTGAATGGATGTTAAAGTTGTTTTTAATAACTATAGTGGTGCATTTTAAACTTAAAAAAAATGAAAACTTCAAATGTAAACCAGTTGCACAGTGATGTAGTGATGGTGAGTTATATATTTCTTTCTGCTGGGTGTTTTGAAGGCGTTATGATACTCAGGAGAAGTTTTTGCCTGCTGCCTCTGTTGTTGCTGTGCATCAGAGCACTTCCTCCAGGTAAATTCATGATGCACACCTGCTCTAACATCGTTCATAAATACTTACACTATAACTAATGTTGCTGATGATGTTTACCCATTTTCATACATTTTTCACGAAGACAATTTATCCGCTTTTCTCTGCGCTTCCAGAGAGAACATCTGTGTTTGATTCTTTAACAAAGGCACTCTATGGTACTTAATGCAAAAATAGTTTAAAAACTGGCTTGTGATTGGTTTGACCTCATATGATGCTACATTTTCCTGCAAACCTTTAATGGTCCTACATAATCATCTCGTAAAATGTATTGTGTGCTCTCCTATAAACATCTGCATTTTGTTGAAATCCAATGAATCGGTGCTTTGCTCACATGCAATGTTGTGTCGACTCATTCCAAGATGGCCATGTGGAAGATGAATCCGTCTTCGACCTTTTCAAAGTCAGCGCCATCAGTAGGAAGACAATCGGTGCAAAGCTCTTTAAGGGCCATGACTGGAGCTCGCCGGCGTACCGTTTCATCCGTTTTGACCACATCCCTGCAGTGAAAACTTCTGACCTTCATCAGATCCTAAAGCAGATCCAAAACAACGAGGGCTTTGTGTTCGTGGCCACCATACGACAAGACAAGGGCTCCAGGGGAACCCTCATTGGTCTGGAGAATCCCAGCGGAAGCCGACAGTTTGAGATTGTGTCCAATGGGCGCGCCAACACGCTGGATCTGGTCTACTTGGTTGAGGGATCTCAGAATGTTGTGTCCTTTGAGGAGGTGGATCTGTCAGACTCACAGTGGAAGAACATCACGCTGTACGTTCACGGAGAGAACGCTCACCTCTATGTGGGCTGTAGTCTTATTGACAGTGTGATTCTGGATGAGCCCTTCTATGAGCACCTGCGGCCGGAGGGCAACCAGATGTATGTGGCTAAAGGATCGATCAGGGAGAACCACTTCAGGGTAAGACTTCATCTTTCGATATTCATTTCTCATATTATTTCCTCGCTATCATTCTATCATCTCTATCATCTAGCCATTTTGGATAAAAGTGTCTTATAAATGCCCAAATGTAAGTGTACTGCTTTAGCAATGTACACCGACCAAAACATACGTGTGTGTGTGTATGTGCAAAACCCCCTTTTGGGGATGTCCTCATTTGTAAAAACACTATAAAAATATAGTACATAAAGTCTTTTTTGTAAGAGTGCAGAAAGTTTTTTGTTATGGTTAGGGTTGGGGTGTGGGTTAGGTTATATTGTTTATAGCTAATTGTGTATATAACAATAGAATTCTATGGATTTTTTTTATTTAGATAGATAAGTAAACATGTGTGGTGTGTGTGTGTGTGTGTATAATGGCAAAAGAAAACTTTTTGTGTGTCTAAACAAGGAACGTTGTTCTCAGATTACTATAGATTCAGCTTTGATTTGATATCAACTGATCAAGAAAGAAAATGATCAAGTAAATCCTATTTACAGGTGAAGTTATAATATATGTCATCTCACAGGGTTTACTACAAAATATACAGTTTGTGTTTGACACACCAGTGGAGGACATCCTGAGACACAGAGGATGTGAGATCGCCAAACCAGGTAAGAATTCATTCATAGCTTTTAAAAGTATAAACTTCTCATCAGAATCATTGCTAGAATGAAAAAGAACAGCTCAAAACGTTCACCTGCAGCATCAGCTTTCATGAGCTTTGCTTCATTTTGTGTGAGAGAGATATTTCAGGGATCTGGCTGCTCTCTCACAATGCATGGACCTCTGAACGTTCCAAGTTGCAGCAGCTCTAGTGATCACATTTGTTTTAAGAGGGTTGGTATGTTTTCCGTTGGATTCAGTTTTCATTTTGAGCTCCTTTGGCGTTCACCTAAGTGGGTCACGAAATCTACAGATCAGAGCTGTGGAAATTTCTGAACATATTACATCGTGTTTATGGCAAATGTCTATTGCTATAATGTTCAACCAATGTGCACATGCCATAAAGAAGCTAAAAATTGTCATGTGAATTTACATTGGTGGCGGGGTTTTATATGTCATAATTTAAAGGCAAGGTAGGCAATATTTTTGTTATGCTGGTTGAAAGTCCCTTCACATCCTGATAGAATCACTACGTAAAGTGGTATACATATATATATTCTCTGTGGAAGGTGCAGGACCACAAAATGTTCATCCAATCATTGCATTTGGTCCAAATGCAATGACAGGATATCCTACCTGCCTGTCAAACTATGTATTTGCATACCTCTGTGCACTATTGGAGAAGGCGTGGCTTTGGAGAGCATTCTGAATGGAGGGTGGGTTCTTATGCTTTCAAAACTAGGTTGCTCTTGCTAGCCTCATCAAAATTGTCTACTGTAACTTTGAGAGAAAGTGGAAAAATTAAAGATGTATATACTATACTTACTACTCAATTTCATACAATACACACAAACGGTGAGATCATGAACTGGGTGGTGGGGCTAGCTTCATATTGGACGTTTTGCACTTTGGTTTTCTGGTGCACACTCATGCAGAGAAGAGTGCTTGGATAGTCATCCATTCGTGCTGAAATAAGGAGTTTTAGACTATGACAAAGCTGAGCCTTGTGTAAGCCGTGCGGGTGTGAGCGTTTCTGTAGCGCTGCCTCAGCTCCTCTTAATTATAATTGAATAAGTATGCATAGGATATGCACAGTCAAAAAACCCTTCCATTTCCATTGCCAACACGGATGCGTGCCAACTGCTGAAAGTTTGGATGCCAGTGCAGAGGTCTCTGTAAACTCACCAGTGCCCCAGTTACGGACTGCCACGTATAACTGAATAAAACTGAACTGCACGAAAGCCTGCCTAAAAAATCTCTGAAAGACACACGCATACACGCTTGTTTTCCCAGCACTGACTGAAACCCCGAGAGATTTGAACGAGATCTGCAGTCTTTAAAAGCTGCAAACCCTGCATGAATCTCAAAGGAACCTCGGAAGGTAACAACACGGCTCCGTGATTTACTGTCTCCTGTCTTCCAATGATCTGGAGAAAATTTACACAAATGACCCCAAAATGGCTGCAGCTATGTAAGGGGAGTTTTAGCATGGAGAGCATTCCTCTGCTGTTGCGTATCTGCATCGGCTCTTTCTTTCCCCTGAGACATGCCTTGAAAAATCACTTTCTTCGTTTAATGTTTCTGCACATTTGTTATATTTAAGTCAGAGGGGTAAGCTTTGTGAAAGAATGATATATCTGAAAGCATGGGGTGTGGGATTTCCCTCACAAGTCTATCAAAGCTGAAGTGATTTAGTCTGTTAAAATACTCCTAAATATAACTGTAGGTATAAGTAAGACACTCATTATCCTTAACACTGTGACTCTATCAAAATATTGCACTGTTTGTTTGAGCATCCCAACTAGCTTAATACAGCAAAACTGGCTCAGCCAATAGCAGGAGTTTGGGCCAGGATGTTGTGTTTAACCGACCAATGGCAGTCAGTCTGACCAAAAATGATATTTATGTGTTTGAAAAGTCCAATTTTATTTTCATTTACATTTGGTGCCACTAGAGGGCCAGAAATTACACAATTCAGCTGCTTCCGAATGATGTCTATATGCTGGCTCTTTTTCAGACATTTATCTTTTAACATTGACAGATGTTGATGAACTGACCCCCGCTGTCGTTTCTCCCTCAGAGGAAGTAAATGTGGTAAATGAGAGCACAGAGACTGTGTCTGTGGGTACTGCCATCTCCAGCAACTTTATTGGGCAGAAGGAGAAGTTGGCCTCAGAGATGTGTGAGCGGTCGTGTGAGGAGCTCAGCAACATGTTCCAGGAGCTCAAAGGTCTTCGCATTATCGTGGGCAACCTCATCGACGGCCTACAGAAAGTGGTAAAGTTCTGTTTATTTCCTTCACCAAAAAATGAAGGAATGGTTCATCCAAAAATTAAATTTCTGTCCTTGTTATTTAATCATCCGCATGTCATTTCAAATCTTACGCTGGTGGTCAACAAACCAAAGTATAACACTATTAAAGCCGCAAACCGTAACTTCAAAAAAAGATGAACAAAATCAGTTATTGAGTATGTAACAGATAAAGTACATAACAGATCAGTGTTCAACACAATCTTTTTATCTTACCCTTAACCACAATGTTAAGTTTATAATAAAGATTTATAATTTGAGCTGTTGGGTCCGATTTCCCAGGAAATATCAGTTTGGCTTCATTTGACTTCCTCATACATAAAGGAAAGTATGTAAAGTAACCTGCAATTTTAGGTTCAAACAGAGATGGCGGTAGAGAGGCGAAAGTTATGGATTGCAGCTTTAAAATAATACTATAGTATTCAGCTGTGTGGGCATATTTCTGAAAAAAGATGTGCCAAGTATTTTCCTTCATCCTTCTACAGATATTTCACATTACACAGTCCAAATCCAAAGACTATAACAACACTTAATGAGCAAATAGATGCATATAATGCAATTAAAGCGTTATGTGCTTTTGTGTGCGCTGAGAGTCTTTGTGTGTGTGTGTGTGTTGGTTGGTGGCCAATGTGTGATTCAGAGAATTTTATTACAGATTAAGAATTGGATTATGCTGTTTCAAATGAAAATGCAAGTCTAAATAGAACCATTAAAGGAAAAAATGGAGAAGAGGCAGTGGAAAACGGGAATATGTGGGCTAGGGTTTTATGGTTTGTTTTAGAGGGAGATAGGAAGTGTGAATGGGAACCGAATCATGTCTGGCAGTGTTTAAACAGCCCCTTTATCCTCCACTGGGAGATTCCCAGTGATGAGGGAGTCTGGGCATAATCTCTAGGAAATCCAGCCGCTGGATGCCGCGGGTCCCTGAGGCTCTTTCAGACCGCGTGGAGCTCTGTTTCAGAGTCTGACATCCACAGCTACTGCCTGTGATTTGTGTTCTCATGGACAGATTAAATCATCAGAACAGATTCTCTGTGTTCTGTTTCTCTCTCTGTTGTTGCACATACTTTGTGTGCTACGGCAATTTAAATCATATTTTTCTGTCTTTCATTTTCTAAATGTTTTCTTTCTGACTCTTTCCTCTCTGTTTCTTTCTCAACCCTTAGTGTTGGCCACAAATGCATTCAAATTGCAGGATGGTGTAAAATTCTGCTAATAGCTCTCAGGTCTTGTATTGCTCCAGGGACATTGGTTATGGTTATATTACAAACCGTAATTTACCGTAATTAACCATAGCAGGGCGAAACAGGGGAGTAGTCATTTTACAGGAAGTGTAATATACACAATATACACAAAATGTAACATAAGCACACCACTGAATGTATAGCATGGCTGCAGAAATCGCGTGTTCCACACCAATGTAGTTTAAATCACCTCTCTTTAACTGCACGTGGAAGACGCTGACAGAAATATTGCCTTCTCTTGAACTGTTGTCCATCTGTCTGTCCTGCTGTGCGTCTGTCCATTAGACAGAGGAGAACACAGTGATGAAGGAGGTGCTGGGGAACATGAAGAACATCAAAGACAAGCGCATGTGCTGGCAGGACGGTCGACTCTTTGAGGATAAGGAGGACTGGGTCGTGGACAGCTGCACTAAGTGTACCTGTCAGGTAGGAGTAAGTGATGAATGGAGGAGAAGGAAAGAAAAGAAAATCTGCTTTTTGTTCTACATGGTCTGGCTTCATGTTTTATGGCCTTATTCTGCAGGAATCAAAGATTGTGTGCCATCAGATCACATGTCCGCCAGTAGCCTGCGCCAGCCCGACTTTCCTGGATGGAGAATGCTGCCCGGTGTGCCTGCGTGAGTAGGATTTCTGATGTGTTTCTGAGACACACGTTCACTGCATCAGGACAAGCTGAAACTAAATCACTGCCATTATAATCAGTGAAGCTGTTTACACTGGTAGTGACTGATGCAGAGAGCAAGATGAATCTCCATTATTTTTTTCATGGAGAACATGCATATATCAAGTTAAAGCAACTGTTTATCCTTCTAAAATATAGCAAAATTCACCAAAAAATGGAAACTTTTCCATCATTTCCTCACCCTCATGTCATTCCAAATCTGTCTGACTTTTGTGCTTCTGAGGAACACAGAAGATATTTTGAAGTACGCTGGTAACCAAACAATAGTGACACCCATTGACACAATGGACACAAAACCACTGAGACATAAAATATCTTCTTTTGTGTCCCACAGAAGAAACAAGTTATTTTGGTTTGGAATGACATGAGGGTAAGTTAATGATGGAAACATTTTCATTTTTGGTGAATTTTGAACCTTCTTTTTATACTAGCAGTATACTAGCAGACATTGACAAAAAAACTTAAAAAGTCTTGATTTCACAAGATCTTTGAATGACTTCTGATCATTCCGTCAAGTCAGCTTGTGGTGTTTCTGATACTAACATAATGTGTGAAATGGTTTCACTACTTTTTAATATCAGTTGATTTTTATTGAACAATGAGGTAAGATACAAGTTTTCCACCCAGTTTACTGTTGCTGACGTGAACCCTCAATTACAGCTTTTGGTGCTTCCAGTATAGAAAACCTCAATCTGTGGCATTTCCAATGTAGACGTGATATCACACATGCACACACATAAACAGACCGACATTCTGTTTAAAAATATCCTTACTCAAGTTTTAATAATACATAACTGTTATTGTTTTAAAGGTTCTGGTGTTTGCAAACCACATATTTTTATTAGCCATGAGTTGCAAGCATTACTGTATGTTCCCATCCTCTGAAGTGGGTCGAGAAGGATGATGTCATATGTACAGTAACTCCAAAACATCAGAGGCGAAGTGCATGTTGCCTTTGTTCTTTAAATATACCAGCAATAAAGAGCACCCTCCCAGCCAACTGGGAACGTTCTCAGAATGGTTACTAACCTTCTCTAAAAGTTCTCTCAACGTTATTAAAAAACGCTTTGCAGTAACATTATAGTAGAGCCTTTTTATTGTTATATATTATATATATCAAAAAACTTTATTTTTAAGTTTTTAGTGGAACGTTTAAAAAAGTAACCAAGCAATAATGTTTAAAACAATGTAAAATAACTGTTTGTTATTTTTGTTATATTGTAAAAAAATGGACATTTTGAAGTTACATTTTTGTAATTTAATGGAAACATTCTTACAAAATTGTTAGCTGGGTTGCTGGTTGTGGTGAAGGGGTAAAACGAGGTCAGTTGTGGGTGAAGTTGCCCGCATTAAACATGCTTATGTGTCTGTGTGTGTTGGGCTCATGTGCACACAGCTAAAGACAGCGAGGATGGCTGGTCCCCCTGGTCAGAATGGACAGAGTGTACAGTCACATGTGGAACAGGTACCCAGCAGAGAGGCAGGTCATGTGACGCTACAAGTAACCCCTGCAGTGGCCCTTCCATCCAAACCCGCAGATGCAGCCTGGGAAAATGCGACAGCCGGGGTGAGACAGTTTTTGCTTTACCATTATACAGTAAATCACACACTTCCTCTGAACACCTGTCGTTTGGTCATCTAGAGCCAGTTTTCTGGTCTGTTTGGTCCATGAAATCTTAAAGGGATAGTTCACTTGAAAATAACAATCCTTCCATTATTTACTCACCCTCATATCATTCCAAACCTGTATGACGTTTATGCTTCTGAGGAACACAAAAGAAGATATTTTGAAGTATGTTGGTAACCAAACAACAGTGGCACCCATTGACTTCCATTGTATGGACATAATACCACTGAGACATTTCTCAAAATGTCTTTTTTTGTGTTCCACAGAAGATAAAGTCATTCAGGTTTGTAATGACATGAGGGTGAGTAAATGATGGAGGAATTTTCATTTTTGGATGAACTGTGCCTTTAAAAGTAGATCTTGAAACAACAGAAATTTGAGTGGTATTGATTTTTAATTTTGTCGCTTTAGTCTTAGAACTAACAGGGGGTGAGAATCTGGCTGGATCTGATGATCAATACATCAGTCTGGATCTGACAATACATCAGTCTGGATCCAGTCATAATATAATATTATTCTGATGTTTAATGCCCAGTGTGCAGTTATTTAAAACGGTAATATATTCTGTTCTTTTGTTTTTCTTTGTTCCTCTTTCATTGTCATTGGACTTCAGCGTATTTGGTGAGAATGATGGCCAATCTCCTTTTTCCCATAATATTAATAATATTCTTGGCGTGAGAGAATTGATTCAGTATTGTACAATTAAATATTGTAAAATATTGCAATCCTCTGAAATCGTTCTTCCCCCACCCATGCGTTTCCAGCCATCAGACATAATTGTAATGCATTTGTCTGTAGGTCTCTGAAGGCCGGTGTGAAAGTGTGTTAAAAACAGACTGGAGAAAGACAGGTCTAAAATACAGCTGTCATACATCTAAACAGATGATAAAAATAATAAATGGAAAAAAGAAACCAGTTCACCCAGACTGTGGCTTTCTGTTTATTTCCAGGCTGATTCTCTGAATCTATGTGAAGGCACAAGAAATGCTCATATTAGGCTGTATTTTTTAGCTATTTATGAGCTTTAAATGTGGACCATATCAAACAAAAATCATTTATTTCCACTGCATTCCACCCTCTTGAGGAATGCCACAATACAATGCTAACTTGATTTTGTGGCAATCGGAAGGTTTTTGTGAAAACACTGATGTTTTTTCTCATCTAATCTGTTGTAAATATTTATGAAGCGTGTGCTAATGGATAAACTTCTGGAATGAACTGTTTTTTTACTCTCTGTGAGGTTTTAATGAACGGCATATGGCCCTTTGTGGTGTACCAATGCAAAATCGCTCCGCCAGCTCTGGCTTATGACCGACTTAAATGTTTTTTATAACTGACAAATGTTACCAGCTGGTGTCTTGGACAGCATCGGACAGAATATCCATAAGCGGGCCTGCATGAAATTTTTCTGCACAGATATCCGTAAGAAGCGTTTATAATCATGCTGTCTCATTAACTTTCACTGTAGTTCGTCAAGATGGTGGCTGGAGTTTGTGGTCCCCCTGGTCGTCGTGTTCAGTGACATGTGGAGAAGGGCAGATCACAAGAATTCGGCACTGCAACGCCCCTGTACCTCAGCTGGGAGGAAAAGACTGTGAGGGCAGCGGGAGAGAGACACAGAGGTGTGAAGCCAAACCCTGTCCAAGTGAGTGTGGGAAGCTATCTCAGCGAGTTTTAGATTGTAAAACTGTTTCCGTAACATTTCCATTAGTTACCAAAATGTCAAAAACTGTATTTTAAAAGTGATAAGGACGTGCAAAATGTCCAGTTTTTTAGACATTATATAAACATTATTGACAGACTTTTTTTAATTCTGTAAAGTTTTTGAAACGTTCTACTAACTGCTTAAGAAAAATGTTTTTGATATATGACATACAACGTTAGAAAAATATTCTACTAACATTAATGCTAGATTGTTTGTTGATAACTTTGAGAGAACTTTTAAAGAACATTAACCAACATTCTGGGAATATTCTCTGTTAGCTGGGATGCTGTTCTTTTTCTTCATAAATGTATATAAATACATTTTGTCTGCAATATGACTTGGTATGACTTCGGAATATAATCTTTAATGTAAATAACTGTTCACTATAAACTCTCAGTTCTTGAGTATAACTGTACTCTTTTCTTCACATAGTTGATGGCTCCTGGGGCCCGTGGTCTCCATGGGCGATCTGTTCCACCACCTGTGGAGGAGGTACGAGAACTCGAACCCGTGTGTGTAACAGTCCTCGGCCACAGTATGGCGGCAAAAAATGTCCAGGAGAGTCCAGAGACACTGAAGCCTGTAACAAACATGACTGCCCTGTGGGTATGTTAACGTCAGAAATTTCTCTCTGTCTGTCTTGTGATTTTTTTCTTGCTCTCTCCTTGATTCCATACTGTCTTTAAATCTACAACATGTCTATAAACTTCATGAACATAAAGCGTAATGTCTCTCCCGTCCTTCATTCTCTTCTTCGTCAGACGGCTGTCTCTCTAACCCGTGTTTCGGGGGTGTGGACTGCACTAGCTCTCCTGATGGCTCATGGGAGTGCGGGCCCTGCCCTGTCGGTTTCCGTGGCAATGGAACATTTTGTGAGGATGTTAATGAGGTACAAAGAACAAAGAGAGCTTTTATTAAACATCAGAGTTACAACAAGCGGCCACACTGCATATCTTAAAATTCAACATGGAGGGTGAAGTCTTTAAAATGACGTTTCCATGCCAAACATGTAGTGATACAGCAGTTTTATCTATGCTGGAATAATTTAAAATGTGGTCCACCCTAATAACAAGCAAAATTGTAAAAATACTGTATTTAAAGAAACATTTAAAACAACATAATGTCTTGTTTTTCTGTCCTATAGTGCAACATTGTGCCTGATCTTTGCTTTAAATTTGGTGATAATCATCTGTGCGTGAACACAGATCCAGGATTCCACTGCTTGTCTTGCCCTCCTCGATATAAAGGCAATCAGCCGTTTGGAATGGGAGTGGAGGCTGCCAAGCAAAACAAACAGGTCAGTAATTCAGTCTTTGGGCAGACTGGATCAGTTATTGTCTCAATCTGTTGGTCTTAATCAAAGATCTGGCCTCACATAGTCTTGCGTATTTTGACTTATGACTTGCGACAAAGTCTGATCCCCATTGCAGTTAATCTGGCCACGAACTGCCTGCTTAGACATGCCCACATGACCGACATGTAAATGACGGATCAATTAAAAAACACCAGAAAATAGCGAAATCAATTGTATTTGGAATTTAATCTAAAAATAAGTGCACATTGTTTCATAGACAGAAGCTCAAAACGCAAAATGTCATATACAGTTTTCCTGAATATCTAGTTCACTAGCTTAAATATTTAAACAAAACTTATTTGTTTTCAGAAGTGAAGTTTCATTGTTGTGTTATGTATTATGCTTTTCTAAGAAGGCTTTTTAGTCTCATCTGTGTTGGTAGCAAACTGGCAGAAGATTGTCCACTTCATCTTTGGTTGCTCCAGGGTGACTGTCCATGCAGAACTTGTGTTGTTGAGTCACTTTGGACAAATGAAAAGTGCTAAATGAAAAAATCTCCCCGCTGCTGTATCCCATAACAGAGGCCAACCATATGGATCTCGCTCTCACTCAGGCTTCGTTCCCATTGCTCTCTGGTGAACCAGTTTCGTGGAGAATTCTTGGAGAGCTGGTTCTTTTGCTGTTCTGCCCAGAGATTTCATAACGTCCAATCTAATAAGTTTGTCACCGGCCTCCAGCTTCCCTCGCTTTGATCCAGAGCCCCAGAGTAATAAAATGGGGCTGAAAGAGTAAAACAAGGCTGCAAGAAATAGTCTCAAAGCTCCAGCATATTTCACAGCTGAGATACTGAGCTTTTCAAATAAACTGCGCAGTTGTTCGAACCGCAGACCATCAGTAGATAAAAAATGATCACTGCTTTAGTTAACATTTGCACTAGTATTATATAGTTGAAACCATAAAATCAAAAAAGATTTTTTTACAAATAGTAGTAGCTTTGAACAGTCTGTTTTGTCTGTGTTGACTGAAGAGGGTCAAAGATTATAGAATTAATAAGATATCAAAGTTCTGGTACAATGAATGGGGGAAACTTCAACGCTGAATATGACCGCTCTAGCAAATGCCATATTATGCCAAAAAATAAGTCCCGCCTACTAGTATAAAAAGAGCCAATCATCAGTAGCCAAACAGTAACAGTCTCTGAAGGAGGGGCTATTTACAGAATGTTGTGAAACAGAATTTATGGTACAGTTGGTCAGATATTTATTGTTTTTTGTGACTATTGATTTTAGAGATATCTGCCTGCCCTCATTAAAGTAGATAGGACTTGGTCTTGTATGACAGAAATAGCTGAAGACATTGCAGAGATGGCCGCCGAGTACAACGTCTTCGATTCTTCTCTTTGCAGGTGTGTGAACCAGAGAACCCCTGCAAAGACAAGACCCACAACTGCAACAGGTTTGCTGAGTGTATCTACCTGAGCCACTTCAGTAACCCCATGTACAAATGCGAGTGTAAAATTGGCTACGCTGGGGACGGCCTCATCTGTGGCGAGGACACTGACCTCGATGGCTGGCCCAATCAGAACCTGGTGTGCGGAGCCAACCAATCATATCACTGCAAGAAGGTACAATAAGAGGTTCTCTTGTTTCCTGTGGCTACAAGTCAAAATGTTTGATAACTCATGCTCAAGGAAAATGTACTTTGTACTTTGCAGGACAATTGTCCCAATCTTCCAAACTCAGGGCAAGAGGACTTAGACAGAGATGGTCAGGGTGACGCCTGTGACAAAGATGATGATAATGATGGCATTTTGGATGAGGCGGTAAAAAATCCTTAATTATATGATTGAGAATCTTATTTACAGTGAGGATATAAATCTCTAATGTCATTCTTTCTATTGTGCTCCAGGACAACTGTCCTCTACTCTATAATCCCAGGCAGTTTGATTACGACAAAGATCTTGTCGGCGATCGTTGTGATAACTGCCCGTATGAGCACAACCCCGCTCAGATCGACACAGATGGGAATGGCGAGGGAGATGCCTGCGCGGCTGACATCGATGGAGACGGTGAGAAACTGCAGCTGCGTTTCCATAGCAACCACCGAATCAACAGCACTCGTGATGAGTTCAGACAAGCTTCGGTTTTAAAGCTTGGACAATTCATGATAGTTCATCTGAAATAATCTGTTTGTCTAAATGTTAATGTAAATCTGTTTAAGTACTTGTTGTCATGGTAACAGTTCTACACCACAAGCAAACTGATAGAATGAATGACTCTTTCCTGTCTGCCGTTGGTTGAAAAAAGCAGGTAGATTGGAGCTTACACAGGGAAAAGCAGCTCAGTGTTGGTGAATGTACATGGCTCTTGTTACCAGGTCTCTTGTGTAATGCTAACATCACTCTGTCTGTGTGATCCAGAGGTTCTGAATGAGCAGGATAACTGCCCGTACATGTACAACAGTGATCAGAAGGACACAGATATGGATGGAGTGGGAGATCAGTGTGATAACTGCCCTCTGCTGCACAACCCAGAGCAGGTACAGCACACATCTCATTTTATACACACACACACACACACACACACACACACACACACACACACATATATATATATATAGAGAGAGAGAGAGAGAGAAAGAGAGAGAGAGAGATTTGGATGGATGGATGGATGGATGATAGATATAATATGGCTGTCAAAAAATACTAATAAAGCTACTAACAGAAAAAAATGACCAGTGACTGTACTCTGAATTATTTAAATTTCTTTGTAAGGAAAGGAAAACAAAAAATGTGTAAATAATATGCAATATTTCTGTTTTGTTTAAAAGTGATTTAGAATAATACCTAATTATTTTGTATGCCGTATAAAGTAAGTTATATAAAATAATACATTTCTGTTATGAAAGGGTTTGATGAGGGAGTATTTTGAGTGTTTATGAGGTTGTGCTGACAAATGTTGGAAAACATTGTTCTATATAAGAACAGCGTGAGATACATTTTAAAAGAACGACAGGAACATTTTCGAGTCGTTTGTGTGTTTTGACAGGCTGACTTGGATAATGACCGGGTTGGTGACCAGTGTGACAACAATCAAGACATTGATGAAGACGGTCACCAGAACAATCTGGATAACTGCCCCTACATACCCAACGCCAACCAGGCTGACCACGACAAAGACGGAAAAGGAGACGCTTGTGATTTTGACGATGATAATGACGGAATTCCTGATGAAAAAGACAACTGCAGACTGGTGCCTAACAGAGATCAGCTAGACTCTGATGGTAAATGATATTGTGTTACCTGGATTATGATTACAAGTATCTTAAAACAGCTGGAAGAGATTCTCTATATTTCTATATACTGTTGCAAAAATGTTCACACACAAACACAGACTCCCAGTTATAGAAATTCTACACTTCATATCGTATCTGAACAGCAATGTACTCTCCCCTCCAATCATAGCCTTCATTCTGGCACATAATGCCCACTTTTCATGATCCAATCATTGTCGTGATGGACAAAACCAAGCCCCCACATTTTTTCTCTTAATTACTATTCCGTTTCATTCATAAATCAGATTATGGAAGTAAAATGGGTTGAGAACAATGTTTTATTTTATTAATCAACTAATTTAACCTTGGTTTTCCACAGGCGATGGAAGAGGTGATGCCTGCAAAGATGATTTTGACAACGACAGCATTCCAGACATTTTGGACGTGTGCCCTGAGAACTACGCCATCAGCAGCACTGACTTCCGGAAGTTTCAGATGGTGCATTTGGACCCCAAAGGGACCACACAAATTGATCCCAACTGGGTGGTCAGACATCAGGGCAAAGAGCTGGTTCAGACTGCCAATTCGGACCCTGGTATTGCTGTGGGTGAGTATGAGCGTTCAGAACATCCGACACGTTCATTATTTTTACTTCGTTGGATGTCGTTGAGTAATTGAACCTTTGATGTTTAAGGTTTCGATGAGTTTAACGCTGTGGACTTCAGTGGCACATTCTACGTCAACACAGACAGAGATGACGATTACGCCGGGTTTGTGTTCGGCTATCAGTCGAGCGCACGATTCTACGTGGTCATGTGGAAGCAGATTACTCAGACCTACTGGGAAGACAAGCCCTCCAAAGCTTTCGGTATATCAGGGGTTTCACTGAAAGTGGTCAACTCCACCACGGGTGCAGGAGAGCATCTCCGTAACGCTCTGTGGCACACAGGTGACACACCTGGACAGGTGAGACTGATTACTCAAGAAAATCACTTATGTTTGCATTTTACAAAAGGCCTTTTGCAAACTAATTACTGCATGTGATCCGACAGGTGCAAACACTGTGGCACGACCCCAAGAATATCGGCTGGAAAGATTATACCGCTTATAGGTGGCATCTTATCCACAGACCCAAAACAGGCTTCATTAGGTGATCAATGCAGCTGAGGTTACATACAGCCACAGTAACCCGTGAAAAGTATGTTGAGTTAACAGATCTGTGTTGTTGTTTCTCTCCAGAGTGGTGGTTTATGAGGGGAAACAGATCATGGCTGACTCAGGATCTGTTTATGATAAGTCATACACAGGAGGGAGATTAGGACTGTTTGTGTTCTCCCAGGAACTTGTTTACTTCTCTGATCTCAAGTATGAGTGTCGAGGTAAGTAGATCATCATAACAGATGTTTACATTTTTTCTTTAAAATTTTGAACATTCCTGGTTAAAGCCGCAATCTGTAACTTTGTTGAATAAAAATTAACAAATTCAATTATTGAGTAAGCACATGACTGATGTGTTCAACACAATCTCTTTCCCCCGATTCACAACAGTAAGTTTATAATAATGATTTATAATATGAGCTGTCGGGTCTGATTTTGTGGGAAATGTCTGTAAACAGAAAGAACCTTTTGTGAGAAGATCCAGCTACTACATCCGGGTGCTGTAGATGATGCAGCGTTTGTATCTTGTTCTTACCGCAGTTGTTTAGAATTAAAACTTGTCATCTATGTTAAGAAAACAACTCCACAAGTAACCTGCAATTTTATGTTTCAAACAGAGATGGCAGTAGAGAGGCAAAAAACAGATTGCAGCTTTAAAGACATTTGACTTATTTGATTTTAATATCATTAGGTGATAGTATTACAACTGCTTTATGAAAATACGGCCTGTCTGACATAAATTTAGCTTGTCTTAAACATTCAGAGCTCCTGCTGTTTGCACAGTTTCTGACTACACTCAGATCCGTTTGTTAAATGCCATTGATGAAGAATGCACTAAACACTTGTTTTATTTTTTATCTTTCAGATAACTGAACAAGAACAGAAATGGAACGTGTAAGAGACTTTAGCACAATAACACACTCTCTGACAAAAAACAAAGACTTTGAAGGACTATATCACAGAATAAAACAGATGCCAACCAGTCACCCTGAGGAAAAGTGCAACCTTTCACATGTATAAGGATTTATTATATACTGTATCTGGTTTCGTTAAAGAAAACATCTTAAAAATACATTTGTTAGTCAATGTTAGGCTAATTATAGGTCATTTAAAAATGATATTTGATTGTATTTCTACACACACTCTGGAGGAAACACAATCACAAAACGTTATCATCCATTTCATGGCAACTTTATCACCCATCTGCTTTACTTGCACAAGATTTTTGTACTTTCTGTGTGTTTTGACATTGTGCAGCATTTTGTGTTGTTGTTGGATACATCTTTCTCTACAACCCTCGATTCTAACAGGGGCTTTGGGTTTGATCAGCATATTAATGTTTAGGACCTTTGAGATGAAGATGTTTATATTAAGACTGTATCATAATTACGTGTGTAAAGTATTTATATGACTCTTGCAGTTCAGTATCAAGTTTGTGTCTAGTTTATTGCAATGCTTTCGGAACGTAGACATTGTAAATACTTATTTATTTGTTTACACTGACAACATTTGACTGTTGCAGATTTTCATTGCTGTGCTTTAAAACATTCATTACAGCTTCATGCTTGTGCAATTTTGTGTCATTCAGTTTTTGACAGAAATGTTTTTAAATGTGAGTATTGAGTTATGGTTGCGGTATTTGTCCCATGATGCCACGATGCATTTGTTACATATAACACAAATTTACTGGTTTTAACACACATTTATCTTTGGTTTCCTGCTTCTCCTGTTCACCAGAGAAAAGTTCAGTGTTCACACGAGACTTCATTGGACTAATAATTCTGTCTGAGAGACTTTAGATTATACAAGCAATACAAGCAAAGTTAAATGTAACTTTGTCATTTTCATTGCCCAGATCTTTTGAGCCTGAAGATTCGTCTACAGTACGTGTTCTGTCCTTTTTCGCTTTTAAAATGCATTTTCTAATAATCACATTCATATTTTGTAGAAAGTGCAACGCTTTTGATTTTGATACATTTTGATAAGTTCTCTACAATTATTTTCACAGGTTTTCTTAAATAAAGGTTTACACACAGTTTTCTATTCAGAACTGGTGCTTTGCAGTCTTTACAAATACAAGAACAGAATAGAATAGAATAGAATAGAATAGAATAGAATAGAATAGAATAGAATAGAATAGAATAGAATAGAAAGAGCTTTATTTACAAGTATGGCACACACAAGGAATTTGTCTTGGTGACAGTGTGGTATTAAAATAATAAAAACAGTTATATAATACAGTATATATAAGTGCAGCAATACAAGTAGTTTTCTGAATGTACAGAATTCAGAAAAGGTTATTGCACAGATAAGTTGTTTACAATAGTGTTTACAGATGTACAGATTATGAATGTTATTTACAGACAATTCAGGATGTTATTTAGTAAAGGTAAAGGGACGTACAATACTGTGTAATATAATACAGTAGTTTTTACTATTATGTCTGTTAGCTAACTAATGTTCACAGGTAACTGTAATCATTGCTGTCATAATGATTTTTGTCCTTTACTAAACCACTTTTAGCATGTCTTACACCTGGAAAGATGTGAAACGGGCTGTGTCCAAAACCCCAACAAGGCTCCTTTATCAGGCAGTTGACCTATATGCAAACAGACAGAAAGACAGCCCAGCCACCCATTGGTTAACATTCTCTAAAAGTTCTCTTAAAGTCCTCTCAAAGTTAGAAAAAATATTCTTTATATTATAAATCATATTAAAAACATTGTTCTTAAGTTTGGTAACAGAATGTTTTAAAAATATAGAATTAACAAAATGTTTGAATAATATTCTCATAACCAAGCAATAACATTAACACAACATCTAAAAACAGTCCTAGAACTTTAAAAATAAGTTTTTTAATGTTTTTGTTAATGGAAATGTTAGGGAAACGTTCTTACAACCAAAAATTGCTAGCTGGGAAGACACGTCTACTGTGCACTCCATCCTGACTGATGCATCAGCAATGGAATTTTGTTCCAGCAATGATTTCCCATAATTTACCCTCAGTGTTGAGCAGCAGTGGGGGGTGACAAATGAAAAGCATAAAAATTGTGACACCAGTTGTGATTCCAAAACATAATAATATTAAAGGGCCCCAAACAAAGATTGTTGTCGTACAAACATCCCACAAGAGAATACAGAAGTGTCAGTGAAATGAAAAAAGCGGAGACAATATCCAGCTACATGCTTTCTTATTGTATTTAATATGCTAGGTTTCGGGAACCTCATCACACTTTTTATTACCCTTTTTCTGGCATTTTAAAGGTTCCAAGTCTTTTGTGATCTCCAGCAGGCTCAGTCTGCTGCAGAACACCAACTGACATCTAAGAGTTACAGCTGCTCCACAGAAGAGGCCAAGATACCATTGATATGTTGTAAATGCGGTTAGGCCAAAGAGACAAAAATATGTGCTTTATAATAAGCCAGCAACTGGCTTTAAGAGATAAACAAGTTAATGTCAGGGTAGGCGATCTTTCCCAGAAACATTTTTTGGTATGCTGGTTAAAAATCTCTTCACATCCTGATAAAAAGTAAAATAAATATATATATAAATGTTTTGTGGAAGGCACAGGGCCATGAATAGTTCGTCCAATCATTGCATTCGGTAAAATGCAATGATAGGACATCCTTCTTGCCTGTCAAATGATGTGTTGTGCACTACTGGAGGAGGCGTGGCTTTGGAGAGCGCTCTGAAGAGAGGACGGGATCTTATGCATTAAAAGCTAGCTTGTTCTTGCTAGCCTCTCTTACATTGCCTACTTTACCTTTAAAAGACTACTGGCATCTTTACCTACTGCTGTTAAAATCAAATGAGGAGGCACCAGGCCAGAAAAATGAAACAATGTTTTCTCTTATAGTACCTGGGTTTCCTCATGGACCATACATCAGACATTACTAAATTCACTTCCAGAAACAACTGTTCTTTTACAAAACAACTTCCACCATATGGTCTAAATTAATAGTTGTGTTTTATATCTTCCTGTTCCACTTGCTCAAACCTATTTCTATTCAAGTTTAATTTAATTCACATTATTGCTTTTGTAGTTTTTGTGTTTAGCATTACTTACAGAACCGAAATCACTTTGATGGACTGAATACCTAAACAAAAACACACCATATGTTGCTTTCTGAATAAGCAATAATCCACACGAGGGCCTCTCAGTCGACCATTTGGTAACTATTAAGGTAAATGATTATTTAATTGAAACTGACTGTGAAATTTCTTATTGACTGACGTTCAGTTAGTAGGTGCTGTCAACCAAAAAATATAAATGTTAACAAGTGTGGCCAGGAACCCATAACCTCGCCTGAGCTAGTTTTCCATAGAAACAAAAACAATCAAACGAACAGCTTTTGCAGTGAAGCATTAGGAGGCTTAGAGTCATTTGCAATTTTTGGAAATATAACTGTAATACCCACAATATGGTTATTGTATATGATAAATGACTCTAACGTAACGAATATTGTTATTATTCTAGAATAGCGCATTAATTTAGCTAAACATCAATTTTAATCAACCTAGCTAATACCCTGCTAACAGTTTTAGGTTGTAAGAGCAATTCCCTAACATTTCCATGAAGTAACAAAAACGTTAAAAATGTTATTTTGTACGTTTTTAGGAACGTTCAAAATGTCCAGTTTTTTTTAGACATTGTATTAACAATATTGCTTGGTCATAAGAACATTATTCAAACATTTTTAATGTAAAATGTTAAATTAAAAATGTTAAAAATGTACAATTTTAAAAGTGTTCCACTTTACTACTTAAGAATAAGGTTTTGGATATATATTACATTAAAAAACATTCTACTAACGTTACTGAACGCACATTTTTGATGACTTTGAGAGAATTTGTAGAGAACAATCACTAAACATGTTAGCTGGGTACCTGCAGCTTGCAGTCTTTTAATGTGTCTTTCTTTAAACATTTAGCCTTCTGTTTCTGTGCTGTTTTATTAAAGCCTGACCTCTCTGTAATATGGGTGACACTACATACAGCTGCCAGATGATTCATTGAATTAAGTTTCTATGATATAATCATCCGCTTCTGCTCCCTCTTGGCTTGTGGCCGCATTATGATGTAAGACTATGAAATGTTTAAATATGCTGTTCTGATTTATAGACAATAGCTCTACATTGTGCTTCCCTTAAATGGCGTTTTGATTATTTTTCTTTAAGCCATAGAAACCGTCTTGTGTACGAGGTCAGCCATGCTCCTCGGTTATGTCATGACGGTATGAGAAAGGTTAAATGCGGACAACATTTCAAAAGCTGAATGGTCGCTTTCATTTTGTCTTTAGGTTAAAACAGGATGAGTAAATATTGTGTCTATGCCTGACATTGCTAGTTGAGTTTCAGTTTGCTGTGAGAAATATTTGCTAGTCTGGGTGCAAAGATCAGGGTTCTGCACAAACAGCCCTGGTGAGGATGGGAAGGGTCTTCCTCTGAGTTCTGAAGAATCGCGGATGAATGTGAGAACATAAATTAGTTTCCATTAGAACAGACTGGAAGTTCAATATCCTGGGAGGCAGATAAAAAGGACTCCTGAACATAACCAGCACACAAAGGTGCTAAATCATGCCATAGAAGAACCATTATTGCCTGTATGGTTCTGTGAAAAAGTACCTTTAACATCCGCAGAACCTTTCTGTTTCACATAAGGTTCTTTGCAGTGCGAAAAGGTTCTTTAGACTATAAAAAGAAAAGAAAGAAATGGTTCTTTATTGTCTTTGACTGAAAGGTTCTTTGGGGAACCAAAATGGTTCTTCTATGGCACCACTGTGAAGAACCTTTTGTAGAACCTTTGTTTTTAAGAGGGTAAGCAGCTGTCAATGCATAACTTAACACAGCTTCTCAGTTACATAAAATTTATCTTTGACGTTCAGGTTCGTACATGGACTGGAGGGTGTTGAAATGTCTTGTACTCACTGGACTCACACGTTGGCCTTCTCGGGTTATCAGCACAGTCCACTGAGTTATAAATCTAATAATGAATCGATGAATAGCAGGTCATGCTCTGTGGAAAGAACAGAACTGCATGGACGTTTATAAATCAGTAAGGTGTGGTATGCCAAAACCTCGTTTCTACAGTTAATGGGGGCGTTTTCCTTTACAGCACAGAAGCCAAACCTCCCACTGAGAAAAGCACAGTTTTATACAGCCCAACTGCTAGACATGATTGTGTGTGTCCCCACTGAGATATATTTTATACTCTCAAACTTAAAGCTGCAGTCCAGGACGTTTGCCTCTACCGTCATCTCTGTTTGAAACATAAAACTGCAGGCTTCTTTACATACTTTCCTTTATGTATGTTGAAGTCAAATGAAGCCAAACTGACATTTCCCAGGAATTCGGACCCGGCAGCTCAAATCATAATCATAAACGTACCTTTATTAAGTCAAGAAGACTGTTTTGAACACTGATCTGTTATGTACTTGCTCAATAAACTAGTCTTGGTTTATTTTTAACCAAACATTATGGTTATGGATTGTAACTTAAAGGAACAATTTAACAATAGCACACTAGGTCAGTGAATTGGAGGACACCAAATGAAGAAGAAACAGGGAAACAGCTAAATTCGCCTGTTACAGAGGCCAGTAGATCATCCGTACAATGCTGACCTCTGCTGGAACACATCTTGTTCAATAAGTCATGTATTAACAAGCACAAAACTGCAATAAACTTGGCCTTCTGGAGTAAAGTGCCTTAAAACCCTTCATTCGTATATATTTTCTAGTACATCAACTATACTTGTAAAATAAAATAAGCACTCTTCTCCAAATGACCTACAAACATCCTTCTGAGTGTTTTTTTGTGATGGAAACAAACTTACTGAATTTTATATTGCAGATCGAAATGTACAAGCCTGTCACATGGGCACAGGGTCAGATGCCTACTTATAAACGTGCTGACTTTCAGAGGGGATTTCTGAGACCCCTGTTTACAGATCTGGTGGACTGGGCTCTTGAGTAATCACACTTTGACATGGATGTCCCTAAAAATACCACAATGGCTGCGCAATCATCATGACAGAGTAACTAACAGCATTCCTAACTGGCTCTACAAACAAATAATAAATAGATTTGGCCCACATACTGTCTGTATAATGTAATAATCAATAATCTTTCAATAATCTGTATAATCTTTGTTTATTTGTGTGTGTGTTTGGTTATTGAAAGCTTGGCAAACATATTTATATGAGTAATCCATATTTATATGAGTAACAGGGCATGCAAACAAATACCCACACATTTAATATTTTAATAAAGCGAAAAAAAAGTAAAACAGAAATAACAAAACCGACCAGCAATTTCCAAATTAACTTTATTAACTTTTTTTACATGATTTATTATAACAATTATAACAATTCAGACTTTAAACCCAGATTTAGGGCGACTCCGTTTATTATTATGTATGTGATGTATATATCGCATACAACAGTAAGATTCGCCATGAAATGAACATTTATTTATATTATTTAAAATATATGGGTGATGGTCAACATATAGTGCACATAAATAAATCTGTTAAATCTGTTCCTGGATCTGCGACCGTGGACGCTGTCGGCCGGAAATGACGCAGGAGGGGGCGGAGTCGCGGCACTCGAGCGCGTTCGGTTGCTGAAGTGAATGGAAACGGATCGCCTTCACAAATCTCACCATTTATTTTCCTAGAGAGTTCACAAACGACATATCCCCCGTCTTCTGTGCTTTATTGTTATTATTATTTGACGTTTATTTGTAGTTTATACTTCCTCCACTCTTCTCATTTGGAGTTATTTTTAATGACTGTCTCTAATCTGATCGCGGTGGAGGAGCCGCACTTGGGGGACTCCAGTATGAAAAAAGAGGCGTCTGAATTGTTAGGGTTTGTGGCTCAAAAAGATATTGTTTACAACCAACTTCTGCCTTACGAGGACAAATTAGACCGAGAGTCCAATGCAATTCTGGCCCAGGTCAAGGGAAACCTCGGCCGGGCAGTCCAGCTCAGAGAGATATGGCCAGGTGTGTTATTCTGGACGAGGAAACTTTCCACGTAAGTATCTGAAACATTATTATTATTATTATTAAACATCATCCATCAACACTTATTTTGCTGGACGCGACATTTGGTTTTGTTCTTCGAGTTGATTTACGATTGTAAATCGTGAGCATAAATGAACGTTTCTTTCTTAATACAACCTCATACACTAATGTTAATGTTTAAAAGGTGTGCTTTTCTTTTGGGTGCATTTATTCGGTCACTTTGACACTGAATTGCCCTTTTGTATTTCGCAGGTAAAAATATCTCCGCTACGTTTAAATGGGGCGCTAATGGAGAGCCGCGCATGCGCAGTGAATACTGTCGTTTTCTAGCAGTTTTGCTCGTCGTTTATTTATTGTTTAAACAAAGAAAACATTTGTTTAACGTGATCACTTTGATGCCTATACGAGAGTTATTTCATATCTTGGTTTTGTTGTTTGGTATAACACGTATGTTTGATAATAATCGATATTTGACATAAATACGATCTGCTTTGATATGTTTGACCTTTCGTTTTTCATTCATGTTTAACCGGCTATATTTATTCAGCGATTGCAAAACGACTTGTCATGTTTTCCTCACTCCAAACTATTTTAAGATCATTATAAACAGTCAGATGTCAGACTGCTTGTGACTCCATAAAACGCAACACAAGAATCTGTCAACAGTAAACAAACATGAGCACAAATATTGTACTGCCTGCCATGCAAGCCATGTGAGTATAACAGAAGTATTACAGCTGGACAAATCTGTCCTTTGTGACCCAGAATTCATGCTGTTTCCCTGTTTGGAGATGTCACGGCTTCAGTGTTTGTGTTGGCACTTGTGTGTGCCCTTACACGTTTAGGACACGGCTTTCTTTATCATTGGGGACATCACAACAAAACCTCTTTGGCAAGCCTCTTTTGTACGGAAACTATGCCGTCCAGCGATGAGGACAGCCATGAGTCGACTGCCTTTTCAACTTCCTATCCTTGTCGTTTTAACAGCTTGACCTAAATCTTGTCATTAAAGTGATTAACTCGAAGGAAGTCAATCTTGTTGCTTATGTCACCAATACTATGTTCACTTGGTGCTCGGTTTCTCACTGGTTTTTATCCACTGCTAACATCTTTCAGAGTTTTGGTTCCTCGCCAAAGTCGCTTTAGTTTGCTCGCTGGAGGCTATTGACATCTGTTAAGAGACCTGTATGTCCTTAAAGAGAAAAAGTACATTTTTCCATCATTTACACACCTTCTTGTCATTCCAAACCTTTATGACATTTATCTTCTGTGGAACACAAAAAAGATATTTTGAGAAATGTCTTGGTGGTTTTGTGTCCATACAATTGAAGTCAATGGGTGCCACTGTTGTTTGGTTACCAACATACTTCAAAATATCTTCTTCTGTGTTTCTCAGAAGCAAAAAATATCATACAGTCATACAGGTTTAAAATGGTATGAGGGTGAGTAAATGATGGAAGAATTTTTATTTTTGGGTGAACTATCACATTAATGTAGATAGTATCCTACAGACACTTAAATACTTTTATAGTATGTAGTGTAATGTTACATAAATCTAACATTGACGCACTAAATGTACCTTTTAATGCACCCACGGTAACTGTTGGATACAATTTTTTTTTTAATAAAGTTTTTAATTTTAATTCTAAAATTAATCTTGTCTCTCAGGTACTTGCGATTATATGGAAGAAAGTTCAGCAAAGAGGACCACGTGCTCTTTGTCAAACTGCTTTATGAGCTGGTCACCATCCCCAAACTGGAGATCAGTATGATGCAGAGCTTCGCCCGTCTCCTCATCACTCTGCTGAAGTAAGATTCACTTACCATACATGCACTCACTTTCGTCTCCTGCTGATGACATCAACACAGGAGGCCCAAAGATGATGTCACTGTCAATTGTTTTTTTTAATCAGCTTATGTATTATAAACAATGTTGCATATTGTTAGGCCTGAGCAGTTCATGGTAATATTAAAACATGTTTTTAAATCATTTTGGTAGTGTGACATCCTATTTTTCATGAAGCAAAACCAGTAAAGAATCACGGATATGTTTGGTTTTCCAGGAAGAAAGAGCTGCTTTCAAGAGATGACTTGGAATTACCCTGGCGACCCTTGTATGAGTTGCAGGACAGGATTCTGTACTCAAAGACGGAGCATCTCGGCCTGAACTGGTTTCCCAGGTACATTCATTTTCCATTTAAACCTTTAAGCCGAGGCAATGTGTAAAGTAAAATGAAGCAAAACATTAGATTAATCTATCAAAGTGTCTGTTTAAGTGGGATTTTAAGTGGGTCTCATCACTGAAATGTCACATGCATTTCTGCTGGATTAAACGGACCTACCAGCCACACGTGCTTAACAATACACGCTACAGTTAGTCCCATAAAGGCAGCCTTATTATTTCCATTCAGGCTTTCTTCTTTGTTGATCGCCTGTCACAGGTGGCATGTGCTCAATCTTTCAAGTTCTTTGAATCTGCACACACAGAACCGGTGCTGATAATGAGCCTCAAGTAAAGAATGTTTGCTCAGTAGACAGGAAGTGTTGAGTGCTCTTGTGTTTTCTCTCCTCTCATGTTCAGTTCTCTCCGGCCACGCTCTTCCTCTAAGCACATAATCGTTAAACTTGCTCAGAGGTGGTAAGGATCATGCAACTTTGTTAATATTTAAAGGAGCACCCAGTTTTTGTTTACATTTCGCTGGCTCTTATTTGTTCCAGCGGGTTTTTGACTTTATACTAACCTCCGTTTGTGTGCGTTGGACACAGTTGTGTTGTGTCTTTAGCATGTGTAATGTGTGTGTTGTTATATTGTTTGTTTTGTTTAGGTGTTCTTTAGTGCTAAATAAAATAAACATTAGTATTACAGTTTTTACTATAATTGCATGACGCAGTGGTCATGTGATCTCCACACGATGGCCCCTATCTGCTGTATGCAGAGCAGCTTTTCTAGGCCATTGATTTGACGGGAGTCTAACATTATTGAATTGTGATATTAATTTCTTTATGTGTAAAACTTAAAGGGACGGTTCACTCAGAAATCGAAATTCTTTCATCATTCATCATGTCATTCCAAACCTGTATGACTTTTTCATCTGAAGAACACAGAAGTTATTTTGAAGTACATTTGTAACCAAACAACAGTGGCATCCATTGAATTTCATTGTATGGACACAAAACCACTGAGATATTTCTCACTGAGATATTTTTCACAATATCTTCTTTAGCGTTCTGCAGAAGAAAAGAAGCCATAGGTTTGGAATGACATGAAAGTGTGTCAATGATGGAAAATGTTTAATTTCATTCCTTTAATGTGGAAAAAATGACTGAGTGCACCTTTAACAAAAATATGCATGTCACATTAAAAGTAAAACCCAGAACATGTACACAGGCCGTCAGACAACCAAAGCTGTTTGTGACTCACTTCTGCCTTTAACAGCATTTAATGACACGCTTGTATTGTACATTGTTCCTGAGCAGGTGGTCTGTTTGTAGCATCAGTTTTTCCTATGCACTTCAATGCAGATATCTGATACTCCAGTTTCCTTGTTTGGGATCCTCTTCATGGACTACGTCATAATAGCTCTTGCTGAGGGTCACATTTCAAGAGCCCATTTCAAACCTCAGCCCACCAGGTTTAGGGTCCCTGTCTGGGTGTCACATATCTGCAATATTTTGGTGGCACTCATAGGCTTGTTATAATGTGTTTGCAGTGTGACTTATGCTGCATGTTTTGATGGCTTTCACTCATGTGATGTATGTGATTTTGAAGGGCAGAATTGAATCATGAAGTAACCCTTCCACCTTAGATTCTTAGGACAACCCAGCCAACAATTTTAGGTTGTAAGAACGTTTCCATTAAGTGACAAAAACGTTATTTTCAATGTTCTAGGAACATTCAAAACGTCCAGTTTTTTTAGATGTTGTATTAACATTATTGCTTGCTTATTCACGTTATTCACTTTTTTAATTGTCTAATGTTTTTTAAATGTTCCCCAGACAACCTAAGAATAAAATGTTTGATGTATGTGATATGTAACATTTAAAAAATGTTCCACTAACGTTACTGCAAGAACGTTTTTGATACTTTTGAGAGAACTTTTAGAGAATGCTAGCCAACACTCTGAGAACGTTCCATGATAGCTGGGAAAGATCTTGAGGAAAAGCAGACAGTTTTAAACCAGCATCTAGAAAACAGGTGTACAGTAATACCCTACTATGTCTAGCATTTAACAGCACAGTTATGATCAAAGAAAACTAACCAGAAAGACTGGGTCTGGTTGTAATGTGTAATGGTCTTACGGTTTATCAGATTTTGTAATGCATGAATCGGTCTAATAACACTAGTGTGTTGGTCTTGTTTATTGTGTGCATGGAAGTACAAGCTGCTGTTGTATGTATGTTGTGTTAGTCACTTCACAGTTTTGTTTTCATTTGCAGCTCAGTGGAAGCAGTTCTGAAGGCCTTGATCAAGTGCTGCAGGCCGTGAGTATATTCTTTGTGCATTTTTTGGGGGAGTGACAATGAAATAAAAGACCTGACAGCCTCCGTTTATGTGGTTCCATAAGCTCTTTAGTTTCTCCTGATGCTTTTAATCCTATTTAAAGCTCTATTCATTTGACTTTTGGGAGTTTCCTGTCTCTGGGAAACAAAAGTGACCCGGGATCAGTGCTATCCCTACCCGAGCCTGAGGTCAGTAAGGACTGCAATATCTGCCAACAGTAGCTTATTGTAATTGAGTTAAGGCTAAAGGATCTTTAGTTTAATGTAGGCTAATCGCAAGGAAACATAAGGAGAGAGACAAAGACATTCTGAATGTTATTAAATCTGTGAAGCACAGATTTCCTAGCAGTCTTATGGAAGTTACCTAGAGACTGTTTTAAACTCCTTTCCGACTCATTGGTGATTATAGAAAAGGTCATCTTGGGCTGTACCAAAGTCCCTTTAAGGAAGTCTCCGCACTTGGTGGCCATGTTTGCAACACCTCCAGGTGGCTATTTCAGTCATACAAGACCAAGTCTTATCTACTTGAATGGGGGAAGACGCGTATCTCTAAAATCGCTGGCTAAGGTCACGATAAAACATTATTTCTGACCAACTATTAAACCGGTAATATTTGTAGGTTGCTTATGGGTTGTCCAGCAGATGATTGAGAAGATGCTACCGTGTGTGCTGAATCATTTATGTCTGAAGTCTGGATGTGTCTTAGACCGGGCTGTAATCCTTCAACAAAAAGCACATTAACTAGTTACCCAGTTAATGGGCATTTACTTAAATGGCGTACTCCATTCAACATGACATTTAGATACAGGCCAAGTGTGTTTTTAAATAAATATTTAGACAATATTCATAAAATACCATGACAATGTTTTAATAGTGTACATCTGTGTGTAACATTGTGTGTGTGTTTGTGCTTGCAGATATTTCCCAGAATCTTCCACGCAAGAGATGCTGGATGAGTGGAGACCTCTGATGTGTCCTTTTGATGTGACTATGCAGAAGGCGATGGGCTATTTTGATCTCTTCCTGCCCACCACTCTCCCCCCAGAGCTGCATGATAAAGGCTTCATGTGAGCGCTGACCAAACGTTACTATGATTGTGTGTGTTACCTCTCTCACTAAGACTTATGAAGAATGGATTATGACAGAGGGATGTTGAATTTCTGATATGTAGTCCTATAGAATTATAGAAACAAAAATGTGTTTGATTTGTTTGCTGTGTGTATAAAATAGTGAGAAATTCATTTTAGCTGATGTGAAATATCATATAAAAAATAATTACATGGAGATCTCAAATACAAAGTATAGATTAGTTCACAAACAATAATAATTGTATAGTCATTTAAATTGTATATCTAATGTTTGGTTTACTTTGTTTTGTCATCTTTAAAATCTGTTAAAATATGAGGTAAAAGGAAATGAGTTTGGTAATGGAATCTAGCTTCATGTTATAGTTCCCCAAAATCACTTCGCTCTGAAAATACAATGGTAAATTCTCACTAGTTCTCACATGTCTGTCTCACAGACTTTGGTTTGATGACTTTATAAGCCTGTGGGTGTCTGTTCAAAACCTTCCAAGCTGGGAAATCGTGAGTATAAGTTTGTCTCATTGTCGAGTTTTTCATCTGTGGATTTCTGTGCACCACAGTGATGACATTACATCAATAATAATGTGATTTTGTTTGTTTCAGCATCTCGTCAGTCTGTTTGCACGACTGGCGAATGACAACATTGGTTACATTGACTGGGACCCTTATATACCAAAGGTAATGTCTTTACTTTACCATTACCATCTTCTGCCTGCTACACATGATCTTTATGGTTGATGTATAGTAGAAACAAAAGTGTCTTGGATAAGTCGGTTCATGTGCACTGTAAGTCATTTAATCTGATTCAGTACTGAGAGTGCATAATATCAGGAAGCACAGTGGCTCAGTGGGTAGTACTATTGTCTTACAGAAAGAAGGTCAAACTGAACCAGGAGGCATATCTGTGTGGAGTTCGCATGTTCTCCCTCTGTTACCATATGGGCTTGCATGCTCTTTGGGTTTGCATACTTGACAAAAATGCGTCACTTTCACTTTTCGTTCTCTGCCTGTTTTCAGATCTTCACCAGGATCCTGAGAAGTCTGAATCTTCCTGTAGGATCCAGTCAGATGCTGGTTTCCAGATATCTGACAAACGCTTACGACATCAGTCATGTGGTCATCTGGATTTCCGCCATGCTGGTCAGTGTAAAGTTAAGCATGTTCTGTGATGATTAAGCAGGTGCTTTTATCCAAAGTGACTTAAAGTGCATTTAAGCTATACAGCTAATCAGTATATATGTTCCCTGGGACTCGAACCCACAGCATTTTGCGCTGATAATGCAATGCTCTACCACTTGAGCTACAGGAACATGAGAATTTGCACACATTTAACCTTCAGTTTTTTAATTCAATATGCTGGACAGCAAGATGTGTGTTTAATAATCTCATTTGTTATCTTACTGTGTGTATAAATGTTTGTGTATTTTAGGGAGGGCCCAGCAAACAGACGCAGAAACAGCTCAGTGGCCTTTTCAACAGTATCACCTCGTTTTTCCACCCATCCAACAACGGCCGCTGGCTGGTGAGTCACTCGACAGTAAACACTAAACTCATGCGCTTTATCATGACTACCGTGCTCTGAATACTTCAGCTGTGTTCATGTGTTAGGTTAGATGTGGGTGTTATATAGATGAGGAAGGATGTGTTATTTGTTTAGGGGTGATTTTGGCTACAGCATGAAGCGTTTAGTTGTTTGCAAAACAAATGTCACAGTTTTACTGTTACTTCAACAGTTTGCAGTTCGAATCTGGGCCATGTCCCAGCTAACAATTTTAGGTTGAACATTTCCCTACCATTTTCATTTAGTAACAAAAACGTTAAAAATGTTATTTTGAAAGTTGTAGAAACATTCAAAATGTCCAGTATTGTATGTTACCTTAATGTTTTTGCTTGGTTATAAGAACTTTAAACAAAACCTTTTAATTCTGTACCACTGTAAAAGTTCCACTAACTACTTAAGAATAATGTTTTGGATACATATGATATATAAGAATAAAGTGTTTTGCTGCAAGAATAAATGTTACTGCAAGAATGTTTTTGATAACTCTGAGAGAACTTTCAAAGAACTTTCTGAGAATGTTAGCTGTGGATATAAAGTTACTCAAACCATTATATAAGATTTAGATCATACCAGCCCACCCTTGTATCAAAATATAGACTTAACATTTAACTAACAATATAAGTAGTGCAATTGTTGTGAAATATGTTGCCAGAACATGAAGAACAAATTTGTCAACATATCAGTCAATAATGAATTGACATATTGTTAAAAACAAATACATTAACGTTATTAAGTGATTAAAAGGAGATTAGATCATCTTTCGGCATGACCAACTGTTGCTGTCCCGACTTTAAATTCTCTTCCAGAATGTTTCAGACCTCAGACACCAGACTACAGCTGTGTCCAATTGAATCCCAGCGCTGCTATCAGCAACGCGTGCCATTCTTTTTCTAGAAACATCTCCTCATAGACCGCATGGCAGCTTGTCTTTCTGGGGATGCGTTTCAAATGTCACACTAAACCCTGTGGAATCCTTTCATTGTTGTCACATTGTTGCCATAATGTTTT
Organism: Chromobotia macracanthus; assembly: GCA_036877525.1. NCBI lineage: Eukaryota > Metazoa > Chordata > Actinopteri > Cypriniformes > Botiidae > Chromobotia > Chromobotia macracanthus. The sequence goes on along the minus strand of JAZGTH010000073.1, from coordinate 4,645,925 downwards.
GTCCTCCTCTGGGCCTCACTGTTTGTCATGAAATACAGTCTGACTGTGGAACATCTAATGTGTTTTTGGAAGCCCACAGAAAGTCTTCCTCCTTTGAATTAGATGAATTGTGTGGTTTGTGGTGGGAACACAAAGTCTTATGGGAGGGAGGAACGCGTTGATGGCACCAAACTTGCTTATGAAGATGAATTTGTTAAAAAATTGTATACAGAGGTTTGTCCAATAACTGCCTTTGATCAAATGGGTTTTTCCAGCTAGCAATTTTTAATCTGTTTCCCAGTAATAATATCATCAGGGTGAAAGCTGTGGCAGAGCAGAAGTCCCTCCTTCTTGGTTTAAATAACCAATCAGCCTTTGCTGGAGTTTGTTTAGAGAAAGAGCATAAGTTCCATGTTTATCACTTCTCCCAATGATTTACTGCCCCCAGATACATGAATATTATATGAATAATTGATGAATGATACACATAATTAAAGCTGCAATCCTTAACTTTTCTGATTGAAAATGAACAAAAATCAGCTATGTACATGACAGATCAGTGTTCCTTACCTTACTCCAGTTCGCAAAGGTAACTTTATAATAAAAATTTAGAATTTGAGCTGTCGAGTCTGATTTTACTGAAAATGTCCATCTGTAAACAAACAGAAGAAGATCTGGCTAGTAAATGTCAGTCATATAGTAACCTGTCTTTTGTGTCACCGTCTCACTATATGTTTTGTTTCATCCATCACCAGATGAAACTCATGAAGCTGCTGCAGCGGTTGCCCGCCAGTTTGGTGAAGCGTTTGCATCGAGAACGCTTCTACACGTCCACATGGATGGCGCCCGTTCCTGAGAGCCATCTTCTTACTGAGCAGGACATCACTGACTTTGTGGAGAGCATGAAGCAGCCCGTCCTGCTGGCCATGTTCAGCAAAACCGGCAGTCTGGATGCTGCCCAGGCCCTGCAGAACCTCGCGCTGCTCAGACCCGAGCTGGTCATTCCTCCAGTGCTGGAGAAGTAAGCATGTCTGTGCAGTCGAGGCACATGCTAAAGTTTGTTGAGTGTTGAAAATGCATTCACTAACAGAAAACACTAAAAATTAAAGATGAGCTGATAGCATGTTTTATATTTTAAGATTTTATTAGATACCGTACCATTGCCGTGAAATAATTTGGCCATGATAACCACTAAAGTATTGAAAATCTGATATCGAGACAGCGCTGATTCATATTTATTTGTGTACCGTTTTTCAAAGTGGATATCATTTAAAAACAACTTGCATGTTTCTGTGTTACCAGGCAAAACCAGAATAATCTTAATAGGTGATATCAGAAAGTACAGCTGTATATTACAAATACACGTGTTGTCATATTTTAAACCATCTGTAGTTCTTAAAAGTTTGCAAACAAGAGAATAAGCACATGATGGATAGCTGGATGGCCTAGTGGTTAAAGATTTGGGCTTGTAACCAGAAGGTTTTAGGTTCAAACCTCTGTGAATTGTCCAGGCACTCATCATCAGGTCATCCAGAAGGATTGTAATAAGTTTAATAGGTTTACTGTAATTTGCTTGCGGTTAAAGCAGCTGAATGACTCGTTGCTCAGAAAATCCATGACATCAACCTAAACTTACGTTGAGCTTTGCAGTGTTTTCATTGTCCCTTTTCTCTGTTTTCTACCTCATTTTTAAGGACATATCCTGCCATGGAGACCCTCACTGAGCCTCACCAGCTCACCGCCACTCTCAGCTGTATGATTGGTGTGGCACGGTGCCTGGTGGCCGGAGACCAGAGGTTCCCAGAGGGCCCCACACACGTGCTGCCACTCCTGATGAGGGCCCTGCCTGGGGTCGACCCTAATGACTTCAGCAAGTGCATGGTGAGAGTTTTGTACAACAGCATGTGTGGACAGCTTTCCACAAACACATCATTCTAAACAACTGCTGTAATAACAAGCTAAATACGCTGCACCATCTGCAGTACCGGGACATGCGAAATAGTAGCCGGATCTTCTGCATTCTGTTCACAGACGGACATTTCCTGTGAAATCTGATCTCACCACTCCAATTATAAATCATTATTATAAACGTACCATTGCAAATCAGGAAGGAAATCATTTTGACCACTGATCCGTCTTGCTCAATAACTGATTTTGATCCTTTTTAACCAAAACCAGTTACAGATTGCAGCTTTAAAGGTTCCAGCATCTGCCAGATACATAAATGTAAAGCATCAGAAGAATATTATAGATTGTATAGGTAGAATAATGTCATAAAGCTCCACATGTTTTGTATCTCTTTCAGATAACATTCCAGTTCATTGCAACGTTTGTTACTCTTGTGCCATTGGTGGACTGTTCAGCTGCCATCCAGACCAGAGATGACCTCACACAGGTGAGCAGCTAATGTCTTCCTGTTTATACACATCAAACACGTTTGGTTTATACACATTTCCTTGTCACTGTTGCCCTGTTGGCTTGCTTACTGGGAGACTGCTGATATTAGCTTAGAACATTCGCTTTGTACATTGTGTTATTATCATTGTTTAATAATTTTATCAATTTTGAAGGATATTTTCATTTGTACAGCTGATTTGTAACTGTGCCACTGTGAAAAGCGCTATAGAAATAAATTGAACTTGAACATCAGAAGCCCCATATAACACACTGATGTCATTCCTTCTCTGTCTGCAGGTGGAGAAAGAGCTGTGCTCAGCCTCTGCAGAGTTTGAAGATTTTGTTCTTCAGTTTATTGATAGGTATTGAGTTCCCAGCTAACAATTTTAGGTTGTAAGAACGTTTCCCCTACGCTTCCATTAAGTAACAAAATGTTAATGTTGTTTTGAAAGTTCTAGGAACGTTGAAAATGTGCAGTTTTTTAGATGATTGTTTTAATGTTATTGCATCATTATAAGAACGTTATTCAATCATTGTTAATTCTGTAATTACCAACTTTTTATATTTATAATATATAATGTTAAAAAAGTTTCAGTAACATTTTGAAAGAACGTTTTGGTTACTTTAGGAGAACTTTGGGAGAACGTTACCTGTTAGTGGGGTTTTTCTTTTCTGTATGCACGTGTGTCTCTCTCATTACGTGTGCGTGTGTGTGCAGGTGTTTTGCTCTGATCGACAGCAGTACCCTGGAACAGACTCGGGAGGAGATGGAGACTGAGAAAATGACTCATCTGGAGAGTCTGGTGGAATTGGGCCTGTCCTCCACATTTAACACTATCCTCACACAATGCTCTTTGGAAATATTCCAGGTTCATTTACACACACAAACCACACATTTTCCGTATCCAGGCTGTGGTCCGAGTTCAAGACCCCATAAACCTGCTTGTGAGCCGTGATTTGCTTCTTTTTTTACTATTAAGAGGCTGGTGTTAATAGAAAAAGAGACATTCTTATTCTACAGAACATTTGAAAGAGTCTATACTCAACAACAGTTTTGGGCCATTTATTTTAAATGCTAAACATTAATCATGTCATCTTTTAACCTGCAATGTCATGTGTCAAACAGAGATGACATTAGAGAGGTGAAATTTACGGATTGCGGTTTTACAGGTAGTCGTAGTAACTCCACAGTGACTATATGATGAGATGGTGATGATGTTTTCACAGGTGGCTCTGGAGAAGATCTTCAACTTTGCAACTACAAACATATTTGAGACTCACGTGGCGGGCCGGATGGTGGCCGACATGTGCAGAGCAGCATCCAAGGTCAGTGTCTGGAGCTGACCTCATCCACAGTTGAGAGTCTCTCAAAACCATCTGCTAACCATGTCAAATCCTTCTGCTTTCAGTGTCACCCAGCTGAGGCTTTGAAACTCTTCGTGCCTCACTGCTGTAATGCCATATTACAAATCACAGCCAGTAAGTTCCACCTATGTGAGTGTGTGTTCGTGTCAGTGTGGCATTGCCATGTGAGTTTCTTGTTAACGTGCCGCGTGTTCTCAGGTGAGGAGGTGTTAGATGAGGAGGAACTGGATAAAGAACTCATGTGGAACCTCCAGCTGTTGTCTGAGGTAGGTTCACCAGCACATGTCCTCCTTGAAATCTAGAAATCAATGCAGAAAACATTTTCATTTCCAACCCTTTTGTCTATTTATCAAAAGAAATTCCTGAATCTGTTTCTGGAAATCTGATTATGTTGAAACATTTATTTAGAGAAACTTATCTTAAAATAGAATTATCTAGATTAATATTATTAGTAGTAGTATTATAGATATTATCTAGAAATAATCTTTTTAGAAATAGCTTTATTTGTAAATAAAGAAGTTTATCGTTATATATTTACAATTATACATTTGGCAAATGTTCCATGGGACTCGAACCCACAACCTTTGCGTTGCTAATGCAATGGTCTACCAACTGAGCTACAGGATCATACATCAAGAAACCTATGATTCTTTTTAAAAATGTGTTTAGAATATGTTCTAAAAATCAGTTTGCTTTATATCTATCTAGACACCAGACTAGATATATAGATATAGGTGTCCAGTACATAACTATAGTACCTTCCTCTCTCCTTGCAGGTGACCCGTGTGGATGGTGATAAGGTGTTACGCTACAGCTCTCAGCTGCTGCAGATACTGCAGTTGACTCTGCGCTTGAAATGCAAGCAGGGCTACAGTCTGGCCTGTAAGCTGCTGTATCACATCCTGCGCTCCGTCTCGCTCATCTACCCCACAGAGTACTGCAGCATGCCTGGTGGCTTCCAGCGGCTCTCCAACAAACAGCTGCCAGTCAGGGTCAGTCTCAAGTGGAAACAAGGCACTGACCTCATAATGACTCATGCGCCAGCTCTGCTCACAGTCAAACCTGAAATATGATGCCGTAATGCGGCTTGGTTATTTATGGCCAGAATGCACTGAGTACCCAAGAGTGCCTTTATTATTTTCCAGCATTGCAGCACTGCAGTGTTCTTGACCAGCAGACAGAAAAAGTTAAAAAAATATATAGATGATGATCCAGAAACCAGAAAAGTTCTTTTCACAAGAACATGCAGTGACATTGATGTAATATTTGTAGCTACAACATCTGAGAGCCCTTCTGCCCGTTTATAAATGCCAATCTGACCTAACTGACCACTTGTGATGGGATCTAAGACAAATGTTAATACAGGGTATAAACGGGGCCTACATCTCTTAATTCCTTAAAATCACGAGATCAACTTACAAAGAGATACTTTGCCCATGTGTCATCTATCAACATTAGTTGTCCAGAAAGCTTGTGTCTGTTTGCATCAGTCATAGTCGGTTTGTGCCGTGGCAGATTCCCAGAAGATAATGCTGCCCTGCTCAAACTGGATTGAAACTGGAAACATTCCTGGAACATTTAATTGTTTACAGATCTTTTCTTTGCTCAAGAGTCCATGACAGATTAGTGTTCAACTTGATCTTATTACCTTACACTAATTCTCAACTGTACAATTATAGTAATGATTTATAATTTGAGCTGTCAGGTGTGATTTCCTGGGAAATGTCAGCTTGGCTTCATTTGACTTTAACATATGTAAAGAAAAGTATAATAAGTAACTTGCAGTTTTTTGTTTCAAACAGAGGTGGCAGTAGAGAGGCAGATGATGTAGCTTTAAAAATCATGTCAATAAAGACTTGTTGAACTGACAACTACAGGTTGTCTCTCTCTCTCCATCAGGACTGGGGTCGACCAGGAGACCTGTGGAACCTGGACATCCAGTGGCACCTGCCCAGCGCTGAGGAGAAAGAGTTTGTCTTCTACGTGCTGGATCTTCTGCTGAAGCCTGAACTCCAGCGGCTGCAGAAACACACAGAGGGAGAGCAGGAGATCAGCAGGTCAGCCATGTGCTCTGTGGTTTGAATTCAGAGAAGGTAGAAATGAACTGATGAAGGATAGATCATCACCTGATGTGACTGGGGTGCACAGTACAATGCAAATTTAGTTTTCTGGTATAGATGAAAAAGCTTTGTAAAATACAACATTGCCTTACACATTTTGTAATTTAATGTCCTAGGTTTAACTTTTATTGGGTTTTTATAGGTTTCTTTAACATATTGATCCATACATTAAGAAAAATAGCATGAATAATGCTTTTTTTGTATTGTCTTCTTAGGGATGATGTTTTACAGAGTCTTTCTATCGTTCATCATTGTCTTCTGGGAGCAGGAAGTCTTCTGCCTCCACTGCATGGAGAACCAGTACCAGAGCTGTGAGTCTCACACACACACAAACACACACAATGTACCACGATAGACAAAAGTAAAAGCTTTAAAGATATAGTTCACCCAAAAATGATGTATGACTTTTTGCTTCAGTAGATCAGTACGGATAAAACAACGTAAATCAGCTCAAGTCTTCTTTACTGCTCTGCCAAAGACAAAATGTCACCTATGTTTTGGAAGGCCTGCGAGCGAGTACATGAACAACAAATGTTCCTTTTCTTGGGTGAAATATCTCTTTAAGAAAAGATTCTCACAGTGAAACCCCTGAGCCCCAGCCATTTTGGAGGCCCCCATTGTCATAATGTCTAAAAAAATTGTGCAAACATCTGACAAAAATGCATAACAAAAAAACAAAATAAATATAATACATTGCAAAAGAGCCTAACAGTGTCCCATCACTGGTACACATCTGCTGTGGCATACAATGGCCATGGTGTCAAGCTGCCCTCTGGTGGTGTACCAGAAACAGATATAGTTTTATTTTAACACTGTACCAACAGCTACTCGCATACAGTCAAACTGTTGTTCATCTGTGTATGTCAGTGTTAAATCTGTGGTGGTTTGTTTTTTACCCATTAGGCCATAGTAGGCATCTCAGCTTACAGACTCTGGGCCACATTGGCTCTGTCTGCGTGTAGCTTTAGAAATATGTGGATGCCACTTGTACACTGGGTTTGAAGGTTTTATTTTGTGACATTGACCATGTTAACACTTTGAAACATTCACAAAAAATTTTGGATTATCAGGTTTTGCATTGATCATAATACCTATTATATTATACCTTTATATTATAACATTTATACCTTTCTGTACCTTTACCTTTCAAAACCTATACCTTTCTATTATAAAAATTTATAATAGAAAGATTTTGTATTAAATTAGACAAGAATGCAAGAGCTGTACCATTTTGGCTAGTAGGCTCAGACTGTACCTCAGTGTAATGTTTTTAACATTTGAATTGTTATAAATTTAACGATGTATTTATGTGATTTAGGATCAACAGTATGGTTCAGTTGAAAGAGACAAATGTGTACACTGGAGTAGATTATGGTAGGTGAGCTTTTCCTTCTTGTGTGAAACTCTGAGTGCTGGAGCTATATTGACTTGTAATAGATTATTGATAAGTTATTGTGTGGCAGATCTGTCTAAAGAGAACTACAGAGAGGAAATCTGCAAGACAATCACACCTTTACTGCGTAAGTATCTTCTCACTGAAGTCTTACACATGCAGCAACATACACTGTCTCCAGCTAACAGGGAACATTCTCAGAACATTGGCTAATGTTCTGTAAACAATGTTCACGTGAATAATTTTAATGTTTTTTTGTTACTTAATGGAAACGTTAGTTGAAACACTCTTACAAACTCTCCCTCACATGAATGCTGCTTATGTCCACAGGACACATACTAGAGCACTCAGAGGACGACACTAAATCCCTCTTCTCTATTATAAAGGTGAAGCACAACGATGTCACCTGACTTTGTCAAATTCACTGTTGTTTGCTTGTGTACATATTCTTGTAATATGCATTGTGTTTGTTTATAAGCAGTATTGTAAGGCGTGGTGTTTTCTCTCTGTAGATAATCTGTGACCTCCTGCAGTTTAAAGGTTCACACAAACACGAGTTTGACTCCCGCTGGAAGAGTTTCACCCTGGTCAAGAAGTCCATGGAGAACAAGGTGAGGTGATCTGAGAGCAACACATTTACTGCCTGTCTTACTGTCTTCTGTCTTAAACAATAGATTCTCTCTTTCTCTCTCTCTCTCTCTCTCTCTCTCTCTCTAGCTTCATGGCAGTAAACAGCACATTCGAGCTCTGCTTATAGACAGAGTTATGCTGCAACACGAGGTAACTCATAACAACTCCATTTAAAACAGTTAAAATAAAGACGTTTACAGTAATGAGAATTTATTAATCTGATTTCAGCTCAGATGTGTGATCACGGATGGGTGTGATTACAGAAATGTTCACAAGGATCTGATAAATGACCTGCTTAGACTGTCCACCAGCAGGTACAGTCAGGTACGATGAGACCATACACACCTACACGTATGTGGTGTAGTTGCAGGTGTAGTTTGTATCAAAGGTGGAGTCTGTATGTTCTTTATAGACTTCTGTATAGCTATGTAAATGCAATAATAATGCAATGAGTTATCAAGTCTGAGTGAGTAGTATTCAGCTGGTCATGTGACATCAACCTGGTAACCCATACAAGGTGACAATTTTATGTTGAAAGAATGTGTTCCTAAAATTTCCTTTAAGTAACAAATCATTTTGAAAATTCTAGGCATTGTATTAACATTATTGTTTGGTTATAACAACGTTATTCAAACCCTTAATTCTATAGTGTTTTTAAGTTTCTTAAGACTAACATTTTAGCTATATATGATTTGTAACATTAAAAAAAGTTTTTTTAATGTTACTGCATGAATGCTTTTGATAACTGAGAGAATCTTTGGAGAATGTTACGCAATGTTTTGAGAACAGTCCTTGTTAGCTGGACAGCTTTTATTAGGGTATTGGTATAACTGTGAATGTACATGATTTCTGTAAATGATTTTTTGATTAAAGCTAGAATCATAATTAAAACATTTTAATAAATTAGTGCACCCTCTCGTACCTCAGGTGAGAAGTAAAGCTCAGACTGTGCTGTTCTCGGCTTTGGGAACCTACAGCTTCTGCTGTAGAGACATAATACCAGCCGTGCTGGATTACCTGGACCCGAACCGCACTGACATCACTCAACAACAATTCAAAGTAGGTCTCACAAAGTTTCACCTAATGTGAATCCATGCTGAAATAAACAAAACTGCTTCAGAAAATTGAACAGGATCACAGATTGTCTGTTTCTTCCTCTCTCTGCTCCTCAGGGTGCCTTGTACTGTCTGCTGGGGAATCATTCTGGCATCTGTCTTGCTAACCTGCAGTACTGGGACTGCATTGCTCTGACGTGGCCTGCCATCGTGTGTTCTGGCATGAGCCCATCCATGTCTCTGGAGAAACCCTCCATTGTTCGGCTCTTTGATGACCTCGCTGACAAGATCCACCGGCAGTATGAGACCATCGGCATTGACTTCTCTGTGAGTTCAGCCAGTTGTGTGCACTTTTATGATAGTGTCTTAGAGTTTTATTTTAATCATTAAAGCTGCAATCCATTACTTTTACCTCTCTGTCAGCATCTCTGTTCGAAACATACAAATGCAAGTTACTTTACATATGGTGAAATGTTGAACATATGTAGTTGTGGCCTACTGGTAAGTAAGTCAGGATCAGGAAGTTGCTGGTTCGATTCCAGCACTGGCAGGTAGCAACTGATGTGCCCTTGAGCAAGGCACCTAACCCTCCATTGCTCCCCGGGCGCAGTAGTGTGCTGCTCACTGCTCCGGGTGTGTGTTCACGACTGGCAGTGTGTTCACTCCTCACCGGTGATGGGTTAAATGGAGAGGTCTGACAAATGTCACTTTCAGAATTAAGTCAAACTGACATTTCCTGAGAAATCGGATTCGACGTCTTGAATTACAAATCATTTTTATAAACTTACCGCTGCCACTCAGGGTATGGAGACCATTTTCAACACTGTTCTGTCATGTACGTGCTCAATAACTGTATTTGTATATATTTGTTTACTTTTAACCAAAACGTTAAGAATTACAGCTTTAGTGTTCATACATTGATATTTTGAAACAGAAGTCATTCTTTTTGTCAAAGTTTTCAATACTGTATTGTGTTCAGATCCCAGAAAGTTGTGTGGAAGTTGCTCTAAAACTGATGAAGTCCACACACCCAGAACCAACACCAGGTGGCGCTTCTGAAGAGGAGGAAGTGGAGGGCAAACGGAGACTACAGGAGAAAAACAAAGAGTCAAAACAGTGAGACACAAATACAAACATTCTGCTAGTCAAGCTGAAGTCAATATACAGAAGCATTAAAACATGCAAAAATGTCTTGTCTAACAACCTGTCCTTATGTTATTTGTGTCTCCCAACTCAAATCATTGTTTTTCTTTTTTTTTTTTGTCCTGACAGAAAATATGAAAAACTAGTGGCTGACCTTTTGGACTGTCTCTACAACCGAAACATGTACGTTCACAAATTGTGTGTGGCTGGTCTGTGTATATATGTGTGTGTGTTAAATGTACAGCAAATTTATGCTGTACTCCTGTTTATTTTGAAGGCCCTGGAAGTTTGAGCATATAGCCATCGGTTTCCTCTCTCTGATGCTCCGAGACGACATTCCCCTGCCCTCCTCTGCTGTCCTTTTCTTCGTCCAGAGCCTCAACCACGACTCCATCTTAGTTCGCAACGTATGTTCTGTTACAATTACATTTAAGGACACATAAAGAAGGGAAAACTGCACGCTTCATTCTGTCGGGTCTTCTGATTGGTCAGGTTGCGATCTCTGCAGTGGGTGGGATTCTGAAGCAGCTGAAAAGGCCCCACAAGAAAGTGGCAGTAAATCCTTACGATATATCTGAGCTCAAATCCTCACTGCAGTCGAGTAAGTGCACTAACAAAAGTACAGTGTGAAGTGAGTATACACAACATCCTTTTAAGGAAGTCTTTGCACTCGGCAGCCATCTTTGCAACATCTCCGGCAGCTACTTGAATGGGGGAAAACGGATATCTTTTGTTAAACCTGACATCAACTGTACCAAAACTTCTGTTCTCAAGGTGTGCTATAAAAAAAGATCTGTACGGCAACACCGTACAGAGCCCCTCCCTCCAGAGAACGTTACTGTTTATTGATTGATGATTGGCTCCTTCTACTAGTAGGCGGGACCTATTTGCAAGAGTGGCCATATTGATTTTTGCAGTTTCCCTCATTCAAAGAAACAGGATTGCGACATCTTGTTAATTCTATAATCTTTGGTCTTTATCTTACTAAGAGCCCAGTTATCTACCTGTGTAATTCTAGAGAAAGCAAAGACATTGATGTGTGACTTCTGCTTAAGACATCATGAAGGTTTGTTATAGTAAAAATTGCCTGCTCTTCTTCAACAGGTGAGGTTAGGTTACTTGGCTCTCTATTGTCTGGAGACAGGCCTGATAACCAGTGGCTTCAGTATGATAGCAGCAGGTTGCCGTGCTCCCAACAGGACTGGGACGAGTGCTGCTTCATTGAGAAAACACACTGGGGTTATTCCACATGGCCACGGTACAGCCGCACAGAACTCACTTTTCAGCTAAATTCACCTTTTATGAAAGCTCACTGCTGTTTCGTATTTAAAAAAATTAGCTTATAGTGTTCCTATAGCTGAAGTGGCAGAGCATTGTGTTAGCAGCTCAAAAGGTTGTGGGTTTGATTCTGAGGGAACACACATACTGATCAAACATATAACTTTAATGTACTGTAAGTTGCTTTGGATAAAAGTGTCTGCCTGATGCATACATGTAAATGAAAGGGGACCTTAAAGGTTAAATGGCTCCTGTATGACTGGATTATAAACAATTAATATTATAATTTTTCTGTTTTAGGAAGATGATGCTGTATGCCCCTCCTGAGGAACAGCCCAAACAGAGTAAAACAAGAGAAGAGATGAATGAGGTTTGCAAATATTCAAACATACTAATATTTAAACCCCCCAACCCACCCACTGTCGCTCATGGCTTTCCACTTTTTTGTTTATATGTTTGTTTTCTGTGTTGTAGAGTGAACAGATCATATACGATCATTTCTCAGACGTGCGGTTCATAGATCAGTTTATCCAGTATTTGTCTCTGGAGGACAGGAAGGGCAAAGATAAATTCAGTCCGCGTCGGTTTTGCCTCTTTAAGGTGAGAGTTTCTAATATCGCACAGCAACACTGCATCCTTCAAACGGGATGAATGTTATTTACTGAACACCATGTTTATGAAGTGTTTAGGTCTGTTCACACCAGATGGGTTTTCCCCATCTTACAATATTTACACTTCTGAAATGTCTTGTGTTGGGAAAGGGTCTTTTCCGGAATTTCGGCGATGCCTTCCTGCCGCTTCTCAAACCTCATATGGAGCGTCTGGTTGCAGATTCTCATGAGAGTACCCAGCGCTGCGTGGCTGAGATCATCTCTGGACTCATCAGGGGCTCCAAACACTGGAGCTACAGCAGGGTATCTACACACACACACACACACCTTATGTGTTTCATATTTAAGATGATTATCCAACATCACATAGGTACGCATCTCATAAACATTTGGATCTGTGTGTGGGTGTTACAGGTGGAAAAACTGTGGGCTCTGCTCTGTCCTCTTCTCCGTACGGCACTCTCCAATATCACCATCGAGACGTATTCCGACTGGGGCACCTGCATCGCCACTGCCTGCGTGAGCATCCCTCTCTTTGTCTTAACTCCCTAATCTTGAATATTTGGTTACATCTTTAATATACTTTTATATGTTTTATATATAACTTCATGATTCCTACAGGAGAGCCGAGACCCACGGAAGCTGCACTGGCTGTTTGAGATGCTGATGGAATCTCCTGTGAAAGGAGGAGGTGGCTCGTTTGTGGATGCCTGGTATGACGTAACCACACGCTTCAAAACCTCTTCAAGGGAAAACAATACATTGTCATGCATAAAAATCATTTGAAAGGGATAGTTTACCCAAAAATGAAAATTCTTCCATCATTTACTCACCCTTGTGCCATTTCATACCTGTATTTTTTGCTTCTCAGGAACACAAAGATATTTTAAAATACCCATTGACTTCCATTGTATGGACACAAAACCGCTGAGACATTTCTCAAAATATCTTATTTTGTGTTCCACAGAAGAAGAAAAAAGTCAGGTTAAAACTGGTTTGGAACGACATGAGGGTGAATAAATGATGAATAAAAAATGTTGGTGCGAGCTACCCTTTAAAAGTTCTTTCTCTCTCGCTCTCCCTCTCTCTCGTCAGTCATCTGTATGTCCTGCAGGGTGGTCTCGCTCAGCAGCAGTGGAGAGTCCCAGAGCTTCTTCACCGGTTACTGCAGTATCTGGAGCCCAAGCTCACTCAGGTCTACAAGAATGTGCGGGAACGCATCGGCAGGTATGTGCATAAACGCACCCCCTAAACGTCATTTCTGCACAAACATCACACTCGCCTCTTCTGATCCATCCAATCTTCTCCTCTCTCAGTGTGCTCACCTACATCTTCATGATTGATGTGAACCTGCCGCACACTCAGCCCACCACGTCCCCACGAGTCAGAGAGTTTACGGAGCGCGTGCTGGCCAGACTCAAGCCACTGACGGAGGGAGAAGAGGAGATCCAGAACCATGTGGTGGAGGAGAACATGGAGGGAGAGCAGGATGAGAGGACACAGGCCATCAAGCTTCTCAAAACTGGTGTGGATGCGCTTGTGATTGATTGAGGAAGTGACAGCTTGTATGTGCATGAGTTCTTGTTTTACAGGGTTGTTTGGGGTATTTTGTGTGTTGTAACGTTGATTTTTGCGTTTGTTTCAGTGTTGAAGTGGTTGATGACCAGTGCTGGACGCTCCTTCTCCTCCGTTGTCCCAGAACAGCTGCGTCTCCTGCCTCTTCTCTTCAAAGTGAGAGGTTTTTGTATTGTTTAGTTTACAGTGTGTCACGTGTGTTTTGCCTTTCTGTTGTCTAGTATATTGTTCCATTCCCAGTAACCTCTGCCCTCTATTTCGCTCTCTCTCTCAAACACTCTAAAACTCTCTCTCAAACTCTCTCTCTTTCTCTCTCTCTATTTCTAGATTGCTCCTGTGGAGAATGACGACAGCTATGACGAGATGAAGAGAGACGCCAAGACCTGTCTTTTTCTCATGTCGCAGGGGCTGCTGTACTCAGAACAGATCCCACAAGTCCTCAGTGCACTTGATGAGGTGACCAGTCAGCTTCCACAAACATAAACACACTCACACCAACTTCATTTACACATGGTGTCCCCAACTGTCTCAGTGAGCAGCTTGCTAGAGCCACACTGCTAAACTGAAATGTGAACACCACCTATGAGTCACATCTCTAGTCCTTGACGACTGTGAGGGTGCGATGTGTGATCTGACCAGCAGATGGCGCTGTGTGTTGCAGATATCCAGGAGCAGCTCCTGGCATGCGCGGTACACCGTCCTCACTTACCTGCAGATCATGGTGTTTTACAATCTCTTCACTTTCCTGAGTGATGCCAAGGCTGTGAGTGACGTGAGAGCGCTTGTGCTGCGTCTGCTGGAGGACGAGCAGCTAGAGGTGTGTGCTTACAAACACACACGTTGGGTTTTCATATTTAATAAGAGCATTCCATAAACTTAATGGTTATTATACTGTACAAACTGCATATTCTAACTCGCTAAACTAACCCTACCCCTCACAGAAAACTTTCTGCTATTTTAGGTTTTCAAGAAAGATGGTTTTGTATGATTTATAAGCATGGGGACCAATGTCCCCACATTTCTTTCATTCCGTCGGGAAAGTGGGAAAATGGAAGGGGAGGCAAACTTTTAAACTACACTGTAGACACATTCACACATACACCAGCCTTTAGGATCTTATGTCACATAATGTACGTTAAAGACCGAAACCTGATTTAATGCAGAGCAAGAAAATATATAAGAAGCTTTATTAGAAGTCTTAAGATTATTTATTGTTCTATCCAAGCTATGTACGATTATAGGGTTAGTTGCTTGGTTATTGTTGGTAATTAGTTGCCCTAACATTAACCCAGGCCGAACAAACCTGAGACCCACCACTGGAGAACCAGTGTTTTAGAGGGAAGGTCTTAGCTAAACTGACGGGGATTAAGTACGACCTAATGTTCATGTCTGCTTTTGAATGTATTGCTAAGGTTAAATGTGTCAAAAGCCAATTACGTAAGCTGCTGTCTCTCTCTCTCTTGCTCTCCATGCTCTGTTTTTCTGTGATGTAGCACTGTCTTGTTGTCTTTTATTCTCTCTCTCACTCCATCCTGTCCCTCTTGCTGTTACCATAGCAACTCCCAGCTGCAGCAGTATTCTGTTTCCATGGTGATGGATGTTCAAATTTCCTGAGAGGAGAGGACAGGAAACGGAGAGAAGAAGAAGCTAAAGGGCAATGAATAGGTTTATGAGTTGAAGAAAACGGCAGCTTTTAATATGGCTTATTAAAACACTGTACTGTAGAGTCCATGTTAGTGTGGCATAGGACCCAGTGTTGGTTGAAGGATCGGACCAGCGCTACAGCATTTTCACACTTCACCACAGCACTTGTTGTTTATGTACAGTATGACATCAGCAGGTCTGCACAGAATCTTCAACCATGAAACTCCAAAGAACAATGACCTTCAGCTGTCGTTTTACTGTGTTCCTGGAGCTCAACTGGTAGAGCATTGTGTTAGCAGCACAAAAGGTTGTGGGTTCAAAGTGACTGTAGGTCACGTTGGATTCAGAATTTCACACATTACACCCCAAACATCAAGTGTGTGTGTGTGCCTGTAAAACATTTTGTTTGCTTGAGCACTCTTTTGAACTGGACTTGAGTTTCTTTCCTCCGGTACTCAGGAACACTGTATTGTATTGTGTTATGTAAGGGGTTAGAGTTCTTTCATATTCCCAATATTGTGTTGCGTGATACAGATTGCATCGTTCAGCTGTGTTACATAAAAATCCTCCAAATCATTTCTTCAGCCTTTGTGAGTTCCTCATTTTAAGTACTTAGACAAAAGACCCCGTCTGCTGCTTTTGAAAGGAGAACTGAACCTTTAGCCTCTGTCTGAAAGTTTTGGTCTATACTGTACTAAAATTAGTCTCTCTCTTTCTCTCTGTGGATTTTAGGTGAGGGAGCTGGCCGCCACCACTGTAAGTGGATTCCTGCAGTGTAATTTTCTCAGCATTGATGAGCCCCTGCAGGCCCACTTTGAGTCCCTGAGTAAGACCCGTCTGCCCAAGCGCAGGAGAAGAGAACTGGGCTCAGTGCTGGACACCATCCCTTCTGCTGGTAACACTCACAACATGCTTAACTTTGCATTGCATCTGTACATTATATTTCTATTTGTTTATATTTTCAAATCTAAATTTAAAGCTGCAACCTGCAACTTTTGTTTTAATAACTTTTTGGTAAAAATTAACAAAAACAGTTACTAAGCAGGTACGTAACAGATCAGCAATCAACACAAACTTCTTACCCCGATTCAAAACGGTAAGATTGTAATAATGATTTATAAATTGAACTTTCAGGTTGGATTTCACAAGAAAATATCCATCTGTAAACAAAAAAGAAGATTTGACTACTATATCACATGTCTGAGTGCTGTAGATGGTGCAGAATTTGTAGCTTGTTATTACAAGCTATTTATTATAATTAAAGTTATTTAGATAAATTAAGCTGCAATTTTATCTTTCAAACAGAGATGATGATAGACAGGCAAAAGTTGCAGCTTTACAGATTGCAGCTCTAAATTAAAAAAAAAAAGATCCAATGTGGTTTCATACATTTGGATCCCACTGTATGTGCTGAGACACTATTTGATTACTTTCATTTGATTCATTCACTTTATTGATCATTTTATTCATTAAGATGAATTCACTGTAGATATGTTCATGTATATATAATGCATCTTTTATCGCGTGTTTGTAGATCTTGTGCGGCGTCATGCGGGTGTGTTAGGTCTGAGTGCCTGCATCCTGTCCAGCCCGTACGATGTGCCCACCTGGATGCCCCAAATCCTCATGGATTTGAGTGCTCACCTCAACGACACGCAGCCGATAGAGGTGCTGATTGCAGTTGGTGATGTTGTTGGGCTGGGGAATGCCAAAGAGATGTAGTTATTAAAGCTGCAAACAGTAACTTTTTGGGGTGAAAAATAAGCAAAATTCAGTTACTGACTTGCAATGGAAAGTTTATAATAATGATTTATTTGAGCTGTCAAGTCTGATTTTAAGTCCGAAACATACTTAAAAATGAAGTAGCCTGCAATTTTGTTTTGTTACATAGATGGCAGTAATGAGGCAAGCATTACAGATTGCAGCTTTAAAATACATCTTTGTTGCATTTCTTTGCTTGTTTTTCTTTTTCCTGTCTTTTATATTTGTTTATATTTTCTCCAGATGACTGTTAAGAAAACGCTCTCTGATTTCCGCCGCACTCATCATGATAACTGGCAGGAGCACAAGCAGAAGTTCACCGATGACCAGCTGTTGGTTCTCACAGACCTGCTGGTCTCCCCCTGTTACTACGCTTAGGTTTGTTATATACACACAGGCTCTGTTCCAAAACCTAGTGAGTCACCTTGTTGTCTACTGCCTGCATGAAGACAGATGTCTTCAATGGTGATTTTATATTTTTCCACTGAGCTTGCTGCAGTGCATGCCGACATAAACTGTTTTCAGAAAGCAGCATAATCATGCTACCTAACTTTATAAGAGCATTCACATTGAAAGTTCACCTGTGATGCCTTAAAATGCTGCCTATGTAGGCTGCTTACTAGGTTTTGAAACTGAGCTATACAGTTGACACACCCGTGTTCACAAGTGTAAGTAATTTCTTACACTTCGCACATTGTCATTTTTTTTTTCTTTTGCAGAGGAGTGGAGGGGAAACCAGCCTTATATTCGTCTTGATGGAAAGGCAGAGCTAATGAAGCGCTTAAAGTTTTGTGTGTTTTGTTTACTCCGAATGTCTGGCACTCAGACTGAATGTTTTTGGAGGACAGAAATTATAACTGTACTTTGTACAATGTTGCAGTGATCTAGTTATAAGATAACTAGAGCTTTTAACTGAACTTTGTTTTTTTGTTTTTTTGGTTACACTTAATATTTAAGGGGAACCTATCGCAGGTGTGGCTGGCCTGCATTATATAATGTTCTTGTACATTTTCTCATTTTTTGCAAGAGTTTGTGTTTGTGCAGAAGAGAATCTCTATTAACGGTATGGATTGTTCTAGTCCAGTGTAAAGCAGTTTTCTGTACTGCTTTGTTTCATTATTGTAATACTTGTACTAATACAGCTTTTGCTGGAGTTTGGTAGAATACATGCACATATCTGTAAATGTTACAATGTGTGCGAAGTACCAATATATTGAATTTGATGCGTTTTCTCTTTACCTTTGAAGTACATGATTGTACATTTTCCGTCTCACAGATGATGCACATAATGCATCCTTCTAAAATAAAACAACTGAGCATCATTTTTAAGACCTTAGGTTATAAACTATTTTGTCTCTATCTCTAGTATTGCTTGCAGTCAACAAATTAATTTTATTTATTTGACGTTTTTAGTCAGTTTTATTCATCTTGAGTCAGATTTTGCATTTGTTGTTTTGGAGTTTGTTTTCTTATATTGAACAGGTGTTTGTGAGATCCCATGAGAAGCCTGTTTAAGATCCAGCCTGCAGTTTCTGAGGTACCGTCTCAGCTATCCAGAAATGCTGTTTGTTGAAGCAGACGTAGCAAGACCAAGTGTTGCATTTGGCTCAGTTTATAAAGAGCAGCAATTATAGATTGCTGTACTTTAAAAACTTTTAATAGGAAACATGTCATATGCCATACAGAGTCAAACTGGCGGATGTTTTGCGGATGATCTTTGTCGGTAGATTATGAGACAGTAATGCTTCACAAGGAATGTTTGACTGATTCATTATCTTTATTTATTTTCTTGATATCCCTTTTACAAATATTTAAAACATAAGCTATGAGATATTTGTAATAAAGTGTGTCAGTCTGGCAGATACGGACTAGTTGTCTTTTTTGCCTTTTCCAGTACAAAAATGTAAATGTATTCATGTTAGATACAGGTAACACTTTACAGTAAGGTTCCATTAGTTAACTGCATTAGTTAACACAAACTAACAATGACCAATACTTGTACCACATTTAGTATCCTTAGATAATGCTCATTTTAACATTTACTAATACATGTTCAAAGCTGAAAGTTAATGCACAATAGACTAACATGAATGCATTCATTAATGACATAATCGTTGGTTTATGGCAGCTGGTGCATTCACTGATGTTAATGTCAAGACCTTATTGTGAAGCGTTACAAGAATACATCAACACAACTGCTTGCACAAGTATTGAATGTGGTTAAATGAAACACGATCAGATTAAATCCGATAGACATTAAACTTCACTCCGGGCTTCCTGTGCTCGCGGGCACGCGCACCATCCACGGGCTCCGGAATGACTCCGGCGAGGCGCGCGCTCTCCTGCTGCGCATCACGTTTCCTCATCCCGGTTTTCATCCTCATGTCACGGTGTCGTGTGAAATTGGACGATTTCTATCATCGCAATGAATGCCATTATTCACCGGCATTTATCTCTTTATTTTTCTTAACAATGCATGCAACCGTGGAAAGCACGGCGCCGTAGAAATGGCACACAGGAGCAATGCATGGTAAGAAAATAATGTTTCGGGGTTAGGAAAGACGTCGTGCATTTTTACACCTAACGATGCATTTTACTGATGCATGCGTAAAAGCTTGCGATTTCATACGTGATCGTGGGGATGCTCCTTCGGTGATGGGCTGGATGCGTTTTACAGTCGGTGCACATTCACCTGCAGTGATGCAAGTGTTGTTAGGAGATGAGAAACCTCATCTGCTTTACAGACGCTACGTTTTATCAGACGAGGTTTCCTAATCGATGCATTTGTAAGTGCATGACGGGAGCGCGCACGACCGAGACACGGTGTACAGGGTATTTATAAAGAGAGCAGTGCAGTGATGCTTGTGGAAAACCCAAACGTTTGCTTTGTGGGTTTGTTTTTATTCATGACAAAGGTATTGTATCAGATGGCTAAGAAGCATTTTAGGTCATAGTTATTGTGATATGTATTTGTATTGGATGTATTGTTTTCTATGCCGAATATTTCTTATGATCCATAACTGATTCACTTTTCTTCATCCTCTTTGTTCTTGCAGTAGTCCAGAGAGTCTGCAATGACCCAGCTGCACAATGGAGATGTTTGCTCACTTCTGGGTGACCTAGAGGCAAGATGGACAAAGCTCTGAGGCTGTGAGCACTCTGCATCCTCATGTGTACCATGAACAGCACTGCGTGGCCTTTGGACTTGGCTGAGTTTGCTAAACCTCTGGGCTTCAACAGCTCTCAAAGTCAGCCTGCCTCCATGAGCGGCTGGGCCTTGATCCACACGGCTACTCTTGCCTCCTGCTCCCTCCTCTTGGTGCTCATCTTCTGCCTTGGTTCTTATGGCAACTTGGTGGTTTTCTTGTCTTTTTTCGACCCGGCGTTCCGCAAGTTCCGCACCAACTTTGACTTTATGATCCTCAACCTGTCCTTCTGTGACCTTTTCATCTGTTGTGTCACCGCTCCCATGTTCGCTCTGGTGCTCTTTCTGGATGCTGGAGATGCTGGAGGTGGCGTGTCGAAGGGCTTTTGCTTTGCTTTCCACCTTACTAGCTCGGGCTTCATCATTATGTCCCTTGAGACGGTAGCTGTGATCGCTCTACATCGGCTTCGTATGGTTTTGGGTCAGCAGCCCAACCGTACGGCCTCTTTCCCTTGTACCCTGGCCCTCACAGCACTGTTATGGACCACCAGTTTCACACTGGCAGCGTTGGTTACTTTGCGAGCCTACCCCAGGAGCTCTGGTCCTTGCCTGCCCCACTTTGGTCTCACTGGCAACAAGGCCAAAATAGTTTTATATGTCTACATTGCAGATTTTGCTTTCTGTGTAGGTGTGGTATCCATCTCATATCTCATGATCGCTCAGGCATTGAGGAAGAACGCCCAGGTGCGCAAATGTCCCATCATCACTGTAGATGCAACACGTCCGCCTGCTTCTCATCCGCCACTCGTTGCTGCAGGTTTTGAAGGCATGCAGTGTGCAGTGCAAGTGCCCTCGCTTTACCGCAACCAGACGTACAACAAACTTCAGCACGTCCAGACGCACCCCTTCACCAGGAGAGCCCACCAGCCCCTGGTGCCTGGAGCTGCAGCTGGAGCGACCTGCTGCCAGCTGGTCTCCACCGTAAACCTGGCCACAGCTAAGGATTCTAAGGCGGTGGTGACATGCGTGGTGATTGTGATCTCCGTGCTGCTTTGCTGTCTCCCCCTGGGCATCTCACTGGCACAGGACATGGTGTCACCAGAGAGCAGCTTCATTCACTACCAGTTTGAGCTGTGTGGATTTGCCCTCATATTTCTCAAATCCGGCATCAACCCATTTGTGTACTCACGCAACAGCGCAGGGCTGCGACGCCGCGTGCTCTGCTGCCTCCAGTGGCTGACGCTGGGCTTCCTGTGCTGCAAGCACAAGACACGTTTGCATGCCATGGGGAAGGGAAGTCTGGAGGTCAATCGCAACAAATCCTCGCACCACGAGACTAACTCGGCTTACATGCTCTCACCCAAGCCCCAGCGGAGGTTGGTGGACCAGGCGTGTGGACCCAGTCATACCCGGGACAGCTTGCCAAGTCCCTGCATCACAGTCGGGCGCAAACCCCGCCCCCCCAGCACATCTACGCCAATCAACACGCGCATAGAGCCCTACTACAGTATCTACAACAGCAGTCCCTCAGTGGGACCAAGTTCCCCCAACAGCCTACAGCCAGTCAACTCTCAAACCACAGCTTTTGCAAATAACTACGTGGCTATGCACTACCACACCCACCAGGAGGTGCTTCAGGACTTTGACAGTGCTTCAGCCCATCAGATTCCCATTCCGTCAGTCTGAGCTTCCTGCTGCCACCGGAGCTTTAGAACCTCACACCGCTTGCTCCGCATCCAAAGGGGAGAATTTACAGTGCGTGCTTGTGGTTTGCTGTTGATGTTTTGCTCAAGAGGCATTATTATTGAAAATCAACTGAAAATGAAACAGGAGGTCCAGTTCAGACTTTGAGCAAAAGGAACTGTAGCTTTACCCGAAGTGTTATTGTTGACGTTTTCTGGACTGAAGGTTGTTCTGTTTTTACATTGACAGTAATATTCTTCATTCAGATAATGTATTCGTGAAACATCCTACATTTTATATAGCAACTTATTAAATGTTTTGCAAGTGCAACTTGCCACGTTCCAGTTCTTAATTTTGAAACCAGTCATTTAATAATGTACCAGTGCTGTTTGCTGTTTGTGGAGTGATTTGCATAGTTTTGCACGTTTAGTTAAAATATGTTAATTGTTTTGAAGATGGTCATATTTTGTGAATAACTTCCATGTGAAGGACTTTTAGCACCACCTAGTGTAGGTAACTGTACCCTCATGACCAGGGCCTTTGTTTTAAAGCTGCAATATATGTAACTTTATTTTGGTTAAAAACTATTGAGCAGCTATTGAGCTAATGCATACTAGATCAGCATTTAAAACAAAAAATTCACCTTACAATACACCAATTTGCAACGGGACGTCTATAATAATGATTTGTCATTTGAGTTGTCGGGTCTGAATTCACAGAAAATGTAAGTTAGGGTTCATTTGACTACAATGTACGTGAAGTAACCTGCAGTTTCAAGTTTCAAACAGAGATGGCAACAGTTTAATTAGTACAGATCTTATTAGTTTGGCTTGGTTCTAAAAATTCATTCACTGCAATCAGGAACCCAGAAGAAAAATTATGGCATTACATCCATTTAGCGTGGTATTCATCTAAATGCTTGTGTGAATGAGTTTTAAAATGACTTTAAACATAAACATATTTTATTCAATTGAACATGTACAGACTAAACAAGAGCCAGCATTGACAACAAAACAGTTTTTCAAACGTTCAGGTTAAAACTTTCTTGGCAGAGCAGGTTAAAAGCTGCCCTTCAACAAATACGTTTTTCTTAAAAAAAACAACAAAAAAAAAAGAACAGGTGCAACTTAGTGGAATTATCCGATTAAATGACCTCCTTTAGTTACAATAAACTGAAGGTTACCTCAAATTCTAAAGATCGCAATGATCCCTGATTTCCAAAAGGTTTAATTACATTCACTTTCCTTACGCATAAAACAGTGTTTTTTATTTTATTGATCGCTTCAATTTGTTTAAAATAGTGATCTGTATCCAGCTACCATATTCCAATCCAAGTGCTAATAGCAAGCATTGGATTACCCAAAGCATGAAATAAATAACATACAGTTAAAAGAGAAGACCAACTCATACCTGATTCACAAAAAGAAATCAGATAAGAAACTTGCGACAAATAACCAGCCGTACAAAAAGAAAGACTGAGAAATAGATCTTCATCAGGTTTGAGATGTGGTCGATGCTCCATCTCCAGTTTTATCAGATCTCCATGTTGGGACTGCAGTCACTGAGGAAGTTTTCAAAGTGTGGAGGTCTGAAGGTCAGCATGTCCATGATCTACTGAACCAAACATTATCATATCTCTCTCCCTCTTTCTTTCTCTGAGCATTTGTTGTACCATCTTCCACTGTTGTACTGTTTGTTCTTCCAATGACTGTCCATTTATCCCCTCAACAGTCAGTTCCAATGATGCAGGCTAGCTAGGGATGAAGAGCAGTCCATTCTCATCTGCAGTGTCCAGGATCTTGCATATTACTGGTGACTCCACCTGTGGCAGAACAGTGACTATTAAGGGTTTTTCAAACCAACTTTCCGAACGCGTTTACATCTGGTATGAACATCCTTTACCCACAATCCAATCATAACTCAACAGTACTAAATACAGATCTAAATGGGACCCAAAACCTTTTGTGATCCAAATACTCAATCCACATCTGGAACTGGCTGTTTCAAACGTCACATTTCTAGTATAAAGCTAATGCTAATCAAACCCACACCCTTTGCTGCTAATTCAATGCTCTACTGAGCTACAGTAACAGCTTACATTACCCGTCAATACCAGGTATAAACAGGTTTTCGTAACACCAAGTTTCGTTTTCAACATCAAAACACAATGTTCTCATTAGTGGTCTGATCGACTGTGTATCATTCCGCTTCTCACCCCAAGAACATATTGGCAGGTCTGAGGTTCTAGCATGTACACTGTAACAGCATGAGGAGACTCAGATTCCTTACACCTGTGGCAGAGAAAATCATGTTACTGACGGCATTCACAGATGCTAAACCTAACAACCTCAAAGAATTATGGGTAACTTACTTAAGCTTGACTACAACGTGTCTCGGTTTCCCGGTTTGATCACACAGGTCTCCATTACCATAGAAGTGAGACACAACCCTGATGAAGTACAGCCGGGATAACACATTTATATGATGTTTTCATGTGATCAGTGACATTTCTTTAAAACATCACCTTGTGTGTAAGAGCATCAGAAACATACTTGACTCTCGGTGGTCCATTGTCTTTTAAATGATAAGATCGGGCCACGTTCTTCTTGGCCCAGTTCAATTGATCATCATGGTTCCAGCTGCCCACCACCACAATGTTCTTACCCTGTTCTTTGTCCTGTACAAAGTCATATACAGTCTCTCAAAATACATCTCTTCAAAGCTAAACCAGGAATTGTTATATTTTCCAAATTCCTCAACTATTTTGACTTATTTTAAATTTTTAAAACGTATTCTCCTCTTACATCATGATACTGGTGGACGTGCTTTCCATAACAGAATTCATATTTCCACCATCCAACACCCTAGAAACAAAAATATGGTGAGCTGTGAATTATTGTTTAAGAGAAGCAATCTACAGATGTATTTGAGAAATCCATCCATTCTCACCCCATGCAGACAGTACGAGCCGCTCAGAAACTCCTTGATCAGCTGTTCATCGGTTAGACGAGAGATGTGGGTGGTGCCAACAGTGACCTGGGACTGTCCACCGACCGCCAGGGGCTTATGGGTAGAGGTGTATGCTTCCTCCTTAACTGGAGAATTTTCCTCCTTAGAAAGACACAAAATGGACCATTAAGTTTACTAATGTTCAAAACCTGCAAAATGCAGACAAAAAGAGTAATCTTTAAAGAAAACTATTCATAGCAGCTAGGGCTGCAAGGTTTAGCAAACGTGCATATTACAATGGTTTGCAAATGTTTGATTTTAATACTTCTAAAAGTTAAGTATAGTCAATGTTTTGGGGCGATGTAGAGAGACTGGCATGCCAGTGACAGCTGGAATATGTTTATTTTCCCAGAAAGAATGTAAAACGTATGCTAGTTAAATAATTTTTCGTTTTTAAATATATTTCAGTATAATTCAAATTGATTTTACAACTTCAAGCATTATCACATCACATACTGCACATCACATTGTTTAGCAAGTTACTGCATATCGCATTTTTAATACTGTGCAGCCCTAATAGCACCACAGTATGTCTTTACTGCACCCTTATACCAAAGCGACACATTATTTGTCCCACCCATTAGGTTAGTGTGAATGCTGAGGATAAATGTTCATGCTCACCCTGGATCCTCTCACCTGCCTCTCACTGCTGGAGCTGAACGGTGGCTTGAGAAGCTCTTCCTGCTCATGATCCAGCTGTGAGAGACTCTGAGGTCTGAGAGGAGAACCACCCAGAGCCTGGCAGAAGATATCATTCACCGGCGAGGACTTGAACCTGAGGAGAGGAGGTTTGGATTACAACAGTGAAGACAGCATATAGTCTAAAGCTGCAATAAGTAACTTTTTTGGTTAAAAATAAGCAAAAATCCGTTATTGAGCAAGTATAGATCATAACAGATCAGTGTTAAAAATGCTCCCCTTACCTTCCCCCATTCCCAACAATATGATTATAATAATGTTTTATAATTTAAGCTATTGGGTCTGATTTACATGGAAATGTCAGTTTAGCTTCATTTGACTTTTAAAAAAGTAAAGTAACCAGCAATTTCTACGTGTCAAACATGGTGACAGATGGTGACAGAGAGGCAAGTTACAGATTGCCGCTTTAAAGTAGTTCACTAGCATTTTAAACATATATTTTGCTCAACCCCTTAATGGAGTTGATTATGCACATGTGTACCTGTATTTGGGGTGAGAACAGAGCAGGGGTGTGAGCACCACCACCTCATACTGGCAGGTGAGAACCTCAGCGATGGTGAGGATCTCATGCTTTGCCTCCGGGTGGCAGACGTACAGTACTGTGGTGGAGCGAGGCTCATTCTGTCTCAGACTGCATTCAGTCCCGTGTCCCATCTCTACAGGATAGTACGGCGTCAACTGACCCTCAATATTCTTAGTAGGCACCTGGGAATCCATAGAGGTCACAGAGTTAAAAAACTAACTGTGCACACCACATTTACTATCTGCAAAACACAGACAAACCTCTGTGTGAGCATCAGAACCTGTCTCAGGGGCCCCCGGTTTTTCTGTTTCAGTTTCTGACTCTGAGCAGAAGAAAAACTATGTGAAACACTTGTTAAAATACGTGCAAAAAACACAATCACTAAAAAAAGTAAATACAAAAAAATGTCAAACCTGCAGCATCATTTTTTTTCATATTACCCAGATAGTATTCCTGGACATTCGTCTTCTGAGGGACCCAGAGAGACAAATCTAGCATATTACTTAGCATTGTATTAAAACCTAAAACAGCATCTGTTACAATCATACTACCTGTCCTGTCTCCTTGTCCTCATGATACTGGCGTACATGTTTCCCATGACACACCTCATACGTCCAGTATGATTCGATCTGCAACACACACGATTAGCATGAACTGTGCCCTTGTTTATAAAAACATGAAAATTAAGAACATGCCTGGGGCACATTTCACCAAAAAACCTGAACACATTTTTATTGTGCAAATTACAAGATTCATGATTCAGGATTTTTTGTCACATACATAGTTCAATCCAGAACCAGCAGGGACATGTCAAATTGGTCCACTCCAAAGACTGTGCAAAATATTTACAGAGTATATAAACAAAAATATTAACAAAGTAAACTTTATCAGTGCAAGAGATATGAATAAATAAAGGAGTGGAACTACTCCCCAAATTATCAAAATATAATTTTTTCCTTTTGATTTGAGTAAAATGTGATGAGTCCATGCTTTTAATAAGACAATATACTCACGTTACAGTTATATAGTACAATTATACAGAGAAACTGAGACCTGAAACTCACTCTGTATGAGCAGCTGCTCTGTTTGAATAAAGGCTCCAGCAGCGCCGCTGGGTTCGGCCCGCTGTACTCCTTCCCTTCATCCTTTAAAAGAGAATCAAATGCTATAAACTGAATCATTCCAGTAAGTGCAAACATTTGCCATGTGTAAGCTTACCTCCTGTGTGCTGAACAAAGACGGCAATAAGCACTTGTACTTCTCTTTTTCGGCAGTTGTCATGATAACATAGTCCTCCTCTTTGTACAGGCCTCCAGATGTAGGCTGTAGACATGTTATTTTCTTAAGTCAGTGCAAAAATGATCGAGTGCAGAAGAACATCCGAAATTTATGAGAAACATCAACAACAACAACAACAACTCCATTACATCTGCACAACCCTGAAGCTGTAGATCTACTTGACTTCATATAACATACAATGACAGTCACTAATACTGTCAGAGAGACTTCTCAAGTTTTATCTGAGCTTAAAGGTAGGGTAGGCAATTTTGGAGAGGCTAGCAATAGCAAGCTAGCTTTGAATGCATAAGACCCGCCCTTCCCTCCACCTCCACCAACACAAACGCATACATAGTTTGACAGGCCAATCATTGCTTTAGGACCAAATGCAATGATTTGACGAACATTTTAAGGTCCTCTGCATTCCAGATTTACATAAATACATTTAGACCATTTAGTGATTCCTATCAGGATGTGAAGAGACTTCCCACCAGCACCACAAACGATGTTTCCGGAAAAGCCTTTAATGAAGTGTTGTGAGGTGCAGGATCTCAACTTGCGACATCCAGCTCAGCCTGCAACCGATGTATTTACGCCATTCATTTGACACGGCGGATCTTTACACCTACCAGGGTGAAGTCTGGCCCGGGCCATTTGATTCTGAAGATAAACTCATCCGAAAACACCGGAGATCCTGCGCGGTCCGCGGACACGCCGACCCAAATCAGCCCCCAAAGGCACTGCAGAAACGACCGCATCGCCCCTGCTCACACCGCGCTACCGGGACATCAGCAACAAACGGGACGCTGAATAAAAAGGTGATCGCGGTGATCGGTAAGACCGGACAGCCAGCCGACCGCTGTTACTTCGTCAAGAGTTACAACCGGAAGCGCGGCAGTCATCTTGCCACGTCCATTTCCGGTATCAAGCGGAAGTTCCCCTCATCCAATAGGCTGCGAGCTCGTGCTGTTTTGAAACGATATACGCACGTGCCGCTCAGTATATTGACGAAACTATATAAAATAGCTTACAGTGTAATAAATACATAACTGCATCAATAAAAGCATTTATTTAACTGCATTATTATTATTATTATTATTATTACAACTGATGCCCTTGGTGACGTGAACAATATTAACAAAGCAATATTCCTATTTATTAATATTTCTATGTATTAAGATGCTGTGATTTGTATTGAATTAAAATCGTGTCAACAAGCACCTAAATATTAAAAGCACACGCGGACAAAGTCAAATAATGTAGACATTATTTAGAAATTGAATGCAGATTTTTGCAAATTAATGTAACATCGTCAGATTTTAATGCTATTTCACGTAACGCCATCTAATGCGAAAAGAGTTTCTTTTTCTTTCAATTTTTTCTTTCAAGAGTTTCTTTCAATCTTTTACTTTCATTGTTGATCGTTTTGTCTATTCACCCTCGCGTACAGACATTTAATAATTCAGTTTTGAATAGAAACATTTATTTCTTCATCCAGTCCATATAATCTCTGTTTTATATAGTGAGATCGTGTATGTTGATGCTTCATTTTGAATTCAGCTTTATAGTTTCAGCTCATCTCACCACACAAAGGTCTCGTTTAGGTTCATCATTTCATTTTGTGTCATTTTTCACGGTCGAAACAGCAGATTCATTCCGTACTGTATCGATGCAAGTCATTTTCGTCGTGGTCTTTTGTTTATGGGATGTGTCTGGTATACACAGACACTTGTCTATGTCAAATGTCTAAGGCGTTTACTGATTTTACTCAATGGACTGGATAAGGCGTACGTCTCATTTCTTTGCATTTGGCAAAGAAAGACGAGCAGCCATGCAAAAGGTCATCATGTTATTAACACAATGCTTTCTCAACAAAAAAAATAAATAAATACATTTTTCTTTGCCATCGAAATAAAGCGGGTCCCCCTTTTTCTTTCGTCTAGGCACAATCTCGGGGTCAACCAGCAGGGGGCGCGATTGCTCTTCCATGTTAGATCGTGAACCCGGGTTTGAGGTGATGCATGCTTTGTGATTTATACAGCAGTTAAAGCAAAGGGTGTAAAATACAAACTATGTGAGGACATGATGACAGTGAACAGAGGAAATGACATAATGTAAGTCCCTGCCCTCGTTCCTGTGCTCTGTTAGCGCCTCGGTGCCGGGGTGTGGTCTCTTATTTCGCTCCATACCGACGCAGGAATCATCTCAGCCTGATCGACTTCAAACCCGACACCCCCGAAACTTTTTAACCGGGACGATGCTGAGACGTGTGTGACCGAGCAGGACGAAAGGTACGTGTTTAACAAAAGCGCGTTTGCATGGCATGCATGAGTTTATTATACCGGACATTATTCTGTACCGTATGCACCGAAATGCGCCAGTAACGAAAATGAAGATTTTAGGCGTTAAATCGGGAGATAAAAAGCAGGTAAGCGGATCTCCGGCCTCCTAAACAAGGAAACCATAAATAAGTGTTAACAAACTCGCGCGTTTATGACGTCCGAAAGAGCTCTCTGACGTCTGTGCGCGTGTACGTCACGCCGTGACGTCACGCCCCGCCGGTGACACATTCGTGAAATAAAACATGAAATGTGAATGACATGGAAATGCAAACCAAACCTTTTAAAGCAGGTTTTCAGTGCGGACATTTTTACAGGGGAATTGTTTAGATGTAGGCTGTCATGCAATTATGTGTAATATGATGTCATTATGGTCAGTCTGTAATATAGTGCAATTATATTAATTTGTTTGTACGCAGACTGGACAGGCGGGTATATTTTTGAGCTGCTTTTTTTTCACAGGAATACCTTTAGGCAGGATTATAATGGGAGCGTGCTTCCTGAAAACCTGGACTAGCTGGTTCAGGTGTGTTATTTGAGGTAAACTCTGCAGGAGCTTCACTTGACTTGTCTGCCTTAACAACAACGCAACCGGGTAACACGTAGTGATTCACGTTCACGGCTGTGACATAAGGACAAGCTCTGTGTTACTTCCTGTTTTAAAAGGAAATACGAAAATTGTTAAAGGGTTTCATGATGCTTTCTTGAAACCATTTGCTTTCTTCTTGATTATGCGAAGACAAGCAGGACCAGTGATCTGGGAAATGTCGAGGTTGTATAAAGAAACCAAAATGTATAAAGAAAATTGTATTGAAGGCTATTTACTGTTTCCACAACGGGGAAGATAAGACAAACAGAACCGAGCTCTTCCTCTTTGCTTTCGTGCGATTTGAATTTTGGCTCAGGTGGATTTTCATATTTCAAATACAGTTTTACACAAATACACATGCAACCTCCTGGAAGACGCTGTCCTTCTTTATGTACAAGAACAGACCTGTTTTTATTTCCTTTCTATATTTTTCCCTCTGCACAGGTTTCTGTGGAAACGGGAAGTGAAGACTACACAATAAGGATGGGATTGCTTGAATTGTTTAAAACGCAGCTCCTGTGTCATCTCATTATCTGTTATGTGTTCCTGGTCAGTGGGTTTATTATCAACCTGTTGCAGCTTTGTACTCTACCACTGTGGTCCATAAACAAGCAGCTTGCACGCAAGATCAACTGCAGGTTGGGTTACTCTGTGTCCAGCCGTAAGTCTTGCAATGCGACCACCAATTAGAATAGATTGGTTGACACTATAACATGCAACATTTTAACATGCTATAACATGCAACATAACAGTGTAAAGTGACAATCGCATTGAGAACGCATTGTAATATACAGCAGAGAGATCCATTCCCGATCCCGGAGGGCCAGTGTCCTGAGTTTAGCTCCAACACTAATCGAAGGAACTTCACTGTAATGTTTCAGTAATCCTGTTTATCAGGCTGGAGCTAAACTGCAGGACAGTGTCCCTCCACACCCATGATAAACAGCTTTGTCAAGCTGACACCATGAAATTTCACTTCGTGAAGTGCTTTCCAGCATGCGTAGTGTATAAATGTTACGTTAAGGATGCACAAAACCTCAACCCATTTACTTCCTGTTTTAAAAACCACAGCTGTTAACTGAACACCTGTGGGTAACAACATTGCCTTACCATCTATTTACATACATTTACAAACATTTACATATTTACATACCTTATTTACATACGTTTTGAAAGTTACACATTGATGAATGTGTAAATATATTCTGCATTACAAATATATGCATTTAAAATCCAGCTGAATTTCCTTTTCTGCGCTCGCCCAGAACTGGTGGCACTGTTGGAATGGTGGTCCGGGACAGAGTGCACACTTTACACAGACCCGGAAAGCTTTGCTCTCTACGGCAAAGAAAACGCAATTGTTGTCCTCAATCACAACTTTGAGATCGATTTTATGTGCGGTTGGGCCTTCTGTGACAGATTTGGTCTTTTAGGGGTAAGCCAAAACCATAACCCACCCCAGCACTCAACAAGTCATGTGATTCTGCTTCAATTTGTTGGGATAGTTCACCCAAAATTGAAACTGATTTCATAATTTACTCAACCTTCATGTCATTCCAAACCTGTGTGACTTTTTCTGCATCTAAGAAACAAAAGAAAAATATTCATCTTTGGGTGAACTATCTTTTAGATACGGACGTATCTAACATTTTGATTTGAGCTAATGCTCAGTTCAAGAGTAATATTGTGAGGATGTAAACTGTATGTTGTACTGTCTCACAAGTGTTCTTGCCATGTTTTATTTTCAGAGCTCAAAAGTGTTGGCAAAAAAAGAGCTTGCCTATGTCCCTGTGCTTGGCTGGATGTGGTACTTCCTGGAAATCGTCTTCTGTAAAAGGAAATGGGAGGAGGATCGTAAGATGGTCATACAGAGCCTTCACAACCTTCGAGATTACCCAGAAAACTTTTGGGTATGTTTAAAGTTTATTTGTTAAAAAAATAGTTCACCTTAAAATTAAAATTCTCATACACATAGGATGTCATAAGAATGAGAAAATTACATGACTTTTTTTCTTTAGCCAAACACAAATAATATCCTGGCTCTTTCCAGTTTTATAGTGGCAGTAAAGGGATGCTTGAGATTTTGAAGCTCTAAAAGTTACGATTCCAGTTTATGAATAATGTCTTTTGAAGTGCAGTGGTACATTTGTAAAAGAAAACTATATTTTAAACATATTTAGTGATTGATATATCACGTATGCATGTAAACAAACAGACCGAACGCTAAATTCAGATATGGTGGTACGTCGATAACCAAATTATGCAAGAATTTTCATTTTTGGGTGAGCAACTTATCCTAATCTGTAACCTCCTACCTGTCCTATATCCCTATTACTACACAAATGTTACTGAACTTTTCTATATTTGCTCATTGACTGTGTCTTGATGTATAGTTTATACAGAGTTGGTGACCATAGGGCTTGTTTTTTATGATGCATATATAGTTCCTGTTGCACTGTGAGGGCACACGATTTACAGAGAAGAAGCACAAGATCAGTATGGAGGTGGCAGAGAAGAAAGGTCTCCCCAAACTCAAGTACCACCTTCTACCTCGAACCAAAGGCTTTTGTGTCACAGTCCAGAGCCTCAGGGGAGCGGGTAAGAGCCTCTTAGCCGCAGTGATTTTATTGGTATTCCAGTGAGGTTGGCCCCCCCAAAATGAAAGTGTTTCTTTACTCACCCTCATGTCTTTCTGAACCTTTATGACTTTTTCTGTTCTGTGGAATACAAAAGAAGATATTTTGAGAAATGTCACAGTGGAAGTCATAAAATGGACATTTTGTGTGTCCATAAAATGGAAGCCAAGGGGTGCCACTGTTTTAAAGTGAAAGTGACTTATGTCAGATATGGTAACTCATACCCGAAATGTGACCTCTGCATTTAACCATCACTGGTGAGGAGTGAACACACACACACACACTGAGCAGTGGGCAGCACGCTACTGCGCCCGGGGATCAATCGGGGGTTAGGTGCCTTGCTCAAGGGCACTTCAGTTGCTACCTGCCAGCACTGGAATTGAACCAGCTTTCTGATCACAAGCCCAATTCACTTACCAGTAGGCCACAACTGCCCCTTGCTTTGGTTACCAACACCAAAATTTTTTCTTCAGTGTTCCTCAGAAGCATAAAGTCATACATGTTTTGAAAGACATGAGAGCAGTTTTTGGCAGTTGATGTCTTGTGGTGTTTGTCTTTGTTGATATACAGTCTGTATGGACTTGCTGATTTGGTTTATGTCTCCTCTGTAGTTACTGCTGTGTACGATTCTACGCTTAATTTCAGAAACAACGAAATGCCAACGTTATTAGGGGTGCTCAGTGGAAAAAAGTACCACGCTGATTTATATGTGAGGTAAGAACGAGAGAAATCTTTCACTGCTGTTTGACAATATTTAACAGAATAGTGTTTGTTATTTGCTCTTTGATTGTGTCTCCTGATGTAACAAAGTTCAAATACACAATCATTTATTAATGTTTTAGTTTCATTTATGGCACAAAGTATGACTACAAAGTCAGCTTAACCACACACCCTGTGCCAGATAAACAAACGCTCACGGCATTCCTTGTGTCTTTTAGGCGGATTCCTCTGGAGTCAATCCCAGAGGACGAGTCAGAATGTGCAGACTGGCTCCACAAACTCTATCAGGAGAAAGTAGGTGCCGTATTTGTCTTACGTGACAGTGTGAATGCTTTGCAATTTAATAGCACACCACCAGCAAATGCCTACGAATGACAGCTTCCCCTATAACGTCTTTAAAAGTTACAAAACACAAAGGTTTACATGAGTCATGTTTACAAAACCTTTGTAACTTCCTGATGTGACTGGCACTAGGATGCCATTACAATAAAAGCATTGTTGCAACCCTGAGTCACTCTGTAGACACTGATAAGTCATTGTGTCTGCCTGTCCTTGCTTGTTTTCTGTTTAAACATGCCTGACCACATATTTATTCACATTGCTACAAATGTAACACCACTAACAATTACATGAAAAATGTATGGAAAAATTGCAATAATCCTATGTATTCCATGTACTCTGCATATGACTTTTTCTATTTCCATATTTATGTAATTCTGTACTTTCTCATACATCTCAACTAGTTTTTTTATGCTTTAATGCAAACTTTCTTGTAAAGCTGCTTTGCAACAATGCAAAACGCTATACAAATAAACGTGAACTTTTTTCTAAGGACCAGTTCCAGGAGCATTACAGGCAGACCGGTCGCTACCCAGGCCCCATTACGAACCCCCCACGCCGGCCTTGGGCCCTGTTGAACTGGCTCTTTTGGGTCTGTTTGTTGGTCTACCCGCTCTGTGTCCTGCTGCTGCGCCTGTTGCTGTCAGGTTCCACCACCACTGTCATCTGTACATTCATCTTCTGTATAGCAGGTACTTGGGAAAAGTACAGGTGTGGGTGTTTTTTTCCCGGATTACAATTACAACTGTCTTAACTTTGCAAAAACCAATGGATTTGGCATTTAAAAATGTTTAATTAGGGAAATCTCAAAAGCAACTGAGGAGTTTCTGTGTGTACTGCTGCTATTTTCCTTCAATCTGTTTTTCAATAAATGTATATAAACGGAGGCCGGTTAGGTGCTATTGCAGTAAGTATATCAACCACTTTTATCTGCATTTAATGCATGTTGGTTAATTCATAAATGCATGTACAAACGGCACTTTTAAATGCATTTCTGGTGTTTCCCCCATTTAAAGTACCACAGCATGCGAGAACAGAATTCAGATTCATTTCAGATCTAAAAGTTTCATCTAAACACTGAATGCACACCTTATGAAATTAAAGCGAATCCTGATCTACATGATTCCACCCCATATAGAGAAATCATATCAACATGTATCAAATATTCAGTTTAAATGAAGCTTTCGTTGTAGCCCTATCAGTTTCATGTCTTTGTTTAGTACAGGGTTCCCACACCAGCAAATTAACTGACTTGTATAGCACTTTGTGATTACTGGAGGAATTTTAAAAATGATTTTATTATTATTAATATATTAATTGCTTAAAATCTGTATTTACTATAGAATGTTTTCTTCAAAATGTTAGGATTATAAACTTCCTTGACAAACTCTGTCAATCACAGTTTTAAAATTCCTTGATAATTCCAGGTTTTTTCTAACAGTGGGAACCCTGTTAGTATTAGATAGTGACCTAATAATGAATGATATTATGGACATCATTGCTTGTAACCCTTGTGCAGTTATAAACAGCATGATAATGTGAATGACTGTTGTGCAGTGACACTGACAAATGTTTGCCTTCATTTACAGTATCAGCTGGAATCCGCTGGATGATTGGACAGACAGAGATCGACAAGGGTTCGAACTATGGAAACAAAGAGGTGCCACTAAACAATAAGTGAATGACAGTCACCCAGCAGGGCAGAAAGATCATGCTACGTGAACTGTGAACTCATCACTGATATGAGAGCATTTCACAAAACCAAAACCGGTATTTGGAAATTTAAACTGCCCACATGAGTGATGTATGAGGAATCGATGATGAAAATGAGGAACTTGCAATAATGTAACACTCGCCACATTCACATTTTTTCTGTAAGAAACATGGAGGCCATTTTAAAAAAGGTTGTTTATTATTATTCTTTTAAATATTGCAAACACTGTTTGAGAACCAGCAACATTGATGCTTGTATAAGAGCAAGAATTTTGTGTTTGTCCATCTGTCCGAGTGCAGCAAGGCAGAATCAGACTGGCTTCTTCCCTCTCATTGGTTGGTTATGCTCTTATACGCTCAGGTTGCAAAGGCACGTCATTAGCCAGAAGGCGGTCGACGCAGCACAACTACCGATAGGCTTAAATATTATTTGTTAACAGTGGGCTCTGCAGCGAGGCAAAAAACATTTTACCAAACAAAAAAAAATTAAAATCTCTACCGTGACTGTCAGTTTGTATGATTTCTTCAATGAACACTCAATCATACTGTCGAACTCTCCCCTTTCTAATATTTTGTGCAGTCAGGAGAATGTTTTTCAACAAAAGGTTTTTCCTTCTCTTGAATGAATGTCTTTTGTCTGTCTTTAACATGTTTCCCTGTGACTCATTCACCAAAATTCATTCACCAGCCAAGAAACAAACCGTGGCTATTAAACTTCAGTTTTACAATATGCTTTGTACAAAGAAAACCCCTTAACTATTCTTACAGTATGTACAATACAATTATCTTAACCAAACAACTTAATCTGCTCATGTGACTGTACATGTAAGACTTGCCCCCCCCCCTTCAACTTTACGAGAGGCTCTTATCAAGCGGAGCTTCCTAAAAACCGTCTGTTTCTCCTTCGACGTTCCGTGAGGCCTGAGTTCCTCTCGTGTCGCGTGAAGTAGTGCTAGCATTTTTGTAAACGTCAGAATACGTCCACCTCCCCGGCTCACTCTTCGTCTGTGCAGACCTGCAATAAAATGACACGTGTTTCCATCAACGTCATTCGCTCAGCCAATCAGGTGACAGCATGTGATGATCTGGGTCTACCTCACTGCTCTGTTAGTAAATCATTGTCAGTTGGTCATTAGTTTGCATGTTTGGTGCTCAAAGCATGAATTTAATTGTTTCGGCATCTTTTTACAAGCTTGTAACAAGGTCTTCTTGCAGAACGAGGTTTTCTGGTTTTAGAGGAGCTGTACTTAAGTGTTCAAGATAACAGCACAAGACAAATGACCAGGGTGGATCTGGATTAGGTGTTTTAGATTCAAGTAATAGACTGGAAAATTTGGCAGTCAGTACAGATTTCTCACTATCATACTACAGTAGGGCTGCACAATATACCGAAGTTATCGAAATATTGCAAATGTGCATATATGGACATGTGCAAAATACTTCATAAAATGATGTAGAGTGAGTTTTAGGTCGATGCAGAAAGACGAAAAACGTCTGTGAACCAGCTGAAAGAGGAAAGCAGCTGTATGGGAGGCAGCAGGTTCAGACCTTGACGAAGGGGTGGTCCAGCAGGGCGCTGGCTGTCCAGCGGCGCTTGGGTTCGCTCTCCAGGCAATGGGCCAGGAAATCCTTCCCCTCTGTGCTCAGTTTTTCAGGAATGGGTGGTTTGTGGCCCATGCCCACTTTATACATGATCTGGAAGTTATGCTCATACTCATGCCACGGTCTCTGTGTAAACAAACAGGATGGAAATGAGGTTCTACTTTTGGTTCCCAAAATAATGCTGACCAACAGGATTGTACATTGTCAAAGTTAACAAACACTAAACATGCTGTTTGTTGATCAATGGTATTACAAGACAAACACATTTTAATGCTGGTGAATACCCAAACTAAATCTAGTTTCCAGTTGGTTGACATCTGATTATTTTTTCCCAGAAAGCCTTATTAGACTGTAATTATACTGCAGTTTGGTTTGTTTATAGGATAGCGGGTGGAGCAGACATGTTTTAATAAAGTACACGTCTATTCAAACACACAAAAACTATTTTTGAAAAAGCTGTTACAAAGAAAAAGACCAAACTCAGATGCGAATATCTTTAAGGTTCGTTTTACCTTCCCAGTGACCATTTCAATGAGGACACATCCCAGACTCCAGATATCAGCAGCGCGACCATGACCTTCGCCCTTTGCCCTCGTGATGACCTCAGGAGCCATGTATGCTAGATGACATAGAAAAACGTTAGTTCAATTACAGTGATACAGATGATCAATAGCTTCAGTTTATAACCCACAAATTTCCTTAAATGTCCTTATAAGCTCCTGTTCTGATATTTATTGATCCTGTTTGTGACACATAAGGTGATGACACACTGAAATCACATTCATTTGATTTTGTTTCAAACTTTTTCAAAATAATAAACATTTGAGGCAAAATCGAAACACATAAGCTTTGTTCTGCTCATGCAGTCAGTGGAAAATGATCATAAGCATTTTTTGAGAACAAGGAAACCTGTTTTAGAAATCCACAGTGTTTCCGGAAACCACATGATTCATTATGAAATGCCATGATATGAGAGATGACACCATTCAAAAAGTCAGATGCCCTCTTGTGTTCAAACACAGAAACAAACACCCGCTCACCTGCTGTTCCCAGAGTGCTGTTCACCTCTCCAGGCATCGTCTGAGCGTTATTCTTCAGCTTTACTGAGCAACCAAAGTCCCCTAGCTTTATCAAACCAGATGACGTGAGGAAGATATTTGCTCCTGCGAAATAAACGAACAACATTTTCATTTTGTGTGCCATTTTCACTGTCGATGCATGATGTGAACTGATCTCGACTCACAGATGCTCATTGGTTAAAAGAAAAGAAATAAATGGAGACCTTTGATGTCACGGTGCACGATTCCATGTTCGTGAAGAACGTTGATGGCGGTCGTGATCTGTTTGCTGTAGAGACGGATGACGTGCTCCTGAAGACCCAGTCTGGACACCTCCTCCAGCGTCCCTTCATCACAGTACTCCATGAAGATATACATCTCCTCCTGCAGGAGAACATCAGGAGCACAGAGGCATCAACTTCAGACAATGAGATGAACAGACACTGAGATGACCTACGACACCACACAAAGTCTTTTACCCTGTGCAGCTCCACCCCGAAGTAACGGACGAGGTTGGGATGTTTGATTCCTTCGAAGATCTTCAGCTCATCCGCTGTTTCCTTTATCGTTTTGTGGTCGTTGGGTTGAAAGCGAATCTAAAAGCAAATTTACAGGTAATGATGTGCTAACCACATACAAGAGAAGTGTGGAATTAGCCAGTATGATGATGAATATACACACACACACACACATTACGTGTGTATATATATATACACATCAAAAACTACAGCCTATAAAGCAGACAGTCACATATGGGCACTTGTAGTATATAGACAGCTCTGTTGATTATAATGCAGCAGTTTAGTTGTGTAGTTGCACATATGCTAGATACTGTGGTAGATCTGTAGCTTGTATATGACAAGTAATGGTTCAACTTTCCATATTAAATAGTATTCAGCTGATCTGTGGTCACAGGTGAGAGTATATTGGCTATTTTACAACAGATGTGAATGTGGCTCATTTAGTCTTATGGAAAGATGGCTGTACTTCATCCCATGCAAAACCTCTGATGTCACATTCAGGTAAATACCTCCTTCATGGCCATCAGTTCACCAGTGTCCACGTTGATGCATGTGTAAACCTTCCCATACTGCCCTTCACCTGTTCATACAGAGAAGAAGTGTTTAGTGCCACAAGGAAGATTTAAGGAAGTGCTACAGCAGAGGCTTCCACTATAGAATTGACCTCTCACCTATCTTGTTGCCTCTCTGCCATTTGAAGGTGACCTTGCGCAGCCCCACATGCATGACGTTGTCGTAGGATTTGGGGGTGTGGCACACCTGACCGATGATGTTACGCTGTCTCATGAGCGTGTAGTGCTTCACCTCGAAGGAGCGGATGGAGCGCCGAACCGCCTCCATAGGGCTCTGCCGTGCTGCTGTGACTGCAGGCCAATACAGTTGGTATATCAGTTAGGGTAAACTGATTCAAATACAAGCATATATATTGGTTTACATGCACTAGTATAATCATACATGGTAATAAATGATTAAATGAAAAAATATTCCTCATCAGAGAAAACAGATTTTTTAGAGCAAATAAAAGAATATTAAAGCTGCAGAATTTATTGATCCTGCAGAACAAAAACAAACATTTTTGTTACTGAGCAAGTACATAACATAAAAACTTACCCCAGTTTGTTACTGTAAGATTATAATAATGATTTATAATTTGAGCTGTCAAGTCTGATTTCCCGGGAAAGTTTAACCAAAAGTACGTAAAGTAACGTGCATTTTTTTTTTTTAAACGGACATGGCGACAGAGAGGCAAAAGTTGCGGATTACAGCTTTAATATGCATTCTGAATGGTATCAAAAATGGCACAATCAAGATGAATAATCAGATGTTGAGTTTGATTCAAACAACCTTGTGATTGGCTCATGAAGTTTCGGAACTCCCAGCTGCGACGGGCAGTACTGCTGCCGTCTCCTTTAGGGTACGAGGGTTCTGGAAAGAGAAAACTTACAGAATTAGTTACTAAGCAATGCATTGAAAGTGTTATCCATAGCCAAAGTCCACAGCATCAATACCAAGCAAGAGTTCACGACCGCATTCCTCTTAATTCTACACAAGTGCAAAGTAAAACCAGCTCGTACCCTCTCGGTCCTCCGTCGGGCTGGAGTGGCGACTGAGGGATTTGAACTGCAGCTCCGCCGCTACAGACGAGAGACGGTCATTCTCATGAGCACTGGAGCCCCTGTGAGGCCAGGAACACATATTACACCCTCCACCTTCACTCAGATTAATGCTTTCAGAAACATCCACAATTTGGCACACAAGAAATGCCACCAATGCATACATCGACAGACATGTTAGTTATATTGCACATGCTTGTAGCAACACTACAGCGGATGAAAAGCTTGCTTTGTTACCACGCAGCAGTGCAGTGTTAGTTACAATAAGTGCCATTAAGATCACTGAAATCAGGTTAAACCACCTCTGCTTTCTTGTGTGAGACTGATGAAAGTAAAATCTTTAAAGTGATCATTTTGGTTCTAAAATTTGGTTGGATGAGCCATGTTCAAGCCATCATGGTCAAATCAAACTGATTTTAATGCACAGCCTTGACTAGCTTGTTCTTTGAATAAATGAAGAGGTATTAAAATGATTGCTTAATTAAACTAAAATTACTAATTAAAATGAATTACAATTATTGTTAAATTATTAAAATTGGCGCAATAAACTTAAGGAATTTGGACCAAATGGTATAAAATGCATCAGAATACTGAACTAGAATCAGGTGTTTTCACCTTTAAACACATGGATTATTGTGTCATTTTCCTGCGCTGAAGTAAATGACGCATGCTAAAGCATGTCACAGCAAAGACTATAAATAACACAACACAATTTAATGAAAGGTCTGTACAGTAGTTTCATCTGTACAGACCTGAAAACAAAGCTGCGTGTCATCCAAACAACGGTGAGAGCACCACATCACTTACACAGAACATTTAAATATGTTAAAGGGGTCATATCATGCATTTTTTTAAAGTTTTTCCTAAGAACTACTTAATACAGTCAGTAAAGGTTTGTTTTTCACACTTTTTCTAGTCATCAGAAAAACCAGCCACTGACTACTGTGCCTTTCAGGCTCCTATTTAACCACATTAAGTGAGATGCAGTGTACAAAATACATCCTTTACACTAACCCTTCCCTCAGTAATGCAAAGTCTGCATTACACTGTGTCAGGATCACAATACAATTTAACTGCACTTTTACTACGTTATTGCCGCATAGATGTTTCTGATCAGGGTCGCTAATGTAAATGTGTTTTAGGATGCCAAATAAATGTTCTTTTTGGACAGGGGAGAAGTTCTGAAAGTTACATCGTGTTTTCACAGCACATCAGACATTCATCTTAAAAGATTAGAAAACATTTGATTCCTCAGACACGACCCCTTTAACATCATCATCCTGTGTGCAAACAGCATTCCTCATAACACGTTTTTCTCATGGGCTTGGGTGAAGGAATTAGAAAAAAACTCTAGGAAAGCCAAATTTAAAGCCAGTCCAGGAAAATTCTACCTGTTGTATTTTTTGGCTAATTCAGTTACGCATCCACACACGAGCCCATGAGAGATGCTGTTCTGACATGGACATGAGGTTTATGGTGTTCCAGAGTTCCATGTGGGCGTGAAAAGGGGGCGGTCCTGACTACCTGATGTCATTAGGGGCGGTGCCGGTAGATTTGGTTGCGTGGCCATGTTCCCCGGGGGGTAACGGAGGGGCGGGGCGGGGACCTGGGGGGCACTGTGAACGGAGATCACACGGGAGACTCCGAGAGCTGTCGGAAAAACACACTGACAGCTTCAGGATTGTTTTGGATGTGAAGGTGGGCGTGAGTTTTACACACAGCAGTGTACACACACTCATGTAAGGCTCTACATAGCAGCACAGATTATGGTTAAAGCATCAATAAAAGCATGACTCATTAAATGACACCCTCCTCCAGATTAAACAACAGAGCGCATGCAAACACACGTATTAACATGGACTGTTTGTGCTACTAGTTCTGTACCGAAGACCTGGGACATGATCTACCTGAAGCCCTCAGCGTGAGATGAGGGGATGAAGAGGTATGGGTTTGGAGGGTCGCTATGGCAACGGGGGACTTTGACAGGTCGAGGGCTGTTCCGAGAACCTGATGAAAGAGCAGTACCACGAGTTGTCAGAATCATCAAATATAATTTACACTTCACTTAAAATAACAATTCTGGGGAAAAATAGACTATCTGAAAGCTTTGCAAAATTTTATTTGCATTAACTTATATTAACAGACTAATAAATGCTGTCAAAGATATTGTTTATTGTCAGTTCATGGAACCTGACCGTAAAGTTTTACCAAAGATCCTTTCAGTAATTTATTAAAAACACATGTAATCCAATATTTACAAACCCAATTCGAAAAACATCCACGTTTGTGCCTAAATTTACTCACACTTATATGTGGCATTCACTACGATTGACTTAAAAACAATTAATGAATAATTATAGCTGCTTCATC
This sequence comes from Chromobotia macracanthus, assembly GCA_036877525.1. Classification (NCBI taxonomy): domain Eukaryota; kingdom Metazoa; phylum Chordata; class Actinopteri; order Cypriniformes; family Botiidae; genus Chromobotia; species Chromobotia macracanthus. The sequence continues at coordinate 4,603,137 of JAZGTH010000073.1, read as the reverse complement.
ATTAGCATAATGAGCAAATGAGCGAGTGGTGTCAGACACTCTTACTCTAAATAATGTAATTGGGATGTTTATGAGAGCTCATGTGGTGGAGATCACTTACCAAAGTACATACTGCTTACTGGACTGTGTGGTTTCCCAATAACATGCCCGATACACTCGTTCATCAGCGCCTGAAGACTCTACACCACACCAATTAACTAACCTTTAGAAACTTAGTTACAGTCCATAGCAGTTATTTAAACGACAGTAAACAGAAAGCTCACCAGGAAGTCATCTTCAGGCAAAGCTGAAATGAAGGCAGCCTCAATCGCCTGAAGAAAATCAAAGCCCTGAGTCGCCCATCTAGAGATTAAATAAAAATACAACCTCACATCTGTGAGCATGATCAAAGAACAAGGTGGCAATATCATTCAAGAAGCTGCAAACATTTTACTGCAACACTAGTAACACTGAAGGATGAAGCACTGGCTCTGTGCCAAAACCTAGTTAGCTGCCTACATAGACAGCATTTTATAGGTCATAGGTGGGATCCCAACACGCAGGCTGTACATAATCATAGGCAGCCATCTAAGACACATTATTTTGGCCAAAATCTATGACAATGCATATCTCCTTCCAGTTAAAACAAAACAGACAAAGAATCAGTCTTTTATAAATTTAAACTCAATGTCTAAAACTTGACACAATATTATATTAATATAAATATATTGCATTATTAGCTCAGCTTAATATCTTCACACGGTGATGTTGTTTATGGATAGCATTCCACATCAGTCACTTGATGGTAGGATGCTCCTTTAAAAAACAGCTACCTATGAAGGCCGCAACTAAGCTTTGTGACAGAGCCTACTGACCTTGGACGAGTGCCTCTTCCACTTTCACATTTTGTGAGGACAAAGTTCATCCACTTGCGGGCAAAAGCGATGTAGCGCTCCCCTATCCTCCGCCTGAACTCTCCAGACATCAGACGGACAACCTCTTTATGATACTGCAGAGAAACCAGAAACAAGTGTTTGGAAGTGATGGACGAGGAAACGCTAATCGTTTGTTCTACACTCAACACTGTGGCTCTGAGGTTTGGTTGTTTCTCCTCTTGAAATTTCTTTTGTCCCTGGTTGGTGAACTCACATGGGTAATAAATGCTGTCTTAAAGACATTACTGAAGGACATTTAACCCAATTAATTACACAAGTTAATTGCTAATTAGTCTTTCAGCAGACACTTACATGCCATTTTATTTACAAAACACTCATTACAGGGTCTGCCTCCTCTAAGGAATCAGAGATTAAAGGTTTGGCTAAAAGACACAAGTTTCTGCGGTAGCCTAGTGGTTACTAGATTGCAGTTTGTGCATCCCTATCAGCCCAACAAAGCACCGACTCAACCAACAGGACGAGTTTGGGTGAGTAACTATCCGTTTAGCTAATCAATGGCTGATAGGGGAGTGTTTAGGGAAATCTATTTAAACCAATCAGTGGTCCAGAAATTACACACTTCATTTTAAGCTGCCATGGAGCATTCTGATTCCCACAATCCCCTTGGGCTCTGACCTCAAAAGCAAAGTTGTAGCCCTGGATCATGGCTTCTCTGTAATACTGCTGCAGTGTAGCTTTCTCCGTTTCCTCCACCTCAGCCTCGAACTCTGATGTGAACATGTAATCCACTTTGTCGATCGCCGTGTTGATCTTGATACACAGCTGGAGAGCCTCATTCTGAAAGGACAAAATTGTTTTTTAACAATTTAATGCAATGCAATGCAAAGCAAATGTATTTGCAAAGGCATTCCTGTTGTTCAAACAGTAGAGCATGGCGCTAGCAACGTTGAGGTTGTGGGTTTAATTTCCCAGGAATGCATGAACTGATAAACAGTATATCTTGCATGCAATGAAAGTCATTCTGGACAAAAGCTTCTGCCAAATGCATGAATGTATGTGTAGATAAAACTAATGTTCTATTTGCAAACTTCCTGTTTGTGAAGGAAAGTTTGCTGATGCACTGCTATGGGGTTTCAACTCATTGCATAACATTGTAGCTTGTGTCTAACTCAACTGAAGCAAAACCATCGAAAGTTTAAGTGCTCCGTAAACTGGGACTCACAGGTATCAACGCTTTCCGGGTCTCTCTAAATGACAGTGTATGAGAAGACATAAGCACAGAGTCCATTTTAATGCAATATCAGCATTATGTGTTGGAGGGTGAAACCATTGCTTGATATGATAACGAAAGTAGGTTTCCACAAAACAAGCAGCAAACTGCTGATAGATGTGAACAGACTGAAGACGTTTGGGACCATAAGATGTAGGTCTGCATCACCTTGAGTTGTTCCAGGGCACAGACGATAAGGGGCTGACTAGATGTCTGTTCCCGGCTGAGGGTGAGAAGCTCTTCCATGGACTGCTGGAAGGCCTTGCGTTGTGTCACCAGGTGCGCTGACTGCATAACGATCAGCAGGAGATTGTCCACCTGGTAATCAGGAAAGGAATGAGGAAGTGGCATCACTGAGGATGTGGAGGCCTATTTATCTACTGTAGATGGATTGCAAAATTGTGAAGGTCTTTCTACACCTAAGATTATACCTTCATGGCCCGTAACGTGTCCACAGTCTCCATTTGAGGTACCAATTTGAGAACAGCGCCATCCCACTCGGCCCAGGCACCATCTGTGTTTGATTCCCCTGTTCCGTGCTTGCTCATGAGCAGGTAGGCTTCATCCTCTGAGATCTCATCAGGCTCTTTGGAGCAGTCCTTTCCTGCAGCTGCGTTCAACAGCTGCAAGATGACCATCCGTTGCTCCATCAGACCACAGGGGACAAACACCTGCAGCTCCTCCAGTCCTGGAATGTGGACCTTCAAAAGACAGACACAGAAATTCCATTTCATGTGGTTCTCCACACACATTACAGCAGTTTATCAATAACAAAGAGAAGCATGTTACTACCTTGACATAATTTTTCGACTTCAGTGCCTGGAGGAGAGACAGTACTCCGCTGGTAAGGCTAAACTCTGCTGCAATCTCAAGATCCTAAGTGGGAATAAAACAAAGTTAAAAAAGGTACAAACCGCTGCGCAGGAACGAGCAGAAGTTTTCTTCCTGCAATTGGCTCACCTTACGCAGCATCTTTGCAAAGCCCAGCGCTTTAGATGCTCTCTCCCTGGCCTCATGGAAGAGTTCTTTGAGGGAGCGACTCGTCTCAATCACCGAACGTCTGCAGTGAAGAAAAACAGTGATTAATGCTGAAAGATGAATAAAATACATTATATGACTATTAGGTTTGGCTGAGCAATCTGATTGGATGATAACAGCGCAGTTGTTTTACCTGTAACAGAATCATTCTAGCGAACTACCTGAAGCAACATCATTCAACTATGCATAGCGGAAGTGAAGTAACAAAGGTGAAGAATGTAATTTCTGTGCCACAAAAAAAAAAAAAAAAAAAAAAAAAACGCCATTGATTGAGCCAATGCTGTCATAAATGCCACCAGCCCAGAAATGCTTTTAAAATAACGTTTAGGGTTTTCTTTACTTTGTACATTTGTTGTTGTACAACAATTTTACAAATGCACACTGCTGTCATGACAACACGCTCCTTCTCTTGTCCTACTTTACAATTTTCGCTCCTGCCTATAACCCAAACTGTTCAACATGTTTCCAGCGAAAGACATTTTTTGGATGGAACACAACAAAAGCATGTCAGACATCACTGAAAAGAAAAGTCAATGAACACACATTCCACAGATTTGGTGAGTCTCGCGCTGTGTTCAGAGTGGATTACTGTTCATTAAATGTGCTGAGACACACCTGATTTCATCCGAGGCGGTGCTGTCATCCGCACACTCCCAGAACTCATTGCCACTCTTCTGAAGGCCGGCATCCAAAAAGTCTCCAGTGGATTTTAGCAGCATGCCAGCAATATCACTGAAACAAACCAGGATGCATTTATTATTTTCATGAGATGCAATCAGAAGTGGGCAGCCGAGTAACATTACTGTTCACAATTGTATCTCGCAACCAACCAATCAGATCAGATGTAATGGGGTCTTACATAACTGCATACATCAAATACAGTAACAATGGGCATGTAGCAGACAAAATTAATCTTCTTAAACCCTGTTTAAACAACAGTATGATTGTAGGTACTGTCCACCTATTTTTATAACAGAAAACTATTACTTGAACTCCTTAAATTTGGAGTACAAATAAAAAAACTGGTGCACATGACTAACCAAAAGAGTTTCCCAGACTGGGCCTCTCCGCCGCGGATGTATGGAGTGATGACTTTGGTGAAGTTCCACTCTTCCTCCAGCAGGTTCTTCAGACTGTGAGAGGCTTGAGGCAGCTGCTGTAACATCTGGATCCAGCTGCGCATGTAGTCAAAGTACACCTGCGTGCACAGAACATGCATGCTGAGATCTACACAGCACTACGCTGGAAAGACACAGACTGAATGGTGTCTAATGCAGGAATGCAGCTAGGAAGTCTGAAGTAATGCAGTTCCGGTGGGCTGAATTTGTTTTACTGACCCTGTTACAAAAATCAGAATCACCAATTTGTTAAATTCATAAGCTGTTCAATCCAAATATCACAGTTTTAGTACCAAACCAATATTTAACTTCTGATTTTGCTGTTTAAATGTTGCTAAAAGTTTGACTGAATCATTAAAGCTGTGATCTGTAACTTTTGCCTCTCTACCACCATCACTGTTTAAAACGTAAAATTGCAGGTTACTTTACGTACTTTTCTTTATGTATGAAGTCAAAATGGCATTTCCCAGAAAACCGGCCCAACAGCTTAAATTATAAATCATTATTCTAAACTTACCATTGCAAACCAGGGTAAGTTAAGGAGACAGTTTAAACACTGATCTGTCATGTACTTGCTCAATAACTTGCTCAATAATTGAGCAATAATACTTGCTCAGTCAATGTTCATTCATTTGTAACCCCAAAAAAGGTACAGATCGCAGCTTTTAAAAGAAGCAGCTCATAAAAAAAGCAGCTCAAAAGGACAACTCATTCGGAAATCACTCATAACCAGTCTCATGTCCAGCTGCTAGTCGCTTAGATAATCATAGTTTGTTGTTCATCTCAGATTACTGCTGTTTATTATTAGTGTGTAAGAACAAAGAACACATAGACCTTAAGTCATGTTCCTCTAAATGACACATGTACCCCATAAAGAATAAAGCTGTTTTATAGGTTCCCCTCCAAGCATTTAACTTGGCTCACTTCTAAATACCTCTCCAATGACATCCTGTCAAACTTAGAGGAAAATGCTATCAAGATCACATGCCAAAACAATCCCTTGTACAGATTAACAGCCAGCAAACACGCAACCACCCCACTGTGTCACAGTGAAGAAATTGTACTACCAGCAATGTTGTGGTTATTAATATCCACAATGGTTTTGTCAATTACAGACAGTCACGCATGTTTATCATATTTATCGAGACAAACACACTACGCAAGATCTGGGTCATATTACACTGGAATTTTTGGGAGTCGTGGTGCATTATCTTAGATGAGAGTTTTACTACAATTTGGTGTAAAGCATCTTTCTCTAAAGCCATGTTCACAATGCAGGTGATACAGAAGTATCTGAGGTCTGGCTGTAGGTGTACAGACAGCCTGTTTAAAGACCCCCAGTGGTGGAAATCCTTTTTTTTGTCTATGTGGTGTTTTTAATATGCTTCAAGACAAACCATGTGCAAATTCATCAGTCAACACCACTGCAGTATTTTCTCCTTAAAAACGGCAGATTACCAATGACAGTCTCAAAACCACGGTTTAAAACCATCCCGGGTTTCTGTCACAAATACGTTGTAACCAATTAAGCACAATCACATCAACAAGTGGACCGAATCAGACACTCTGAGCTGATGTGATTAATGGAGACGGGAGCCAATCTGCATATTCATAAATCCACATAAACTAAATGAAGTTGGGGTTTACAGTAACATTCAAGCTACAAACAAATGTTCACAGAAAAAACGTTTAAATATGGCATTTCGATGACTGAAGATGAGTTTAAAGAAAAAGTACTGACTACAAGGAGACTTTTAAAGCAAGAGAGAGATTATCAGCTCCAGTCACAACAATAGCTGGTCCAAATCCCACCTCAAGCATTTTGTGGAGATCCTCTTCAAACTCATCAATGTTGGTGTTGGTCTGTAGGCCCTGGGGGTCTGTGACGACTCCGCGCAGCATGAACTGGTAGTACTGCTTTATGAGGAGCCCACCTTTGAGAACCTCCTTACACTCACGCACCAGCTACAACACACAAATCAGTCGTTTTTATAATGTAATATTGATCATTTTTATGATTCGAATTGAGTTGTGCACTGGTAGCTCAACCTGGTTTGGCAGACTAACCAAACACAGGATTGTGATTTTTCCACACACTGGCATGTTGGATACCTATATGGTGTGTTCACAGTAAGTAATGACCTGTTTGATGCTAAGTAAGGACGGTTCTCCTGCAGGCCTCTGCTCAAGCCGCAGTTTGAGGCACTCGTGAATGACATTTAGCAGCACACGGCAAAGCACCAAGAAGGCTGGCCGGAATGAAGGCAGGTCCATGTTCATTAGCTCTTCCCACGATACCCGCCCAGACTCCGCCGCCTCCTCTGCTGGGCTGGATAGGTGACGGGATAGCTCTGGAAGGTAGTCACAGTGCTGCAAAGAATAACCCGGGACCGCTGACAACTACCAGAAACAGAGCAAGAGGAACACAGATATGATACATATCAGTGCGTGATTCTGGTTATGAATGCAAAACATTTGCACTGACAACAAAACTACTACAGCAAAAGAAATTATCCAGCTAAAAACAGCTTAAACTGGTTTGCTGGTTTTAGCATGTGTTAGATGATGTTCAGGCAGTTTTTAGCTGGCCAGACTTGGAGGCTGACCAGCTAAACCAGCTGAGCATCAGCTATGCCAGGTTGAGAGACCAGCTAGATGAGAAAATCAGCTAACCTGTATTTCAGCAGCTCCACAGAACTCTACAAAATAAATATATCCTGGCCCCTTGTATGTTCACTTATTAAATATTTTAGCTAATATGATTATGCTTTTTACTGAAGAATTATAAACACATTTTTATAAAGCCATTCTGAAAAAATTCTATATAACTTCCCTCAAAATCAGCACAAAAGTCAGCTGACATAAACTGGGCTGACTGTGATGGCAAACACGTAACGAAACACAGAACACCCAAAAGCAACTCCCAAGCTGCTACTAACTCAAAAGGAATGTTTTCTCCTGAATCTCCTCACACTCAAAACCAAACTAATGTTCCTGCCAAGAATCAGAAGTTATGAGCTGCCTTCTTACCTCCTGAGCCGGCATGTGGCTCAACAGTGCGGTTCTGGACCTCTGCAGTGAGCGATCCATCAGCTTGTGCAATCTGAGGATCAGTTTTCGAAGCCCCATTTGTTTAAGTGCCTTATCCACAAACGGCCTATAGATGGCAGTGGGACAGCAGTGGGTCTCATTGTCCCGTGGGAGAAACTCCTCCTCGGACATAAGGCGCGAAAACTTTGGTGTAAGTTGGGGCGTCTGCTCCTCGTCGCTAGCCGCCTCGCTCAGAGTCCTCTCGTCCCCATCATTGTCTGTCGTAAAGTTAATGGTGGACTCACTCTCGTCCTCGTCTACCTCCTCGTCCTCGTTGCCACGGGAGCACCGAGGCGAAGGGATCTCGAAGATGGGCCAGCCGATGCGGGAAAGGTCCCTGAGGCCCAGTACGGTGCCCATCACCCGCAACTTCTGATTGAGGTCCTGAGTGATGTTGAGCCACAAGCAGAGCGCCTGCACCCTGCCCTGGAAGTCCCGAGCTGCGTACTTCTCGTAGTCCTTCTGCAAGGTTTGGAGAGATGGGTACAAAGCCTCCACTGACTCCAACAGCGTCATCACCCGCTTCACCTGATCAAAAGCCACTCTCTGTCTTTGCAGGTGTTCCCGGCACTCCAGCGCAGAAGAGAAGGGAGCCGCAGCATCGATCCCACCCCAGGACATGGTGCAAGCACTGAAGCTAAACGGATCGCCCATGCAGTTGGTTTCACTAGGACAGGAGTTGCTCAGTTCTGTAGTGAGGTTGCTGTTGTGCCCGGCTAGGCTGCTATAGTCCACTTTGAAGTGCAGCACTTTGCTGATAATGTCTGGTATGGCTTGTCGGGCAGTGTACAGGTACAAGTCCTGCTCTGTTATGCTACGACGGGCATGCCAGGCCTGCAGCTCCAACCAGATCACCTCGTTGTTCTGGCCCATGAAGGTGTTCTCTGGGCCACGTTGCTCCTTCTCCTTTTTCTTGGAGGACATGGAGGTGAGCTTAAGCAGCAGCCGCAGGGTCTCGAAGAACTTGAGGCGGTCCGCCGGACAGTCGGTGCGAGAGGTCTGCCGGTGCGGGCGGACAGGGATCATGCCCAGGCTCAGGTAGGGTCTGCGAGGATCCATGTTTCTGGAACCGATGTTACTGGGCCTAGACACCGATTCCAGCATGAAGGATCCCTCAAAGGTCCTCTTGCTGTCTCGTTCGTTGGAGCGCTGGTTAAAGCGATGCTTCTTTTCCTGCTTGTAGCTGTGATCCTCAGGAGGTTCCGCTGATTTTGCGCCCTCACGTTCTCCTTGAGATGATGGGCTGGAGGAACGTGGCTTCTCTGTAGACGAACAATATGTGAACCAAACATATACAATGTGTTTGCAAATTCCCCAGCCTAATTTTCACCTTGCTTTTCTCACCACTGACCTTGTTGTATTATGCACAAGCATTACAACAGAAGGCCTGCAATTCATTTCTGAAAATGTAAGGGAATTCCCCTCTCAGTTGCCTTATATGGGGGAATTTTCCACTTACGGTGGGAAATGAGTATTCGCGACACAACACATCTCATCCATTATGCGATACATTTGGAAATGCATGTTTAATTTCCAATAGTGGTAAAGGAATAGTTGACCGAATGAATTACTTTTATAAGGGATGGATGTAATTTTTGGAGCTTCAAAAATTTCAGGCACTATTTACTGCCATTATCCAACAGATCGTGTTCAGCTGAAAGAAGAAAGTCATATACATCTAGGATGGCTTCAGAGTGAGTAACTTATAGGATAATTTGCATTGTTGGATGAACTAGTACTTTTAATTGTATAAGGGTCTCATTTACATTCATCTACATACAATACATTCAATTGTATTGTATATATATACATGCGTAAACATTGGGTATCACTATTGCTATTAGTCATCGTATATATCAACAATATACAAGCATTCTATGGCCTCTGAAAGTCTGTGACCCGTTGCTCCATATAGCAATGGACATATGGGATATTATATAGCCAGGCTCTGAACATGACTGTCCAGTTATGTTGTTGGGGGTCTAAGACCGTATGTTTTATAAATCTGCAACAAGAAATGCTCTGACCTTTGCTCTTTGACCCCTGGCCAGTTCTCTGGTGTTTGCTGGAGGTGTGTTTTATCTGCCGTGCAGTGAGGGGAGGTGAGGTGCTGTAGAGAGCCTCCTCTTCCTGTACGGACTCATCTGAAGACTCATCTACCTCACCGTCTTTAGACGATTCCCTCAGCCTGCACAGAAGACAGAGGCAAACACAATAACAAATGTGACACAATAACGGCTTTGTAAGTAAAACAATTTTAATTCAGACAGACAAGGAAAATAAAGTGACTAGAGTATCTGTGGGGAGAAAAGCATTCACATTGGACATTGTACCAGTGAAAGGGATAGTTCCCCCCAAAATGAAAAAAAATCCATCATCACCCTAATGTCATTCCAAACCTGTATGGCTTTTTGCTTCTGAAGAACACAAAAGAAGGTAATTTGAAGTATGTTGGTAACCAAACAACAGTGGCACCCATTGACTTCCATTATATGGATACACAACCAATATGGACATTTCTCAAAATATCTTCTTTTGTGTTCCACAAGAAACGTTATACAGGTTTGGAAATGAGGAACATGAGGGGGGGAGTAAATAATGGAAAAATGAATTCATTTTGGGGTGAACTATCACACAAGACTCTTTCAGATTCAGACTCCAGTCTGAATATTATTGTTAAAAGAATTAGGTAAAACTCAATGGAAAAATAAACCTCAATGAAAAATGTCTGCAGGCCCACTTTACACTGACCCTGAGTCCTGCTGAGTGCTTTAAGAGGCTTTAAACAGAAAATAAAATCCAACCCACAGACAGAGAGCAACGAAAAATTAACTCCATTTGCTAGTAGGAGGGAGCAAACTGGTTCAGAATTCACCATCAGGCTGAGACAAACGGTGTTGGTGTGTTTGGACACGTGCATGTCTGCAGATGAGTGAGTGGGAGAGGAAAATTACATTCATATAGGGCTATTGTGAGGCAACAGAGAGGGAATCGGTTTCACAGTGGGGTCAGCCTTTGATTGAGCCTGAGTCCTCCATCTGCCCCTCATACACATTAAATCAGCCTCAGTCCCCCAGAGAGTCTCCGGGCAGCCCCAAAGTCCTCAAACACCTGCTGCAGAGCATTGTGGTCCTCGTGCCAGAACATCCAGACACAAACACAAAGCCACCCACCCACAACTTAACATATGGACACTAGCAAAAGACCTGGAAACATATACATCCAGCTCACCCACTTCACACACGAGGTTTCTGCAACTTCCAATCAAGCAGAACATTTTTGCATCTTGAACTTTATCTTCTGCTTTTGGGAAGATTGTGTGAGCAAACACGTTCTGTCACGTGTAAATAACATCTGAACGGAAACCAAAACAGTTGCATGCAGGGTGCAGCTTTTCTCATCCAACATTCTGGTGAAATTATGAGCAGCCTTCTGGGACACGGACGGATTGTTTGTATTTGAAGGTGCAGCCCTGGGTAGAGTCTAACAGTGACCAAACCCTTCAGGAATGACAGGAAATGCTGAAATCACACGGCTTCAGCTGTTTGTTTGGTTGTCATGAAGTGCCTCCAATAAATTCTGTTTGAACACTAAAACGGAAAAGATTTAGAGAATTCCATGTCAGTGCAAATCCACCCCACTGAAAGGCATCCAAACTGCAGGAACATCACAACCGTCAACAGAAGAGCAACACAGGTTGTTGATTTACTGCTGCATATGCAGCTCTGCTCTGCTAAAAACTGCGTCCAAGTTCACCAGGAACGAATCATTCAGAAGTGGAATGTTAGAGCCTTTGATAAGAGCCATAAACTGAGCAGACCAACATCTGCCTCGCTTCAGTCAGGGGAGGGCAATGAACTCTGACCCCACCCGCCGCTGCAGTCATTGTTGGAGCCCGCAGCGCTCTATTGTGTGCGGGCGACACGTGGACTGCGGGTCTCGGTGCCAAATGGCTAGTCATAGGGCTGGGTGATTACATTATAAAACATTAAAACTGCAATCTGTGATGTATGCCTCTCTACCGCCATCTCTGTTTGAAATATAAAATTGCAGGTTACAGGCCAAACTCACATTTCCCACATAATCAGACCCGACAGCTCAAACTATAAAACATTATTATAAACTTCTTGTTGGGAATCAGGGTAAGGTCAGGAGACAGATTTTTGTTTATTTTTAACCAAAGTTACAGATTGCACCTTTAACGCTTATTAATATTTTTTAGACTTCTTAGTATTAATGTAGATATTATGTATTTGCTCTGAAATTGCTTCTTTCTTTTATCCAGCGTTTTTTGGGGACACAGCCTTTAGGGGATGTAAAACTAGGTCAAGAAAAAAGCAAACAGTGAGAAATTTGTGTTGTCAGCACAACAACAATGAATCAGGTTTAAAGTTTATTTCGACTGCACACCGATTCTGATTTATGATTAAGATCTAACAATGATTCAAGTTTTTTCTGACTCTCACATCATCTACACACATTCTTACAGGTCCTCAGAAGCTGCAGGAACTGAGTGTATGAAATACAGTACAGAAGTTAACATTTACTGACAGGTTTTGTGAGACTCACCCTGCCAGAAATAGCACAATGATCTTTAGTGGCTGATACGGCAGATTGTATTTTTCTGTTTAAAGACCTGTACTTTAATCCAAGCCTGTTCTGGAGAAAAATCAACAGGGAATTTTCAAAGGAAGTCTAGGCCTGTAATAAACATAAGGGAATGGAAATAAATGGAATCATTTTTCAAAGGATGTTCACAGATGTGGCCAAAAACCAAAAAGAACAGCATGTCACTGACAACAGGGAACAAATAAGTCATGCCACTAACTTATGTAACTTAGACATGAGTGTGTGTGTGTGTGTGTGTGTGCTATTGCCAACACACACACACACACACTCAATCACTGCTGACAGACTGATGAATGGATGAATTGAGGCCCTGAAGGTCTGATTAAAAAACACCCCCTCTGATACCCTAATATCATATAAATGATATTTCCAAGGAACTACTGCTATTGTTCTGCATCAGTTTTTTGCTAGTCTGAGCCAAACAACATCAGCAAATGAAGTTCAATATTTATTACGATGGAAACAAGCTAATAAATGCAAATGCACCATTTACTAATACAAATGTTTTATTCACTTCAAAATAAATGTGTGTGTGTGTGTGTGTGTGTGTGTGTGTGTGCATGTGCATGTGGAGTCAAAAAAACATTTATGAATAAAAGATTAATATGAGGCAAAAGTACAGAAGGTCACATTCAACACAAATGTTTTACCAATTTAGAAAAACAGCAGTTTTATCTTTCTAGCTAATGTAAGTATTGGGACAATTGGCTCACAGTTGTGTTTGTAAGTGACCAGCCGTGTCCTGTTGCATTTTTGTTCATATATTTAAAGCAGAAATGTGTAGTATTAGTTCTGTCCATCGCATTTGCAGTCTTGCACTTGGTGAGAACACACATAAGCCAAGATGAAGAAGAGGAGCGGACTCTGTGAAAAAAAAGAAGTTTTTATTTAATCACAAAAGATTTCTTGACTCCACAGCAATGCAATGTTTCTATTACTGTCCCAATGCTTACGAAAGGCGCTGTAATTTTTCATAAGATGATGGTAAATAAAAGACAGAATCTGTATGTGTGTGTATGTGTGAACAAAACTTTTCAGCCTCCACAAAACTGTTGCCTCACTAGCAACAAACCTCCATAAACTCTACTGGAAGAGTGAGCAAGCCATTACTAAAGCACACATCCAATAATCAGCTACATTCTGCCATGTAGCTCCACCTCCACCCAATACGAACAGCCAATCAGCATCCACAAATTCCTCCATGCCTACAAACAATCCCTATTCTGAAGGAACGAAAACTGCAGCTCTTTCAGGTTTCGTCATATTGACTTATCACAACATAATGAGTGCACGTACTCGTACAGCACATGGCCAAGTAAACATCTGCAGGAAAATATCTTTATATTATTTTCAAATTGCGTGACTCAAACTAAATGAAACAAACTTCTCTTGTTCAGTCGGTCTCTTGAAAAGGTTGGGCATTTAAATACAGCCTCTTACAGGCACAATTAAATTTATGATTCACTTCCATAATTACAGACTACACAGCCCATGCATGCTTTCTGCAGTGTGACTGATGCTGGCCGTGGATGAATGAACTGAAGAAAGACAAGTGAGTTCCAGGAACGGTTAAGCAGACTTCCTCTAATTTTAAACAAGCCACTTCCTTCGCTCCATTTCCCATCACTCTGCCACAGATTTGTACAATATCATTTCCTGTGTCCACATAATGATCATTTGAAGCCGCGGGGCAGAATGACTGTGTGTGGGCGGGTAACATTAAGACATGAGCATTCAGGGGTAAAAAGGCAATGTGTTGTGTATAAGACAGAGAGTGTAGCTGATACCTCTGCACAGAGAACTCAACATAAGCCGCTATTCTAACCTCCACCCCGGTGCACACCCTCTCTGCACAATTGAGACCATAAAGGAAGGTATTATGTGAGAAACTAAAGGCAAGCTGGGAATACAGCTAGAAAAGCAATCGCTTTTGGATAATGTATGTATGTATCTTGGCACTTCCTTCCTGAAACAGAAAAGGGGACATTGTGAGCTAAACATTCCTCACTGTACAAACATAAAACCCAGAAAACACACATAACTTACAATGTAAATGATGCATGCAGGGAAAAACGCATCCACAAGCACAGAAACTACAAATATGTTTGACTTCCAAAAGCACAGCTGTGTAACTACTAAGACTTTCAATATCTCACTGCTGCACTATAAGAGTGTTAAAAACAGTGACATTTTAACAGCGTCTCTGATTTAAACTTCTGAAATTTAATTCATTTCAGCAAATCAGTGTTGCAACTATTTGTTTGCGTCATCATTTTAAAAAATTTCAAATAAGAGAGGACTGGGGATTGAAAGCCGTCGTAAGCATTGTTCCATAGACTGTGCACAGAAATAAATTGAGTTCCAACCATGGATGCCTCCAGGACGCGGGGTCAACACTTTTTTTATGCGCCACATCCTGCAACTGAGGAACGTCTGTGGTCATAAATGAACGGGGATGGATTTACAGCGTGCTGTACGATGACGCGCAAACATCCGTACTGTGTTAGAACAGATGAGTTGCTCGACAGCCGCAGAAAAACTCATTAACATTGATAACATCTGATAAAGCACACCACAACATCACTGCTTCCAAGGATCTCAAAGCGTTGAACTGATAACCGTGCAAAAACCCTGAACTGATAACCGCAACCTCTTCGTTTGACCTCGGATCAACGCACGAGGGCAAGACGTGCTGTTTTGCCACAGGAAGCAATTTCAATCTCTGCATGCCATGCACACCCCAGTTTACAGAAAACTGCACAGAAAACAAGAACTATGACATGCATATCAAACCTCCCATCTTGCTTTCAAAACAAAAATGTCCTTAACACTTTCCTCTGAATTCAGTTTATCGCAAAGAATTACTAGAAGGGGCGTGGACAGCATTAAAAGAGACACAACAAGGCATTCTTGAGAAAGGCATCTTCAGGGCAAACTCTCAGTGACGTTGTGTGAGGTCCACATAAAGCAAAATAAAAAGCAAACTCGGGCACACGTTCCACAGGGCTTTATCTGCTAAGCCTTGTGCACATGAGAAAACAACACTTTCTGCACCTGATCTTTTAGATGCAGAAGTTAAGAGGTGACAGGAGACAGCAAATAATGCAATAAGAGCTATGGGGGAAAATGCTGGCAGAACAAGCTGTGCAATGCACACCGGTCTCAAAAGGAGCCCAAAACAGTATGAGACAAAAACATTTGTGCAAACACACACAAACACCCCCATTCCCCGAAACAGGGAGATGCCCGTCAAATCCCAGATTTCCTGCTCGGGTTGTGGGCAGACGGGTGATTTCTGGGAATAGCAAATCAAACATTTCCCAGCTCAAGTGTTTGACTCACACTCGTGATGGATATTTCACGTTCATGGTCGACAGCTCCTTTATACCAGCAATCGGATGAAGTTGTCGTGGGTATTTTTTTCAGTGCAACTCGTAACAGCAGCGGAGAAATGATGCAAACTTAAGCCGACAACGAAAGTTTACGATCAGACTCGGAGATCAATGCCTGATGTACCGTGATGCAACGTTGCAATGAAATGGCATACTGTCACAAGACTTTATAATGCACATACATACGTAATATTAGTGAACACACACACACACACACACACACTCGAGCACAATGCTCCTCCATACAGACGCACAATCCCATTACCTTACCCACAGCTCGGCTTTTTTCCCTTAACGTTGAACTTTTTCTCTCACAGAAACAGACACGGTCTTGCACACGCTTTCCTCCAGCTAGCGGTTTCCGACGACGTGCGAAAAAGTTTGCAACTTTAACGCGAATTGCGGCGGAGCGTTTGCGCTGCAAAGCGGATCACTTTGTGGCAGGATGCGGGCGGACCCGTTACGCGCATGCGCGCTCGCCTCGCTCCGTACCTTCTCTATAGGAGCACAATCTGGCAGCGCGCCGTGAATCCCGGTTGTGCAGCGTAACGTAGTTGCGTGATCGCCCGTACACACCGTAACTAAAACACCGTTCATGCACCGAGCTTCTCCTACCTGCTTTCCTCCGGAGGCTCCATAATCGACGGGATGGCTCTCCTTTCACCGGTGCACGAATCAAAACATGCCCAGAAAGACGAAGCTCGACTTTGCCAAGCCCGGTGTCCGCTATAAGTGTCGGTGCACACGTTTCCTCTATCCGTCCGTAGGGCTGAGGCTCGCCCGGTTGCGCACCGGCGCCATGTTTCCAGCGAGCCGCCGCGGAGGGAGTGACAAGCTGTACGGCAGCTCGTGCGAGACAACCGACCCGCCGACGGGATCACGGCCGCCCCGATCAGACGAGTCCCGGAACTGCAGAACAAAAGCGCAAAAGATCCAGTTTGGTCGTGTTTGTGGGGCGCATGTTTTGGGTCTGAACTTTAATATCAGATCCTAAATCAGTGCAATAATAAACGCGTATGCACATTTAAAGGGAATGTGGCATTTAGGCTCTGAATATTGAAGGAAATGCAAACGTGATGGGAAATTATAATTGTTAACTTTATAACCTTTTGTAAAGGGATAAGGATGTCACTACATGAGCACACTTTAAATATAAATACAACATATTTTTGTTCAACATATACCAACATGTATGTTCATAATGGGTTTATTGTATGAACTTTTATGTAAGTAGCTATAACATGGGACATGTTATGTTATCATGATATAACATGGGATCTCTGAAAGTCACATGTAAAAAAGTTTGCTCATTTGTTCACCGAAAAGGATTTATAGTAACTTATTAAAATAATGTCAAACTATTGGTTGATGTGCACTGAAATGCTTAGAAATGTACTGAAATGTCATTAATTCTGTCTTATTATATTAGTATCAATATTTGTCAATAAGATAATGGTGGGTGGGTAACACTTAACAGTATCTAAATTTATGCTTTTATAAATATATTGTATGCAAACTGTATGTGTTATTGTGTTGTCAATACTTCAGTGTTGTTTGGAGACTGTGTTCAATGCTTTATCATGTTTTCTCACTAGGTGGAGATATTTGTCCATAATAACTTTTAGCCATAACGATATTACCGTATTAATATGATGCTGCCTGACTCCAATAAACATCAATGATATGAAACACTGTCAGAGATAAAAACACAAGTAATTACGCTTTAGTTGATGTTTTCTTTCTCCAGCAAAACACATATCTGTTTTATTTGGCCCATCAGTAAACAATATTTTCACAATCAACGTTAAACATCTAAAATAAATATTGCTCAGATTCCCACACAGACTCTTGAAATAACATCACAGTTTAAGGACTCTTTGCAAACTGATGCAGGAGAAAGCAGGACTGCCACTGCTCATCTCCACAGTAAACTCTGACACTTATGCCCATAATGCATCTGTTATTATCATTCATACTGAAATAAAGTCAACAGTGATATGAGTGTAAAGTCAACAATACAGAGAAAAGACATAAGCAAACCTCCAGTAAACAATAATGACATATTCTGTGTGTATCCATTTAAACTCATGCAGGAAGAGTTGAAGATGGCTCATTAGATCTTATCAGATGCTTAGGTTTTGACTCTTATATCAGACCTTTCCCACAAGATTATCTGACCTAAGATTATGCATCTATGTCTGAATAGCAGTCTTGCTAAACAAAATACAAAAAGCAGTTTTTGTTGAAAAGTGAAAAAGAAGCAGACTCAGTCCTGTGGTTGATACTGCAGCTGCACTTTCTGTCATTTCACAACTTTCATTTGATTTTAACTGTTTGCCTTGACACATACTTTTGTTTCATTTACTTTTTTAATGTGCAGTTTTGACGCATCTCTATATCATTTTAGTGTACCTCATACTACATTGTGAAATAAACTCCTGCCAACACAAACTACTGTCAGCCAAATGTGCTTTCTCAGTTACAAGTGCATTTAGGCGCTCTCTAAACAGACTTACATAGGTTAAAGTTTATCTTTTTAATGCAATGCTTTAATTATAATCAGAGGAAAAATACATTCATCTGTTATCTGTTGCATTTATCTGAGGAGTGGACGTTTCCTGTTGGCCAATCACAACCCTCGCTAACATCTCACAGACTGTTGCCATAGAAACAGTCTCCTGCATGTGTCTGCATCTCTTGTATAAGGCTGTCTGTGTGAAACAAGGTGTGGATCAAAATAATAAGATGTGTGTAAGATGTGGGCCACAGTTCTTAAATGTGTAACCATTTACAGGAAGTTATCAGTAAGTTAAACACTTTATCATCACACAGGGTTGAAGTCTAAGCTGAATGATGCAGTGTGAGGGCATGATGGCGTAGTGGTATATTTTTCCTGATTATTATTTCATGAAGCATGTATATGAATTGTCACTGCAAGACGTACAGGGTTCATTTTGATATATCCATTACTTCTGGATTACATACAGCTTTATTTTGAGGTTGTTTTGCTCGTTTCCTTTGGTTCACATCAAAATACAATTACAGATTACAAAAATACTCACATATTTGTATATTTCTAGTGTTTCTTAGATTGAAACCATAATTGAAATAGGAGAGTCATTTAATGCTCTCTCTCTCTCTCTCTCTCTCTCTCTCTCTCTCTCTCTCTCTTGTTTATTGTCAGTCACAATATAATCAACAAAGACATGCATCACTTACATATCAAAATGGTATAACAGCTTGTTTAACAAATGTGTAACTAATGGAAAACGTTTGCATTTACATTTATGCGTTTGGCAGACGTTTTCATCCCAAGTGACTTTTAAGCTTTACATTTGATCAGTATGTGTGCGTGTTCTGGGAATAAATAAACAAATACGAATAAATAAATAAATAACATAACATAACATAACATAAAACCATATAATCATGCAAAATCAAACAACTCCAAATAGCGTTTTGCTTCACCATTTTTAAACCTCAATTTTAATGTAAATTCAGATTATACAAAAATATTGTTAATAAAGTCCAAACGTTATCAATCGTTGTCTTTCAAAACCATCTTTATTTCTGATCTAACATCTAAAGACTGATCTAAAATCAGATCTACAGACTTTCAGGGATCACCTTCGCGTTGGATCTTCCGCGGCGCGCTTTCCTCCGTTACCTGGTGGGCGAGCGTGCGTGACGTCACGCCCCCGGTGCAACCGGAGCTCCGCCGCCGCATCCTCCGCCGGTTCCCGCAGTCCGACGGCAAAGGCGCTTTCACGGGCGAGACATTTGCGAAATACGGAACCGAAATCTGCGAAATTGTTCGCCGATGCGTTGCGCTTCACGTCGGGAGCCTCAGACGGTCTGATCGATTACGACACGAATCCGATCCAGCAGAAGCGCCGAAGATGCTTCAGTCCCTCGCCGGTAATTCGTGCGTGCGTCTGATCCAGAGCAACCGATCGGCGTGGTACTTCTTATTCCTGGTTCTGGGTTACGTCCTGTATCTCGTTTTCGGGGCGGTCGTGTTCTCCTCGGTGGAGCTGCCGTATGAAGATCTCCTGCGCCAGGAGCTCCGAAGCATCAAGCGGCGGTTCCTCCAGGAGCATCAGTGCTTGTCGGAGGAGAAACTGGAGGAGTTCCTGACCAAAGCGCTGGAGGCCAGCAACTACGGCGTGTCCGTCCTCAACAACGCGTCGGGCAGCTGGAACTGGGACTTCACGTCCTCCCTGTTCTTTGCCAGCACCGTTTTATCAACCACAGGTGAGCAGATTGTGCAGAAATGCTTTCAAAGGCTTGAGATGAGACAGCAGGAGATGAAGAGCTGGAGTGGACGCTCACATCGCATCAAACATGACCCATTTGTGATTTTTAACTGTGTATGTCCATGTACTTCAGAGTATTTCTGATGACCTATATGAATATATTTTAACTAGGCCTCGGTGACAAAAGGGTACAGACATCTCGGTTTATTGTGTATTAGATCTTATTTCTAGGTAAAGCATCATTCTGAGTCTTTTGTGCTAAATGTGAAATCATAAACCATACAACATCCTCTCACTTTCTTCATGTGTTCCAGCTTTTCTTTGATTTCTGTAGAAAGCCGCCCATCCAGTCGTTTAGACATTGTATTAATGTTATTGCTGGTTATAAGAACATTATCCAAACATTTTTTAATTGTGTGACTTTTAAAACGTTCCACTAACAACTTAAAAATAACAATTTTGATACATGATGTTTATTACATTAAGATGTATGAATGTTTTTTGACAACGTTTGAGTGAACTTGTAGAGAACTTTAGTCAATGTTCTGAGAACGTTCCCTGTTAGCTGGGGCAACTTTGTAGCAGATATAGACCTGCATATTATGCACAGATTGGGAACCTCAAAAATCACTACTTTCTGTTTCATTTCTTTCTAAGGACAAACTGACTATTTCCCAGAAAACTGTGTTGTGTCAGTTTAATGTTTTAAACAGACACGTAATACCCCTGCGTTCCCCTTTGCATTTACAGTGTCTGGGTTACGTAAAGAAATAAAGATATTTCTTTTTTGATATCTACATGTGGAACATGTGGAAGAGGTGATAGACAGAAATAGCACCTTTGCAGTCACCACAGTTTTATCTCTTTCGGTTGGCACAGGTGCTCGGCAGGGTCTGTACTGCGTGTTTCTCATTTTGGTAAAAGTACATGAACAACAGGTGCAGGATTATTTTGTCTGTACTGAAACAAAAAAAAAAAAAAAGTGTTTTTCATGTACAGTGTTCAAATGTGGGTCACATATACGGATCATTTGTAAAGGGTGCGCCTTGTTAGGTTCCTTCCCCCACAACCATTACACAGAAATGAAGAAAAAACGTTAGTTTTATAACAGGTTCTAAACATAAAGGTTAATGACTTCAGGAAGAAAGTCTATAAACATTTGAACAGATCAATAAAGGTGTCTCGTGTTTGTTTTAACCTTTTAAAAGTGTCACATCTGAAGGAAATTGCTGTTTGTTGTTGCCATGGCGATGTTGCAACATCACATCACTGTATATAGACATAAGACTTGCCTTTCTAAATGACTTCAGTCTGCAGTGTGTATATAATGTACTGTATCCTGAATGTGAGATACTTTATTTTATGAGCTCAAAAGAGGGTCAGACTGCCAAGGGCAGAAATGAAAGCAATATGATCCCATTATTTCAGTGTCTGGTGGACATACACAACCAGAAATCAAATTACACAGATGGACCAAATGACAGATTCATTGATAATCCCGGATGGGACCTAATCTCTGTGTTAATCTCGGTCTGGCATCAACAGAAGGAAAATATAATAGTGTTTTCAGTGCTTTCCCAGCTAACAGAGAACATTCTCAGAGCGTTGGCTGAAAGAACGTTCTATGAAAGTTCTCTGAAAGTTATTATAAGACCTTTAGTAATGTTAGTAGAATGTTTTGTAATGTTATATATTGTATATTAACATCGTTGTTCTTTAATCATTAATGGAATGTTTTAAAAACATTGCAGAATTAAAAATGTTTGAATAACGTTCTTATAACCAAGAGATGGCATTAATACAGTGTCTTAAAAGCTGGACGTTTTGAACGTTCCTTGAACATTGAAAATAAAACATTTAATGTTTTTATTACTTAATAGAAACATTAGGGAAATGTTCTTACAACCTAAAATTGTTAGCTGTGTAGTACACATCTGTATTTAGGCTAGTATCTCTTGGAGTAAACAGGAATGTTTATTGATTGAGTTATATGAGATCATTTCATTAACCTTCTCCGCTGTCTTATAATCACAGGATATGGTCACACCGCTCCTCTCTCTGATGGTGGAAAGGCTTTCTGTATCATTTACTCTGTGATTGGCATTCCCTTTACCCTCCTCTTCCTCACGGCTGTGGTGCAAAGGATCATGGTCTTCAGCACGTGGCGACCCATTATGTTCATACACACGCGCTGGGGTCTGTGCAAACCCACAGTGGCGCTGGTTCACGCGACCCTGCTGGCAGTTGTGGCCGTCTCCTGTTTCTTCCTCATCCCTGCGGCCATTTTCTCCGTTCTAGAAGAGAACTGGAACTTTCTGGAATCCTTTTACTTCTGTTTTATCTCACTCTCCACCATCGGCCTGGGAGACTATGTGCCTGGAGAGGCTTTTAACCAGAAGTTTCGTGAGCTGTACAAGCTGGGAATCACTGGTACGTCTGGTTCTGCATTGAAACTACTGCAGAGTTGTTATTTAAAATTACAGTTGGGTGATATTTTTTATCAGTCTGTAGTCTTGTAGTAGAAGTCCATCCTTGAAGTTTGTATTTTGGCCGGAACACCAGATAGGACGTAACTGTGAATATTTATTTTTAGCTGTTTGTTTAAAAATAACTCTTTACTCAGTGATAATGCATGTGGTAGTGGCATGTTTGCAAACTGATTTAGTGTATTTGTTTCATTAACACGTTTGAAAGGATCTTTTAAGGTAGGGTAAGCCTTATAAGGGTATAATATATATAGGGTATATATATATATACATACACATATATATGTTTAGACCACTTTAGTTAGTGATACCCTGCCTTTAATGCCTAATAGAAGCCTTTACATGAAACACCCCTCCTGTCAGCACAGCACAGCCCAATATGAAAGTGAAATTCTTGGCTGATTTCTTTGTATATCTAAACATCTTTATGTGCTCAGCCAGTCGTCATAGAAACAGACAGAAGGTACAAAGGAAATGTGTGTCACTCAAGGACAGCAGGGTACAAACCCTCCTGCACTGCTGTGCTCTGTCACTCCATCTAGTGGTTGTTTTACAAGCAGCAGTACAGCCAACACTTACAAAGAGTTTCATGAAATCTCAACACAATCCCACATTGATTTCATGTTTGTGTAAGTTTTATATGATACAGACGGTCCCACTTTCTGTTTGTCATGCGGGGGACGGTGAGAAAGGGGCATGTGTGTGGAGGAGGAGATACTCAAAACCCACACATGCTGATTTAACTGGAAGTTTTGTGATTCTTTGAATCACTATGATGAATTTGTGTTGTTTTATCTTAATGTTGTTAAGATTAATGAAGTCAGATTGCAGGCTGAGAGAATTTAATTGAAGATCTTTATAGGTAAATATTAGTTTTTTTATATGCACTTTTTCTCAACACGAAACCCAGCGTGTTTCCAGGAGAAACAGGATAATTACTGAGTAAAACAATTAGAAGAGACAGGTTAAGAAGGCAAGAGAAAAACTGTTTCAGAGGCATCACATTTTGAGAAATAGTTTACAAAAACATACATAGCATATACAGTTAACATTAACATTTTATCCTGTTTTGCAAAATGTTAAACGATAAATTGTGCACCATAAAATCAAGACCAAACTTGCATAAAGTGGAGATAATATGGCGTTAATGTTTTTAACACACATTATTGGCTAACAGATGTTAGATATGTTAGATAGTCTATTTATAACATTATATAAAAACTTAAAGGTCACAAGTTAAGGTTAAAAAGTCTTCAAGGTTGCAAGGCGCTGAATCAAGATAACACAAACACACACACAACAACAAGTAGAGCACTGAGAGAAATGATTATAAAACATTATAAAATTGTTAAACTGTTCAGTTAAACACACTGTTAAAAAGACTGATGTCATCACAGAAGGTCTGCTGTTTATGTTCACGTACATGTTCAGATTTTGAATAAAGATTACAAGGGCACTTGAATTAATAAATGACATGCAAAGATAAACCATTTATAAAAACTGCCAGAATACATAAAAATAAGAAAGTACATTTTGATTTCATGGTGACTTTAAATTGCTTTATCTCTCTCTCTCCCCTTTGTGCTCCACAGTCTATCTTCTCCTTGGCCTGATCGCCATGTTGGTGGTGTTGGAGACCTTCTGTGAGCTTCAGCAGCTGAAGCAGTTGAGGAAGATGTTCTATCTGAAGAAGGAGAAGCCCCAGGACCGCCTGGCCATCATGGAACACGATCACCTGACCTTCAACTCCATGACGGATGGTACCGGTACCGTCAATTCACCCCAGGAGGAAAAAAGCGAGCCCATCGTGGACTTCCCTGTCCTAACCTCTCCAGGTGGTGATGACCCCATGATCAGATAAATGTTTCACTGTTCATTAATAGAACCCTCAATCGAGGGAGACATCTTTAGCCAAGGGGTCTCCAACGTGTGGCTTGCAGGTGATTGGTTGACCACTGCGGTCAGAACGTCAGACGCATGCCACAGAATAGTGGATATTACTTGAAAATGTAACCTGATGTTCTGCACATAGCCCTTTATGAAGAAATGCCAATTCACTATTCTTCCCTTTGTCGTGATAATCTGATGCATAATAAAATCTAGTATGCAAGCGATAAAAATAATCTTGTTTTCTAGTAGTATGTCGGAGTGTAAACCTGGACTTTAAAGCTGAAATCCGTAATGTTTGGCTCTCTGTCACCATCTTTGTTCGAAACATAAAATTGCAGGTTACTTGCGAAGCTACTTGTTAGATCTCATTTTTAACCAAAAAAGTTATGGTTTGCAGCTTTAAAGTCTAAATCTAAATCACAATTTTAATGTCCCCATGCCCCTCGACCTAAAACTGATCTTGACCCTGTCTGGCCAGACCTTTGTTATTATGTGGGGACGCACTCATGTATGGTGTTGGAGACCCATGGCATCAAACATTGTAGATGTTGCACACCATCAATAGGATTTATTTTAGTCTTGTGTGATCAACCTTGTGAGTCTGCAAACAGCTTTACTGATTTCAAAAGTATCTAGTGGTTAAAGAAACCACCTTAGTAATCTTTAATAAATCTGTTTTGCTCTACCGCATAGAAATGATATCAGAGATTATGATGCCCGGTACTGCAGTGTATGCTGCAGAGTTTAGCATTTGTTGCATGAGTTAAAGCACAAACATAGCGTAGGTCTTCTGAACAGGTAGCCAGTACACCCTGAGAGACCGTTGTAAGACAAAGTATATGACAACATATATAGTTGAAAACTTAAAGGCCATCTTTTCCAGAAACATTTGTTGTTATGCTGGTTGAAAGTCTCCTCACATTATGATAGCAATCACTAAGTGGTATAATAAATATATTTATACATTTATTGTGGAACGCACAGGATCATAAAATATTCACCCAATCATTGCATTCAGTCCGAATACAATAACAGGTTGTTTTTGGATCCCTGTCAAACTATGTATTTGCATACCTCTCTGCACTATTGGAGGAGGCGTGGCTTTGAACAGAGGGCGGGATCTTATGCTTTTAAAGCTAGCTTGTTATTGCTAGCGTCTCTTGCGTACCCTACTTTAAACATCTATCTTAGGGGATATTTTGTGTTATGAAGGCAAACATTATTTCACTAATTGCGAAAATAACGCAGCTATGCTACATAGCATCATTTTCATCTCTAAGAAAGTGATTTATTACTTTAGTTTAAATATTAGCGCAAATCAATCTCACTTTATGTGGATTTTTGTCTAAGATAGAAATGGCTGGTCCCATGTGATATCGGACTGTGTAATCGACCGTCTACATTGACCTCAGCTACTAAAATATTAGCACAGTGCAGTTCAATACCAAAACAAGTTTAAGGAAAATCTAGCATTAACTTAATGGATTATGGTTATTTTAGTATTACTAGTTGACTGGTTAAGCTTTCTTCCAAAACTTTGTGGCTAATTTAATAAGTGAAAAGAATGAATTCTATTTTTGAAACATGCTTGTTGTTTACAAATACAGAATACACATGCACTTGTATTATAAGAATGATTTCACTGGAAGATCTCACGCTACAGCAGATTGTTAGACAATATATAAATGTCATGACATTTGTATCACAGTAGAATTAAATCGGAAAGTTTTAAGGACATTTCTCTTATTTGAACAGCCTTTGTGTCTGTGTATATAGAATGTCTTTACACAAACATGCTTAGTTCAAATGCAGGCAAAGGGAACTTAAAAGTGCTGATGACATTTATTGTGTGAATAATGAATAACGTTTTGTGATGTCACTGCTGAATTCTTGTGTTTGTCTTCAATGTTTTGATGCATGAGTCTCTATATGATGCTTTTTTAACATTGTATCAGTGCGGCGCAGAATCATATATATTTGTTACTGAATATTGGTGCGATATATATTTAGGTACATACAAGGGCATAAACAATGTTATGATCTTATCTGTGTTTTAGTTGTGTCAATGGCTTTTGAATAAATTCTGTCATTCCCATAAACAACATATGTAATATGAATTATTCATCTGTGGAGTGACTAAATCAAAACTCTTGGATACACGAGTATTGTCACTTTTTTTCTTTCACATCACCTTTAATCAAGTTAATTGTTTTAGACCAACTATTGACCTTAGTACAAATGATAGAATACAATATAGTGCAGCAAGTTAAAATAAGTGGAATGAAATGGAGACTTTAAGCTTACATTTCTAAAAATACATTTTGATGTTTCTGAACATGTGCTGTTGGAAATGTATTGTAGCAATTCACTTACACAAAACGTTAAGCAAAACGCCAAAATTAGGAAATGACTACAAAATTTGCTGAAGATCCATAAAATCATTCTATCATACAGATGTGAATGAGAAATATACTATAAAAGGTTGCATCAAAGATGTTCATTCATTAATTGCTTTTTCTTCTGAAGCTGGAGTCACTTAAATATTTAAGCACTGACAACGTTGGTCATATATTAAGACTCAAGACACAAGATGATAGCACATTAATACTCCATTTATTATTTAACAAAACAGCTTTACAACACACACATGACGAACAACACAAATAAAGACAAGCATATTAAAAGCCATGTTTCTGCACTTTGAGCAACAGTTCATCACAGAGCTCTGTGACATCCTTGACTTCTTTAGTCTGAGAAGATAGAGAAGGCAAACAATGAAACAAATACATATGTTAGCATAAGAAACAAAGTATACTGTGGGCTTACTATGTACCTTTTGTTCCAGATCTTTCTCTAGAGACTGAACTTTAAGCTGTTCTCTCTTGAGCTGCACCTGCAGAGTGGCCACTTCTGTGCCCATCTTATTACGAACATCTGCTATGGCCTTATTTGCCCTGAAACGATCAAATAAACAGTGACGCTTTAGACTTTAACAACATTTTTGGTTTAATTAAAGCTGTAATTCTGTAACATGTTTGCATGGTGCAGAAGAGCTCGTACTGGTCTAGCTTCTCCTCGGCGTGGGTTTTAAGAGTTTGATAACGCTTTTCCTCTTTTTGTATTCTGTCCATGCAGTTCTGAGCATACTGCTTCAGAGTCTCTTCATTCTGTATGAGAGGGAGAAAAATGAATTTAGGACACAACTTCAACAGGGATTTGCATATTTCTTTAATGCACAACCAATTTTGCTAGTTCCAAAATTCCCACAACTCAGCTCGCATAACCAGAAACAACACTACTGACTTGAGCAGCCTGCCAATTGCATTCTTATTGAACTGCAGAGATGAAGTTTGCAGGTTCTCCTGCAGTGGTCTCAAAATGCACACACCTTTTTAAATCCCTCGATAACCTCTTTGCATCTGTCAAGCCGTTTGACAACAGAGGAGAAGGATCGCTCCAAATCATTCAAGTCTTTGGCCAGCTGTTCTTTTTCCTGAAGGACTCGTTCCATCTCAATTTTAGCCAAATCTTCCTTTTGTTTATGTTCCTCTATAAACACACATTTAAAGACATTTGAGAACACAACAGACTGACTCTGAGAACCTGATTCTCATGAAACACTCATCATACCTGTGATCTGAGTGATGGTGGCCTCAAACTCCGAGACTACAAACCTGAGAAGAAAGTGTGTAACTGTTTTGGAATTATTTGGTTTACTTAGAACCGCTGAATAAGAATTTGTAAACATTCTTGATTAACACAGTCAGGATTGAGAACCAATTAAAAAGAACCAAACTACAAAATTGGAAGTGCAAAGACTTACAGCATTTGCTGATTCTCTAAACGCAACACTTCAATCTGAGCGTTCAGCTGCTGTTGCCGCTCTTCTGCCTAACAAGATCAAAAACACAAAACATTAGACAGACCTAACAGACACCCGTGTGGTCTCCCCATGCAAGGCCATGAATGCAAACCTGTCTGTCTGCTTTCTGTAGTGCAGCATCCATGTCTCTCTGACTGTACTTCAGAACCTCTATGATGGAGTCCTCAGTCTTCACTGGCTGCTTTAAAGTAGGAACCAGTAAGTCCAGAACAGTTGGATCCACAGGCACCACAGGGTGCACCACCTGGAGATTCACACAAAACATTAAAAAAAAGTATCGGCAGAAATGGTCACATTTATCAGTGTTACAATCTTGGGATCATTTCGGTTTTTATTACAGGTACAAACTGAGGATCATGGGAGTTTGAGTTGTCTTACTGGTGGAGGTAAATCATCCAGTAGCTTCATACTGTTACACTGGGATTTCTGCTTTCCCTCAGATTTTGCAGCCTCCATCATCCTAACACACAAACACAGGTTTGCACATCAAACACTTTAAATTCCAGCCTCATGTGCATTAAGAATTTTGATCAATAAAGACCTGACCTGTTACAGTGATACCCAACCTAATGATTTACACATGCACACACATCTGTATGTAGAAGACACTGACCTGATGGCGAGTGAGGGGCGTGGCAGGCTGAATCCACCGCTCTCCATTCCCATTTTCTTTGGACTCTCCTTCAGCAAAGGGTCAAACTTCAAATACAGCGACTGTTTCCGCAATGCTGACTCCTTAAACTGTATTTAATCAAAAGAAGGATTTTGAAAGGTGCACTTAACTTTTTAATGATCTATGAGGGGAAATCTGACTTTTTTAAACACTAGTCAACAGTAACACTCACCATACTTGACCCAAACTGCTCCAGGTAATCAATCTGTCCGTCAAAATCTCCTCCTGGCATGACTGTGACAGGAGGAGGTGTCATCAAGCACAATGTAAGAGCTTGCACTGAACACATCCGTTTGTCTTGGCTCTCATAATGGTAATGTTATATATACTCACACAATGAACCCGGCACAAACTCATCTTCACCTGGTGTGGCCACACCAAGTTCTAAGGTCTGGTTCTGAAGATCCTGTCCAGATTCTGGAGTGGCTGAGACTTCTGGCTCCTGAGTGGTTGAGTTCTGAGGAATATTAGTGTGGGAAGTAGTCAATGTCTCCACATCACCCCCTCGCTGCAAGAAAGAGCAAGCATACAATGTGACTCAAGATTGCAACATGTGGCAACACATCAGTATATTCAGGAATGCTGTAGAACAGTACCTTCATGGTGACAGAGAGCTCAGTTTCCTCCACTTTATCATCATTTTCAGAAGCAGCCTGAGGAGACCTGGGGAACAAAAAAAAAAACAACACTCAGTTATGCATGCATGTCTTAAATGTCCTTTACTTCAGAAATTGCATTCTGCTTAAGCAAGCATAAGGTTCCAAAGCTGGGAATTTTGTAAATAAAAGGAAGGAATTTAAAGGAATTTATCTGGATTAAAGGAAATTTGGGGTAATTTCATACCAGTGCTCAGGCTGCTCAACAGTAATTGCTGCTTGCTTCAAAACCAGGCTGGTTTGGATGTCACGTGGTGGAGAGTTACCCATCTTAGCCTCTGTGCCAAAGGGGTTAAAGTTTGGGTCATCAAACTTGTCAAAATCAAATGTGTAAGAACCTTTAGCAGGAGGAATGTCCACAGGTTCGGTATCTTCTGGCTTCTTAGGGGATAACTGCTTGGGTGCTGGTTCTCTCTTTTCTGTGACCACAGCATCCGTTTTCTTGGCAACAGGTTTGGCACCAGCAGGTCTTTTGACCCCAAGTCGTTTTGGTGGAGGTTTGCACTTGACTTCAGCTCCATCATCAAAATTAAATTCCAACAACATTGGGTTCTCTTTAGGTGTTGTGGATGAAGAAACCTCAGTGATGGCAGACTTTTCCTTAGATGGATTGGGAACATCAGGAACTGTTGGGGGTGACTGGACTAAGCCCTCTGATTCAACAGGAACTGCTGCTTGCATCAAAACCTGGCTGGTTTTGATCTCACGTGGTGGAGAGTTACCCATCTTAGCCTCTGTGCCAAAGGGGTTAAAGTTTGGGTCATCAAACTTGTCAAAATCAAATGTGTAAGAACCTTTAGCAGGAGGAATGTCCACAGGTTCAGTCTCTTCTAACTTCTTAGGGGATAACTGCTTGAGTGCTGGTTCTTTATTTTCTGTGACCACAGCATCTGTTTTCTTGGTGACAGGTTTGGCACCAGCAGGTCTTTTGACCCCAAGTCGTTTTGGTGGAGGTTTGCACTTGACTTCAGCTCCATCGTCAAAATTAAATTCCAACAGCATTGGGTTCTCTTTAGGAGGTATTGTGGATGAAGAAACCTCAGCGATGGCAGACTTCTCCTTGGATGGACTGGGAACATCAGGAACTGTTGGGGGAGCCTGGACTGAGATCTCTGGTTCTTGCATGGCTTCCTGGCTTGGCAGGGGTGGATCAGAAACTCCTACAGTCTTACCAACCAAGGGAGAGTTTGGGATCTTTGAGCCACCAATTTGGAATGGATTGAGTAAATCAAGGTTGTCAAAATCCAAGTTGTATGATCCTGCAGGGGGCAGTGGTGAGTCCTGGGCCTGAGGCTGGTCCTCCATCACAGGAACCTGCCGAGACTCATGGGCTGGTTCAGTGATATCAGACTCTTCTGTGTCCATGATGCTTTTCTCAGTGTTGTCAGTCTTGATGATGACTGTGCCCTCTGCTGAAGATATGTCAGCAGAATGATCTGCAAGGGAATTCTCCACTGATGGGACAAAGGGAAGAGTCTCATCGAGTGGAGTGTCTAACAGCTCTAGGACTATCTGGTCATCTTTAGGTGCACAAACAGGGGCTGAATCTGATTCCGTAAGCCCTGATATTAAAGTCACAGGTAAATCAGAAGCTTTGGGGGGAGAATTTGTCATTTTATTGGATCCCTGGAAGGGGTTAACATCATCCAGATTGTCGAGGTCTAGCATGTAGGCTCCTCGGCTCTGAACAGGCATGTCATCGTCAGGGTAGGAACCGCTGTTACTCTGCATGTTGATTGGTATGGAAGAACTGCTCAACACTGAACTCCTATAAAAGAAAAGTTACATTTAGTCATACTAGTGGAACCTCTCATGAGGCAATTCGTACATTTAAAGCTGAAATTTCTAACTTGTTTTGGTTAAAAATAAACATTTACTGAGCAAGTACAGAACAGATCACTGTTCACCACAATCTCCTTACCTTACCCTGATTAACAACAGTAAGTTTATAATGATTTATAATTTGAGCGGACAGGTCTGATTTCCCAGGAAATGTTAGTTTGGCGTCATTTGACTTGAACATACGTAAAGAAAAGTATGTAAAGTAACCTGCAACTTTGTGTTTTATACAGCGATAAAGAGGCAAAAGTTATGGATTGCTTCCTACAAAAAAAAGGTAATGGTAACCTTAATAACCCTAAACAACCAGTGAATACAGAAACTCTACAGGTTAAGCTGCAGGTCATTTGCTTACTGGTCAGGTAAGGATGTAAATGTCTCCAAATCTTTAGTGCTTTCCTCCTTGCTGGCTGTCCCACTGGTGCGGTTCGGGGACATGATTTTTTTTGTGACTGGATCCCGCAGTGGAGTTTGAAAACAAACCTATACATAAAAATAAATGAAATTCAGAACAAGCTTACATAATTATTAGCTTACATAAACAGCCATTGTGCTCAAATGAAAACATTTGAAATCGGCCACAAAACCTCAGAAAGATCACCTTTGCTCCTTTATGTACAGTTCTGCTGATGTTATCAGCTTGTGACTGCCGCAGGATCGAGGGCCGGCCAGTCGGCTGTTCCCAAGAAAAAAGGTCACAAGACTCTTCAGAAGTGCTGTTCTTCCGTCCAGCACACACTCCCTGATTCTCCTTCACCTCCACAGAATTCATACTGTAAGCAGAGAAGCAGATATAATGACAACACCCATTTTGGTAAGTCACACCCAGGGGGCACCATACACAGCTGGTTATACTGATAAGACCTGAGGCTGGCATGTTACCATCTAACCCAACACCCGGAGAACTTATTTTTCCTAGACAGACTTCAAACCTGTTGTATTTCTGGCATAGCTTTTAAACTACATATGTACAGCTCTAGTAACCAGAGCAAAAGCTCACAACCCAAATAAGAGAAACAATATCAACCAGTGAAATTCTGTGGCGTGCTCAGAGGACAGAAAGTGGATCTTCATGCCTTGTAGAGATGGTCAAAGGTTACAACAGAGCCAAGAACATCAGCTGCTACTAAAAATTGTGACGCCTTATATTTTGGCAAATGATGGCACATGGTCTAGCAGGCACTGTGGCAATCTCTCGAGGGCATGAGTTTTATGAAACAAGACAGGAACAAGGAAGAGATCCATGAATTCGTCAAAGAATCATTACCAATTACGGCCTCATCTGTCCTCCCATGGATCCTGCTGAACTATGTAGGATCGATAATAAAATGATCAGATTTGTAAGGCAATTTTTAACCTCTGCATTCCCTACAGCCAAACTGAAAAGGTAATAAACAGCTCACAGACTATCAAAGTGCACTAACTGGATTTGACACTTACTTTTAACCAGATCTCTCTCTCTCTCTCTCTCTCTATTAAAAAAAGAAGGAAAGAATGAAAGAAAAGCAAACATATCACCCATGTGAACAGTGGCCTGACTGTTAACAGGACCAGATCTAACAGATGCCCGTCGTGTGCCCACAAAAATGCCAGAGCCCGTTTGTCTTTACTACACACACACTAAAAGATTAACAAATGAGTATAAATAAGTCCTAACATATCAAAATAGCACGGCATGCAAGAAGCACCAAAGACTTTAAGACATTTCTAAAGCCTCCAATAACAAACTTCGTCCGGATCTACAAACTCTGACCTGTCAGTCGTCATTTCTCCTCCAAATAAAAACACGACACACACGCGAATGAAACGATACTAGAAACATTCATATTTACCGTTTAACACTTTCATCGCATATAGCATCGTGACGGAACATTGCTAATCACATTAGCATGAGTAAACGAACGATCAAAACGATCACGATAATGATCACGATAATGATCACGATAATGATCAAATCCCAGCATACAAACTCCACATCGCGCTCTCACGCCTGTGCACACCGTAATCTGAAACACGTACCTGACTCAAAATGCGCGAATTGATCACGAAACCGTTTCCGTCGGTGAATGTCGGTGAATAACGAGCACGACGCGGTACGTTTATCGCGTTCTCCCGTTTGAAACCGTTCAAATTTAAACCGCATCGCTTCAGCCAATTAAATGCGGCGATCGTGGCTCGCCGGGCGGGACGAGCGCATGAACGGACCAATAGAATCTCGCGTCGGGTGACGTTACTACTTCCTTTGATTGACCTCGAAATCGGCCAATAAGAAAGAGAGCCGCGACGGCGGAGCGGTTATGCAGATATATAAGTTACCGTTTTACATTTATTTCATTTTTATTTTCTATAAATTATATTAAATTCTGTATAATTATTCAACAAAATGTACGAAACCAACAATGGTTTCGCCAGTATGTTTAAGTTACCAGTCACATTATGCCGTTATTCGTTAACAATGGTAACTGGTAAGAACGTTTCCCTAACGTTTCCATGAAGTTACAAAGGTTATTTAAAGGTTATTTGGAAAGTTATACAGAGAGAAATGCAAACAACTGAGGTGAAACATAACTTTTGTGTTCCACAGAAAAGCACATTTACTTCATGACTTATTGCATGTATTTATTGCATCAATTATAATTATTGCATGTTGCATTTATTTGCATTCGAGTATTTATGTATTTATATAAATGCATTTACGTGTCTTCGTAAAACGATTTTCAATTGTTGTAATGCAGCAAAATCAACGCTGTTTTACTTTGTGGTTATAGGCATCCTACCACCAGAGGGCAGCATCGCATTAAAACTGACAACACCCTCCATGAAGGTAATGCACAAAACAATGGACATGAGGTGCTTGAAGGCAGTCCTGTTTTTCCTGTATGTAGGGAGAGAGCAAATGGTTTTAGGGGACACAAGCAGAGGTTTTCTGATTGAGTGTGTGGAGTTTTTATTTCTATTTTATTACGCACAATATTCATAAATCCGAGTCTGAATTGGATAGACAGAACAGCAAGTCAGAAAAGGAGAGAGAGAGAGAGAGAGAGAGGATTGGAAGTGCAGGGAAGAGACGGGAGTTACATAACAACAGCATGTCTGTACTGAGGTCAGCCGGTGCAGATGTGCTGGAACACACCCTCCCTCCAACTCTACTGACCTACATTCAGCTTACATCACACAGAGCCTGTAAACCATACCAAACATTTCAATTTCATAAGATACTGCATTTATATATTTGCCAATCATCGTTTTAATGGGTTACTATGATCTAAATGTGCTTTGACTTGAACAATCGTTTAAATATGCACAGTTGTGTGCAATGAAAGAAGAAAAACAATGTATTAAATAGGTCAAAAACAAATAAAACCGTACACTGCGGAGGTCCAGTGCCTGCGTCTGTATGTGGTGCACAGGTTTAGGTTGCTGATCCCATAAACAGTAAATGGTAAGGAACAAAATTCCCTCGATTCTGTAAATCCTTTACAATGTCTGCAGAGAGTATTTTCATTAACTTTTTACCATTGAGGTATTTAGGTAAATAAAAGTATTAATCCCGCCACATTAATACCACACCCTCACAAATTTAGGGATTATTATATAATTATGTTTTCTCTTCACCCATAGGTAGGTAGGTAGATAGATAGATAGATAGATAGATAGATAGATAGATAGATAGATAGATAGATAGATAGAAAGATAGAAAGATAGAAAGATAGATAGATGTGTGAGCCTAAAATCTCATAAAGGACAAAACCACAAAACAGACAAAGACCCCCCACCAATCTAATGCCCCCGTCTCTGAGCTACAATCCCTTCATCCAATCACAGCACAGAGGGGCGGTTTCAAATAATGCGACTGAATGTGGGCTCAGTTTGAGGCTCTCTTCATTCATCTGAGTGGAGCCACACAATGTAACAGCTGTTCCTTACTAATGCGAGGAACACACCAACGGAGACACACCAACCCCTCAAAGATGTCTGAACTAAAATCTTCATTATGGCACTTGTCTAATGTTTGTAATTTTATTATTTTATTTTATCTGTGTGCGTTAAAACATAATTAAACAGTTGCATGTAATTCTTTATAAGTCCAATATAAGACAATTTAATCTCGTCATAGCTAATTATGTATTTATTTACATTTCTACATAATTATATATAATACAAGCTCATTTTGATTGAATTCTGTTTTCATTCAAATGTTCCAGTCTGGACCTGTGTAGACTGCCCTGAAATCAACGCCCTGGCACATCTGACCTTGTTTCTCTAGTCACAATCCAGATAATACACAGAATCTGTGTTTAAGAAAATGCATTTATTCTGAAAGTCTCTAGAGTCACAGTTAGTCTGGTCAACACTGTTTAGATTTCTGGAACGTTAAAGAGTACCTGACCCTGTGTTTATATGTTTGCTTTACAATGAGCAGACCTGAGATCTGTCTGGACCCAGATAACTGTGTTGTTTAAACCATGAGGTCACTACAGATTTGAGGCAAACACACTATAAAATCTCAGATTTAGTTAAATCAGAACAAGCAATTTATTTTCTGTGACTCTGTTTTGACTGCCACATTTAGAGTCTCACAGTAAGTTCACGCAACGAGCATGCGTGTGCCACACCCAGAGAGCGCAAATGAAAACAGACCTTAGTGCCCACAGACTGCAGTGAGGTGAGAGACAGACAGAGAGACGCTGCCTGTTCTCAGAACTTACAGCAGTTACGTAACTCCTGCTCTGACAGAATAAGTGAGTGTGTGTGGCAAAGATTAGCTTAATTAGGATCAGTGGGTCGGTGGCTGTTTGGAGCTCACTGACTTCCTGTGATTCCTTGGCAATGGAATCTGGGTCAGCGGCTGGCAGAGGTGGTGTCCATATGGGCTGTATGTTAGAGAGACTGTTTATGTAGGAATACTTATCTAATCAAGAGAAAAGGGAGAGATATGACGACTTAATCACTGATGGAAAATAAACACACAAGATCCCAATACTATCTATGGGGTAACCAAAATTCCAGCAGATTTTATTACTATATTTAGCAACAACACAATCCAGGCATAGAAAGTATCACGTTTAATCATAATAAAACTTTTCTTAAGCAAACGGTGAACTACTTTCTAAAAGGATCTGGTAGCTCTATATTCCTATTGGCAGATGGAAGCATTATCAAATTAGCCTAAGTGTTAAATAAACAATGAGGGGGAGGGGCTTTATTAATGATGGACATTCAAATCCTGCAGTGATTATAAAGCAAAATCTGCTTTTTGTTCTCAAAAGAATTCCAGTGAAGAAACTCAAATATACAGGAAAAGCATTGGGGGACTGCTTGCACCACTTCCTCTTTCCGTTTCCTGCATCCCACAATGCACTTCTCCCACTTCTGCAGCCCAGAAACTCATTGGAATAAACAAACCCAGACAGTAAGATTCTGGTGTGTAGATGTGAACAAGCATTGTGACAAACTTTTTGTGAATTCAGCAGTTAGGTATATAAACAAGAGATGATACTATGATAATGTGCACGTTTTTTCCAGGTTACGGTGTAACTTGTTTTTCAGGATAAGTGGCAAACGTGATTTTAAACTACCCATTTTTGCAGTAAGCGTCCAGAACACTTCCTCTTTCGGTTTCAACAGTATGCACACAAAGACGGGAACCTGCAAAGAAAAATCTTAATACCATTTTGAGATTTGGAACAAATTAGAAACAGCCAAAGATTCAGTTTGTTTGTTTTTTTGGTTTGGTTTGTTTGTTGGTTTTGGGTTGCAACTGATTGCCAGTGTGAGTTCAGGATGAGACTGGAGAAGCTACAGGAAATTTAAGCATACATACAGTGATCTGTCTAAAAAGATCACGCTATAGAACAGCTGCAGTCTGTTTGGAGAAAAATAAGGAAGGAACATGTTATCATTTTAGATGCTTTATTCTTTAACAAAATAGATTCTCTGTGCCGTTCAGGAGTAGATACAGGAGAACATTCTCTGAATACAGTATTTACAGCAGATTTTGTACAGCTCTTTATGAACATGACACTTCAGGCATACTCCTGTATACTCACTGGGAAATACAGAATGTGTCAGAACACATGCGCCCCTCCCATAACAC
This sequence comes from Chromobotia macracanthus, assembly GCA_036877525.1. Taxonomy (NCBI): domain Eukaryota; kingdom Metazoa; phylum Chordata; class Actinopteri; order Cypriniformes; family Botiidae; genus Chromobotia; species Chromobotia macracanthus. The sequence continues at coordinate 4,565,945 of JAZGTH010000073.1, read as the reverse complement.
GGTACAAACCCCACTCCCACCACATTATACCCTAAATACCCCACATGCATACACACCAACCACCAGTTCCTCCTGTAGAAGGAAGACTTTTCAAAATATTTTGCCAGACTTCTCAGCATACACACAAATGTACACAAGGATTCACAATTCAGCATGGACTATATAAATCTCCCTGCAGTAAACAACTTGTGCCACAGTAAGTTCTAGAACAGAGTTCTTGTTTATAATGAGCCTTGTGAGTTTTCGAGATGCTTTGAATTACAGTGGCTGTTTCAGGAGTTCTGTAACGCGCTGATCCTGCGGAGCAGCTGCTGCTGCTTGGCTTTCAGTTTTCTCTTTTCCTGAGCTTGATGTCGCCGGCAGTCGTGCAGCTGCATCAAGTATTCCGTTGCATGCGTCAGAATGGTCACCTTCGAGGTTTTTGCAGACCCGGACAATCCCGGAATCTCCTCCCTGAGTGCCTGAAACCTGGAGCGAAGGTCATCCCTCCTCTTCCTCTCCAAGAAGTTGCGACGCTGTTCGGTGCAGTCCTCAGAGTCGGAGGTGGCGGGTGAGGAGAGCGGAGAGGGCGGCTCTAGACGTGGTCGCTTGCTCACCGACTCCATCTCGTCCAAGTCATCCTCTGGTTCTGTGTCAGGTGATGGGGCGGCGTAATTGTGCTGCTGCCGATGCAGAGACACATGGAAGCGCTTGGGACACGGTCCAAATGGATCTGCACTCACTGTGATGGTTACTGGCGTCCGGCGGCTTGGAGGGCGACCACGCTTCGGACGGTTGTCTAAGGTGACCACATCAATTTCGTCATCATCCTCCTCCTCCTCATCTAAAATAAAACATGATCCATTTAGCAAAACGCAGCATTCCAATAGTTTTTAAATATTATGGAAAAGGAAAAGCATGACTCATTTCAGCAGACAGGACTGGACTCAAAACTAAATTTTCCTGACAAGGAGATCAAAACTGTTACATCAAATGCTGCAATCGACCGATGCACAACAGCCTTTTCATAACTCATTCAAATGTCAAATCAATGCTGAATTTTACAGTTCATGGTAAGGAAGTTACATTCCAAAACCCTGCAGCGTGGCACGACACGCGAGTAACTTCTCTATTTTAGGAGTTAATTAATGCATGTTTGGACTCTTACAATTTATCACATTAAGATAAACCCTTACATCCGTCTATAACATGCATCATAACATCCCAGCTCTGTTCCTATAAGATCCCCAACAGGACACCTTATGGACACACCCAGTTCAGGTTGTGTAGTTATTGATTTAGGCGTGTTGAAAAGCCATCCAAAATGTGTGTTGTTTTGAGTGTTGGTGGTCTTATAGGGACAGCATTGTCTTATCTTGATGTAGTGAATTATGACAGAATCTGAACTTTTGTATTTTTTGTTGGCGTAATTCTTACACAAGTTCATGTTGCCATTTAATACAAGCCCAGCACATGCAGCAGGCTATATTTACCTACATCACTGGATCAGCAATATAGTTACTACACGTACGCCCGTGCCATTAGTGCTGAAAGCGCATCCCATTTAATCCCATTTGTCCAAACTCTTACCGGACGAATCCGAGCGACACTCAGAACCGGATGATCCCACAGCCACTTTCTTGTTATGCGGGACGGGGAGCTCAAGCACCGCTGCTGGGTTCACGCACTGGGTGCCGGTCACGGGCGTGCCCAGTGCGGCACGAGGACCCTTCTGTGCCGGTCGAGGGCGTGTGCAAGGCGGCAGACGCATGAATCTGAGCGGTCACCGGTGCTCGATCACCGTGAGACACTTTTTCCAGCCGGTGACTCGTGGAGAAACCGCTCCACATGCAGTCTTTGATAACAATGGAGCCAAGATTTCCAAAAACGTCCAGTGGGTCGAACTTGTGCAACCCTTCGTACTCCTCATCACACGTTAACATCTTCGGCGGTGCCCACCCGAGCCGGTCCCCCGGTAACGACGACCACAACAAGTCTCCATCCAGCGTCCTTGAAGGCGACATGGGTGGGGTAGGAAGCAGCTCGAATTTCTTCCATATATCCTCGCTCGGGGCTGTGGACTTGAAGAAGTCCTCCTCCGTGTCCATCTCGTCGTAGAAGTAATGCTCCATCTCCCAGCCGTACAACGTGTGCGTGTTGACTCCAGGCATCGCTGCGGAACTTTCCTGGAAAGACAAGAGGAGCATGTCAGTAGATCAGAAGAAGAAACCACGGAGTTCAGATGCTCCTCAGAGCTGGAGATGTTCATTACCAAGATTTTATAAAACAGCAAAATAAGAAGTCAAGGTGGTTTATTATCTCGAGCAGGAAACAATGCAACCAGCCACCGCTGACCAGGAACGACGGAGAAAACCAGGCTGTTCCTTGAATGAACACGGCGTACCATTACCGTCGTAAAGATTACATGCATGGAAGAACCGACCACCCGGTCCATTTAAAGCATCCGGGAAACGCGCAAAAGGCGCACGGGTCACCGCCAAAGTTTACCGTAAAGTGCATTTTAATTCAGCCTCGGCGAGCTCAGTCAACGTGAATATCTAAAACACTTACCGATTAACGCATGGGGTGGCGGATCGGTCCAGGGAGAGTCGACGGGACAGACAGAACAAAGAGGCGCAGCGTCCCGACGCGGGACCGAGCAGAACTCCGGTACACACCGAACAACGGCGCGCGCGACTCCGGCCGCCCGGTGCTTAACCCGAGCAACGAGAAAAGTCGTTTCCGTTCCTGCGGAAATAACGCGGGTGTCCCGTTACGATCGATCGGCGTGGCGCAGTGCGGCCGCACCCTCCCCCTGCCCGCTGCCGGTAAACGCGCTTTCGCGCCAGATCCGCGTCTTTGTGTGCGAGAGCGCGGCGTGGGCCCGCCCACCGGAGGGAGGCGCGGGGCGGGGAGAGCGTGTGAACCGGCGCTTATTGTGACCGCGGAGACGATCTGCGGCAGTAAAGGAGTATTTGAATGATAATAGAGCCCCTCCACGTAATGATCCTCCGATGCGTTTAATTGCACTAATCGATACAGACGACGAGCGTGCGAGATCCTCCATCACAAACGCGACGGATTTATCGTTGATTAAACAAGTGCAATATTGGAGAGCAGCAGAAGATACAGAGACACAACACAGTTTGAAGAAAACATCATGGGATGGTGCCTTTGTGCCTCTTATTGTCAAATTCAGACCATGTTTATGTCGTTTTTATATAATACGACGTGTTCTGCATGTCTTTAAACGTGTCTTATATGGTCTATAGGGCGTTTAATGCCTTTATGCATGAAGTCCATGCACCCCCCCACCCATCAAACTCCCTCAACAGTGAGGACACAGTGTGAACGCCAGTCCCACAGGAGTGTGATGAAGTGCTTACAATTACAGGGCCAAACATCTACACAAATGATCAAAGCAGATGCAGCACTAAACATGTAGCAACCCACAGAAGTAGTGCAGAAATGTGTTCATTTAGACTGCATCAGTTTGTATTACAGTAAGAGACCCATTTCACAGGCCCAAAGATCCGATATTGCTGTCTCAGTTCAATTAAATAAATGTCACTTCTCCTTAAGGACATGCATGGGTCCATATAATGTAGAAATCAATTACAGAAAAAGTGCACAGAGACATGACCAATACAGTTTTCTGTGACTGTAACATGGAAAGTAAGTTTTGCATCAATTTCAGATCTCTTAACCACATGTTAGGTGTAGTAAAGGGAGTCACAGCTCTGGAGCCGTGTATAATTTACTGCCTTTCTAAGGAGTTTATCTTATGAAACGGTATTAAAACTGATCAGTTGAGTACAGTTAGCTTATATTGATTACACTGAAGCTTGCAACACCCTCATTCACATGTGCTCATATGTTCTTTATACTGCGCTGGACATCTGTTGCATGAGGCTGGTCAGTCAAAACATCCAGGCAAGTGGTCAAAAGCTCACAATAGCCTGTAACCACACAAAGACTGCAGCTAAACAGCCTCAGATGAACAGTGTTGGGCTCCCCCTACCGTATATAGGAACATGATACTTCCTAACCCATCACTAGCCTTCATGAGACAAAAGAATGATTTTTTTTGTTGTTTCTTCCACCCCCATTCTTCAATCACAGAGAAGAAATCTCTCCTTCCCCACCTGGAGGGTTTGCATTCAGACACTTGTATAATAATTTTACAAGGATATAGGATCAAAGAAGAAAAACAGGCATGAAAAGCGCAATTTACACAAGTCACATTTATGGGTTTATTTAGACCCTGTGTAAATTATACGTTTTTAAATTGTGTGTTTCTTGATCGTTTTAATTTACATTATAATCTATCTATCTGTCTGTCCCTCTGCCTGCGTGCCTGTAATTGTTTATTTTCATGTGTCTGTGTATTTACTTAAACTTTAAAGTCAAACAGCTCTAAACATCATAACCCACCAACACAAAAGCAATCATCCAATGGCATGCCAATAGTATTCAAAATCCCCCACTCTGCTTTTCAATTCACCCTTTCTCTCTTCTTCTCCCTCTCCTCTTCTTCATCCCACCATCCCCCTTCAACAGAAGCAAAAAAACTTGCCACTGTCTTTGTTAAGGCAGCAGATTAGCCCCTAACAAAGGGTTAAGGGAGGGTTGGCGCTGCAGGCTAGCAGTCTCTCCGTGTAAGGGGAGCTGGTATTGTTCTACAGGGTCTCATGCGCATATGGAGAAAGGCTGGAATCTTCACACCTTTCACATCATTTTACATTATCTACGTACACTCACAAATGCTGTATAATAAAGGAAAAGAAGCAAAGAACATTAGGTTCATGTGCAAAATGACAAGAGATTCGTAGATGAATGATTATTGATTGTACATGTGCACAAAAACTGATGAAAAACAAATATTGCACAGAAACAATCTTGTGATTTGTTTCAGCAGCAGAGTTAAAATATAAACAAGTCATAGGTGAAGACACAAGCTGGAGATGAAGAAGACAACAGCCACCCTTAAGCCTCAGGAAATAATCCCTCACTCATCTAAAGAGGTGTTTTAAAGCAGTCTTTTCTTTGAGAGCTTCTGCACTGCTCCCAATCCCCTCACACTCAACTTTAACCCCACTGACCCCCAATGACCTCAGAACAGTATTGTCATAAACTACATCTATAAACCGGGGTTCAGAGACCACCTCATGCAGAAATGTTTGAGATCTGTAGCATTTTATTTCCTATTTTGCTGTGCTAAGAAATCTGGCGCCTCACAGCATGTGATCAAGCTCTGTGTTGTTCAATGAAAGTTAAATGTAATAAATGTTTCTAAACAGACTGCAAATCTCTCTCGTCTAATGAATAATGGAATTAAAGTCAGAATGGACTAAAATTATAGCTCATCTATTTCTCGATTGTAATTGCAATACTATCCGGCAGATGTCGCCATACACCATTAAATTCACAGAGTCGTAGACTTAGCACAAAATCAAATAGTATTTTTTCCCCATGTTTTTTTTTTGTAGTTAAGATGTCCTACTGAAAAATATGACGTACTTGTCACACATCATGACAAGAGCTCTGCAGTTCTGCAGTCAGACACACACACACAAAATAGTTTGTGTATTTATCTTCAGTTTCAAACAAAACAATTTTATGTGAGAAACAGACAAAAGTTGACTGTTCTATGTGTGCATTTGTATTGCCACAATATTATGACCTTTTCACAGTTAGGACAGAAGACATTCAGCAGAAACAATGCGAGAAGCTAAATGCACACAAAAATGTATGTATCTACATTTGAGGCAGGCTGTTTTAAAAGAGTTTGTACCAAAAAACATTGGGTTAATATCCCAGATCTTGAATGCCTAAGACAGAGCTCCTCAAAATGTTTCATGCAGAGCAGGCTTTTTAAATCAAACCCAAAATTTTGCTATTCCAAAGAGGTTCAGTTGGACTGATGCCTGGGCTTTGACTGGACCACTCCAGGATATTGACTGTTA